>JBBDGP010001837.1:757500-1137500 GCA_037952835.1 Lithobates septentrionalis
AGTGAAATATTCCTTTAAATTTCGTACCTGGGGGGTGTCTATAGTATGCCTGTAAAGTGGCGCATGTTTCCCGTGTTTATAACAGTCCGAGAGCAAAAGGACATTTATAAAGGAAAAAAAAGTCATTTAAAAGTACTAGCGCTAGTGCCGGCTATTAATAAATTGTCGGTCTTGACGATACACATAAAAGTCATTGAAAGAGATTGAAAATTTTTTTTAAAAATGCATGGGGGTCCCTCACAAAATTCCATTACAAAGCCCTTCAGGTCTGGCATGAATATTAGGGGAATTCTGCTGCAAAATTTTTTAAAAAATGGTGTGAGTTTCCCCCAAAAAATCCATACCAGACCCTTAAGGTCTGGTATGGATTTTAGGGGGAACTCCACGCCAAAATTTTTTTTAAAAATGGCGTGGGGTTCCCCCAAAAATCCACACCAGACCCTTATCCGAGCACGCAACCTGGCAGGCCACAGGAAAAGAGGGGGGGACGAGAGAGCGACCCCCCCCCCTGAACCGTACCAGGCCACATGCCCTCAACATGGGGAGGATATCCCCATGTTGATGGGGACAAGGACCTCATCCCCACAACCCTTGCCCGGTGGTTGTGTGGGTCTGTGGGCGGGGGTTTATCGGAATCTGAAAGCCCCCTTTAACAAAGGGGACACCCAGATCCCACCCCCCCTATGTGAATTGATAAGGGGTACATTGTACCCCTACCATTTCACAAAAAGAAAGTGTTAATATGTTAAAAAAAACACAGGAGACGGCTTAGGACAAGTCCTTTATTAAAAATAAAAAAGAGATTCCAGCGATATAATCCAATAAATCCATGCTCCTACTCCAGCGATGTAATCCAATTCTCGATCTCCAGCGATGGATGATCTCTGGCGAGGAACACGCACAGGTTCCTGCCTCCACCGGAGGTACCCAGCCAATGACGCGGCGCCAGCTTGACAGCTCTTATGTAGCTGAGGGCGGGGCTATCCGTCATATGACCCCGTCCCCCTCTGACAAGGGGAAACGCGGGGTTTTCCAAATACGTGTACCTCCGCAACGCAGGATTCCCGTTGAATCCGAGGGGGTCACCCATACATGTCACTGGGAAATCCCAGCATTTCCCCTTGTCAGAGGGGGGTGGGGTCACGTGACGGATGGCCCCGCCCTCAGCTACATAAGAGCTGTCAAGCTGGCGCCGCATCAATGGCTGGGTGCCTCTGGTGGAGGCAAGACCCTGTGCGTGTTCCTCGCTGGAGTCACTAGAGATCATCCATCGCTGGAGATCGAGAATTGGATTACATCGCTGGAGTAAAAGCATGGATTTATTGGATAACATCGCTGGAATCTCTTTTTAATTTTTTTATTTTTAATAAAGGACTTGTCCCAAGCCGTCTCCTGTGGTTTTTTACCTTTTTGACACTTTCTTTTTGTGAAATGGTAGGGGTACAATGTACCCCTTATCAATTCACATAGGGGGGGCGGGATCTGGGTGTCCCCTTTGTTAAAGGGCGCTTCCAGATACCGATAAGCCACCTGCCCGCAGACCCCCACAATCACCGGGCAAGGGTTGTGTGGATGAGGCCCTTGTCCCCATCAACATGGGGACATCCTTCCCGGTTCAGGGGGGGGCGCTCTCTCGCCCCCCTCTTTTCCTGCGGCCTGCCAGGTTGCGTGCTCGGATAAGGGTCTGGTGTGGATTTTGGGGGGAACCCCACGCCATTTTTTTAAAATTTTGGCGCAGAGTTTCCCTTAAAATCCATACCAGACCTGAAGGGTCTGGTATGGATTTTTTGGGGGAACCCCAAGCCATTTTTTTTTTTAATTTTGGCGCGGAGTTCCCCTTAATATCCATACCAGACCTGAAGGCGTCCTTTTAAAACTTTTTTTTGCATTGATACATGTCCCCTGGGGCAGGAGCCGGGTACCCAAACACTTTTTATGACAATAACTTGCATATTAACCTTTAAAATTAGCACTTTTGATTTTTCATGTTCGTGTCCCATAGACTTTAACGGTGTTCGCGTGTTCGAACAAATTTTTTGCCTGTTCGCATGTTCTGGATGCGAACCGAACAGGGGGGTGTTTGGCCCATCCCTAGTGACCAGTCCTTTTACAGCGAAAACAGGCTCTGCTTTCTTTGTTGTGCTTTGTGCCTTTGTACATCTTAAGAGCTTTGTCATCATGGTGCATATTTTCTTTCCTTCTGTCATATTCATCAATTAATTTCCCTTTGACATATTCAAGCGTTAGTTCCTGCTCTGGTCTGGTCTCTAAAGCGTTAATAACAGCAGTACATATATATGTCACTGGAAGGCTGCAGATGAGCAGGGCAACAATATGGTTTTCTTTGATGTCCTCTCTGATGGCCCGTAGCTGCTCTATGCTCTACAAACATTTCTAGCTTGAATTTCCACAGCTGGTAATTGGCATTGTTCAGCTTTGCAATTGCAAACTTTACATCTGAAACCCTTTCCATCTTTCAGCAGCTTGTATACAGTACTCATATTATTCTCTCAAGGGCTTCTGGGTGCCTGGGTGCTTTCTGGGTGCACTGGGCACATAACCTTTTAGCTGAGGGTGTTTAAATCATGCGCTGTAAGCTTGTTTGCAGCAATAGCTTTGCTTTTATGGAGGATTGCAATACATGTCTTACAGCATGAGAAACAGGAAACAGGAACTGAATACAAACAAGTGCACTGAACATAGATAGATGGTACATCCTGTCATATCATTGAAAACATGAACTATACACTATAATAATACAGCACCACCTGCTGCATAGCTAGGTATAATGATAGGTATAATGCATACAGTACATAGTCAGTTTATATGCAACCATGCTGTTGTTCTTTCCAACAGTAAAGAGGGGGGTTCTGCAATGTAAAAAGGGGGTGCTGTGGTGTAAGAGTGAGACTGTGATGTGAAAAGGGCTGTGATATAAAGGGGGGGGGGGTACAGGCTGGTGATGCTGAGCAGTGTTTGGTAATCCTTGAGCTGTGTGGTATGCAGGGATTCTTGGTTAAACCCATGTTTTATGATGCTTGATTCATAGCACTTTTGGTGCTTTTTTAATGTGAATGTTTTAATTTTGTGAAGTTTTAAATAAAAAGTGTTATATAGAGAACACCATTTGGTCCCATTTTATTTTTACATGCAATCCATCTGTGAATGTAGCACTGCTACAATATTGGCCAGTGGAGGAGTGACGCTCTGATTCTAATGCCGCATACACACGAGCGGACTTTACGGCAGACTTTGCCCGGCAGACGGGATTTCGTCAGACAATTCGATCGTGTGTGGGCTCCAGCGTACTTTGTTTTCTCAAAAGTTGGACGGACTTAGATTTGAAACATGTTTTAAATCAATCCGTCGAAATTGAGTCCGATCGAAAAGTCCGCTCGTCTGTATGCTAGTTCGACGGACAAAAAGCCACGCTAGGGCAGCTATTGGCCACTGGCTATGAACTTCCTTGTTTTAGTCCGGTCGTACGTCATCACGTACGAATTCGACGGACTTTGGTGGATTGTGTGTAGGCAAGTCCGTTCATTCAGAAAGTCCGTCGTAAAGTCCGCCGGGCAAAGTCTGCCGTAAAGTCCGACCGTGTATACGCGGCATAATTCCTTCAACAAGGTCATTGGAAGAGGCGAGTGCATAATAAGAGCACTGGTGGATGCATGTAATGCATGGATTGCACTTACAGTGTATTGTGTATATATATGCATCCCAGGTGTTGTGTGTGTGTGTGTATATATATATATATATATATATATATATTATTATTATTATTATTATTATTATTCAGGATTTATATAGCGCCAACAGTTTACGCAGCGTTTTACAATATATATACACTGTATTCAGTTTAGCTAGATCCGTTCCTGTTATTATCTTCCTACTGACAGGCAGGAAGGTGTTGTTATAGTATTTACAGCTACCTGAAGAAAATTGCTGGTGTTCTTCTGATCCTATTAGTCCTATTAGCTACAGTATTTACAGTTAGTGTAGTACGTCCTCTGCACAGTGTGCACCTAAAGCTACCTGTAGAAGATTGGTGGTGTTTTTCTGATCCTATCACTACCGCAGGCAGCTACATTATTTTTTAGTGTAGTGTGACCTCTGCACAGTGTTCAGCTAAAGCTCCAAGTTAGTGTAGTGCGACCTCTGCACAGTGTTCAGCTAAAGCTACAAGTTACTGTAGTGCGACCTCTGCACAGTGTTCACCTAAAGCTACAAATTAGTGTAGTACGACCTCTGCACAGTGTTCAGCTAAAGCTCCAAGTTAGTGTAGTGTGACCTCTGCACAGTGTTCAGCTAAAGCTACCTGTAGAAGATTAGTGGTGTTTTTCTGATCCTATCACTACCGCAGGCAGCTACATTATTTTTTAGTGTAGTGTGACCTCTGCACAGTGTTCAGCTAAAGCTCCAAGTTAGTGTAGTGCGACCTCTGCACAGTGTTCAGCTAAAGCTACAAGTTACTGTAGTGCGACCTCTGCACAGTGTTCACCTAAAGCTACAAGTTAGTGTAGTACGACCTCTGCACAGTGTTCAGCTAAAGCTCCAAGTTAGTGTAGTGTGACCTCTGCACAGTGTTCAGCTAAAGCTCCATGTTAGTGTAGTGTGACCTCTGCACAGTGTTCAGCTAAAGCTACCTGTAGAAGGTTGGTGGTGTTTTTCTGATCCTATCACTACCGCAGGCAGCTACATTATTTACACGTTAGTGTAGTGCGACCTCTGCATAGTGTTCAGCTAAAGCTACCTGTAGAAGGTTGGTGGTGTTTTCCTGATCCTATCACTACAGCAGGCAGCTACTATCAGGGATCTACCAGCGCCAGACCTGGGCGTTTGCATGCGCTTATGCGCCGGCGCGCCCCTGTGCAAACACTGCAGCGAACTTCTACTGTTTCCATGCATCAGCGCGGCGCTCGTGTGCACAGGCGTGCGCGCATTCGCCTTAGCGCCGTTTTGGCGCCAAGGAGCGCATAAGATTTTCCCTGTTCCATGGGTGCGTTGCTGCTTCGTCTCAGCTCTGTGATTTCTGTTAACTTGCACCTGCCTGACTATTCTGCTGCTTCTACCAAATACCGTTGCCAACCTCTGCTTGAAAAATCAACTCTGCCTGCCCATATTGCCTGCCTCACCTACCTACTGATCCGGACTGTCTGACCTTGCTTGTGCCTGCCGTTTGCTCCTTGCTGTTGCACCTCCAGCTCCAGCTCCAGTGATCTCTGAATCTCCAGTGTTCCAGCCTGCTGCTTCCAGTGACCACCTTACCTGCAGTCCAGCCATCCCTGGAGGGATCTCCACCTCACCCCAGCATCAGAGACTCTACTTCAACAGGCACTCCTATCCCACTGCGCTCAGGACACCACTGTCCCCACTCCAGTGGCTCCTGAACCAGCGTTGTATGAGAGGTCTCCTCCTACAAGTCAGGCTCTACTACCAGGTACCTAACAGTACGAAGCAGCCATGACTGAGCCTGCAGGAGACACCTCTCCAATGAAGGAAATATGCACACACCTTGCGGCCCTCACTCAAGCAGTGCAATCCCTTCAGGATAACTATAACAGAATGGAAGGACAAGTTCAGAATCTTGCAGGGTCTAACCCCATGGCCTCCTCTTCAGCCGCAGCTCCAGCACAGACTGCTCCAGCCCCTTCAGTTGTGATGCTTCCACCTGAACCAAGGGTTCCCATTCCTGAGAGATTTTCCGGAGACCGGGCTAAGTTTCGGGCCTTTCGCAATGCCTGCCAGCTCTTTTTTGCCTTACAGCCCCGAACCTTCTCGCTGGAAGTCACCAAGGTGGGGTTTGTGATTTCCCTCCTACAAGGGGAACCTCAGACCTGGGCTCACCGTCTACTTGAGGGGGACTCAGCCCTAACCCAATCTTTATCATCCTTTTTTGAAGCCATGGCGCAACTATACGAGGACCCTCAACAGACTGCCACAGCCGAATCAGCTCTGTTCGTGCTCCAGCAAGGCCGCAGACCAGCTGAGGACTATGTCACTGACTTCAGGCGTTGGAGCGTGGACACACAGTGGAACGATGCGGCCCTGCGCCACCAGTTCCGCATGGGCCTATCTGAAGGACTAAAAGATGAACTTGCTCGAGTGGGTATACCAAATACTCTTGAGACCTTGATCTCCTTGACCATTCAGATTGACCGTCGCCTCCGAGAACGTCGATCTGAACGCTTTGCTCAACAGTTCTGCCCGACCTGGATGACAGAACGGGCTCCAGTTCCTGCAGCACGCTACTTACCCTCACCCAGTATGAATCCAGTTAATGTTACGCCTGACACTTCTGAACCCATGCAATTAGGACTGATGCGACCTGCCTTGTCTTCTGAAGAACGTGCTCGACGTCGGCAACTTAATCTGTGCCTCTATTGCGGTGGAACCGGGCACTATGTCCATAATTGTCCAGTCAAAATAAGTAAGTGCCCATCTCCTGTGTATACCAGTCTCTCTGCTCTGTCTGCAAATTCTACCCACCTTGCCATTCCTCTCTCATTACAGCTCCAAGAAGAGACAATCCCAGTCAACGCTATCATTGACTCCGGAGCATGCAGCTGCTTTATCGATTTAACTTTTGCCAGCCAACATAACATCCCTTTACAGACTAAAGCTCATGGACTCTCTGTATTCCTAGCTGATGGTTCCCGCATCAGATCCGGACAAGTAACTCAAGAGACTCTGCCCTTGCCTGCTACCACTTCCTCCCAACATAAGGAACTGCTGGTCCTTGATGCCATCACCTCTCCTATGTTTCCCATTATCCTGGGCATTCCCTGGCTGCAGGCCCACAATCCACACATCCACTGGACATCTGGAGAAGTAAAATTCCTGTCATCCTACTGTCAAGAGCACTGTTTGATGAAAGATCCGGATCCCTCAGCCACGCTGCTTTGTCTGGACACCGACCAGAAAATTTGCCAGGCCATACCTAAACAATATCACGAATACATCGATGTTTTCAGTAAGAAGGGGGCAGACTCTCTTCCACCTCATCGCCCCTACAATTGCCCCATCGAGTTTCTGCCAGGATCCGAAATTCCATTCGGACGCATCTTTCCTTTATCAGAAAAAGAACAAGAAGTACTAAAACCGTATATAGATGAAAACCTGGCCAAGGGGTTCATTCGCCACTCCACCTCCCCAGCTGGTGCCGGAATATTTTTTGTCACCAAGAAGGACAAATCTCTCCGCCCATGTATAGATTACCGAGAATTGAACAAAATCACGGTCAAGAATCGGTATCCCCTACCCTTGATACCTGAACTATTTCAGAAATTAAGGACTGCCGTCATTTTTACTAAACTTGACCTAAGAGGGGCCTATAATCTGATCCGTATCCGGGCCGGGCACGAGTGGAAAACAGCTTTTCGGACCCGATTCGGGCATTATGAATACTTAGTCATGCCCTTCGGACTCTGCAACGCCCCTGCTACCTTCCAACACCTGATTAACGATGTTCTCAAGGACTTTCTAGATGTGTTTGTGATCGCATATCTGGACGATATCTTGATCTTCTCGGAATTTCTTGATCTGCATCGAGAACATGTCTGCAGGGTGTTGGGTCGGCTTACACAGACTTTATGCAAAAGCGGAGAAATGCGAGTTCGAGCAACAGAGCATTCAATTCCTGGGGTTGATAATCTCTTCAACTGGCATCAAGATGGACCCGCAGAAGGTTTCCGCTGTTCTGGACTGGCCGGTACCCCTGGACAAGAAGGGAATTCAGTGGTTTATCGGGTTTGCAAACTTTTATAGAAAGTTCATCAGGGGGTTCTCAGCCATAATTGCACCCATCACGCAGTTGACCAAACAGAATGCCCGTTTTTCCTGGAATCAACTAGCCCAAGATGCTTTCGAGAATCCCAAGAGACTGTTTACTTCGGCACCAATCCTCAGTCATCCTGAACCGTCATTACTGTTCATTTTAGAAGTTGATGCTTCTGAGATAGCGGTGATGCAATACTTTCGCAATGTAAAGGCAGAAAAGACGTAATGCATCCTGTGGGGTTCTTCTCCCGTAAACTCTCCCCTGCGGAGAAGAACTATGATGTTGGTGACCGGGAGCTTCTCGCTATTAAGACTGCACTGGAGGAGAGGAGGTACCTGTTGGAGGGGGCTATGCATCCAGTACTAATTTACACTGACCATAAAAACCTGGAGTATTTGCGATCTGATAAACGACTAAAGCCTCAACAAGCCCGCTGGGCTCTGTTTTTCTCACGTTTTTCCTTCCATATTACTTATCGGCCAGGCCCAAAAAATATCAAACCAGATGCATTGTCACGTATGCATGACAACCCAAAGGAGTTATCTACTCCTGACACCATCTTACCCGCAAACAATTTCCTACTCCTACAAACAGATCTACTCTCTCAGATTAAGGAAGCATCCTCCGAGTCAGCCAGGCCTACAGGGATTACTTTGATAAACAGAGATGGATTGTTCTGGAAAGGAAGTCAAATTTTTGTCCCTGAAGAGGTTCGGGTCAAGGTCTTGACGCTTCTTCATGATCATCCACTGGCAGGTCACTTTGGGGTTCGCAAAACCCTGGAATTGGTGCAGCGTACATTCTGGTGGCCCAATCTGAAAGACTTTTGCGAAAAATATGTCAGCTCCTGCCCTATCTGTACCCAGAATAAGACATCCAGGAATCGAGCTTGGGGCTTGTTAAAACATTTACCTGTACCCGATAGACCCTGGAAAATGATTTCCATGGATTTTATTGTGGAGCTTCCATGTTATGAGGGGTGTTCAGCCATCTTTGTGGTGGTGGACCGTTTAACCAAGATGGCCCATTTTCTTCCTTTAAGGGGAACCCCATCTGCCATTGAAACTGCTCGTATATTTATCAAGGAAATCATCAGACTACATGGAGTTCCTGTAAACATAGTTTCTGCTAGAGGGGTACAATTCACCTCACGTTTTTGGAGAGCCCTGTGTGAAACCCTAAAAATTGAACTGGCCTTGTCCTCGGCCTATCATCCTCAAACTAATGGGCGGACAGAGAGGACCAATCAGATCCTTGAACAATACATCAGATGCTTTACATCCTTCACACAGGACGATTGGGTATCCCTGCTGCCTTTGGCAGAATTTGCTTACAACAATGCCAAACATTCTGTCACCGGACAATCCCCTTTTTTCGCCAATTATGGCTTCCATTTAACCTTTCTACCCGATTTCCTTCCAGAGTCTTCAGTGCCGGCAGTACAGAGTACAGTGGATTTCCTCAGTCACAACAACCAGATGTTGCAGGAAGCAGTGTCCAAGGCCCAGGCAGACGGCAAGAGAGTCTTCGATCGAAAAAGAAGAGGGGAGTTGAAGTTACAGCTTGGTGATCAGGTATGGCTTTCTACCAATAATATCAAATTAGCATGTCCTTCTAAGAAGTTGGCACCTAGATTTATGGGACCTTTTCCGGTTAAGAGGAAAATTAATGAAGTTTCTTACGAACTGACTTTGCCTGATTCTCTTAAGATTCACCTGGTATTCCATGTATCTCTGCTTAAACCTGCTGTACCTGATCCCTTCCCGGGTAGAGGAACTAGACCACCTGAACCTATTTTAATTAATGCAGCGAGGAATTTGAGGTTGAGGCTATCCTTGACTGTAGAAGAAGACAAGGACAAAACCAATTCCTAATTAAATGGAAAGGCTACGGCCCAGAAAGTAACTCATGGGAACCAGACAGTAATGTTCATGCTAGGCGTTTAGTTCGCGCCTATTTCTCTACCCATCCTGAGAAAAGAAGGCTTATGGGCATCCGGAGGCTGCCCTTTGGGGGGGGGCAATGTCAGGGATCTACCAGCGCCAGACCTGGGCGTTAGCATGCGCCTATGCGCCGGCGCGCCCCTATGCAAACACTGCAGCGAACTTTTACTGTTTCCATGCATCAGCGCGGCGCTTGGGCGCCGGGTGCGCGCGGGTGCGCACGCGTTAGCACCGCTTTGGCGCCAAGGAGCGCATAAGAGTTCCCCTGTTCCATGGGTGCGTTGCTGCTTCGTCTCAGCTCTGTGATTTCTGTTAACTTGCACCTGATTGATTGTTTCCTGATTTGACCCGGCTTGTCTGACCATCCGTCCCGCTCCAATCCGACCCGGCCTGCCTGACTATTCTGCTGCTTCTACCAAATACCGTTGCCAACTTCTGCTTGAAAAAACAACTCTGCCTCTGCCTGCCGATATTGCCTGTCTCACCTACCTACTGATCCGGACTGTCTGACCTTGCTTGTGCCTGCCGTTTGCTCCTTGCTGTTGCACCTCCAGCTCCAGTGATCTCTGCATCTCCAGTGTTCCAGCCTGCTGCTTCCAGTGACCACCTTACCTGCAGTCCAGCCATCCCTGGAGGCATCTCCACCTCACCCCAGCATCAGAGACTCTACATCAACAGGCACTCCTACCTCACTGCGCTCAGGACACCACTGTCCCCACTCCAGTGGCTCCTGAACCAGCGTTGTATGAGAGGTCTCCTCCTACAAGTCAGGCTCTATTACCAGGTACCTAACAGCTACATTATTTACACGTTAGTGTAGTGCGACCTCTGCACAGTGTTCAGCTAAAGCTACAAGTTAGTGTAGTGCGACCTCTGCACAGTGTTTAGCTAAAGCTACAAGTTAGTGTAGTGCAACCTCTGCACAGTGTTCAGCTAAAGCTACCCGTAGAAGGTTGCTGTTGTTTTCCTGATCCTATCACTACCGCAGGCAGCTACATTATTTACACATTAGTGTAGTGCGACTTCTGCACAGTGTTCAGCTAAAGCCACAAGTTAGTGTAGTGTGACCTCTGCACTGTGTTCAGCTAAAGCTACAAGTTAGTGTAGTGTGACCTCTGCACAGTGTTCAGCTAAAGCTACCTGTAGAAGGTTGGTGTTGTTTTCCTGATCCTATCACTACCGCAGGCAGCTACATTATTTACACGTTAGTGTATTGCAACCTCTGTACAGTGTTCAACTAAAGCTACCTGTAGAAGGATGGTGGTGTTTTCCTGATCCTATCACTACCGCAGGCAGCTACAATATTTACACGTTAGTGTAGTGCGACCTCTGCACAGTGTTCAGCTAAAGCTACCTGTAGAAGGTTGGTGGTGTTTTCCTGATCCTATCACTACCGCAGGCAGCTACATTATTTACACATTAGTGTATGGCAACCTCTGTACAGTGTTTATCTAAAGCTACCTGTAGAAGGTTGGTGGTGTTTTCCTGATCCCATCACTACCGCAGGCAGCTACATTATTTACGCGTTAGTGTATTGCGACCTCTGTACAGTGTTCAACTAAAGCTACCTGTAGAAGGTTGGTGGTGTTTTCCTGATCCTATCACTACCGCAGGCAGCTACATTATTTACACGTTAGTGTAGTGCGACCTCTGCACAGTGTTCAGCTAAAGCTACAAGTTAGTGTAGTGCGACCTCTGCACAGTGTTCAGCTAAAGCTACAAGTTAGTGTAGTGCGACCTCTGCACAGTGTTCAGCTAAAGCTCCAAGTTAGTGTAGTGCGCCCTCTGCACAGTGTTCAGCTAAAGCTACAAGTTAGTGTAGTGCAAGCTCTGCACAGTGTTCAGCTAAAGCTACCTGTAGAAGGTTGGTGTTGTTTTAATGATCCTATCACTACCGCAGGCAGCTACATTATTTACACGTTAGTGTAGTGCGACCTCTGCACAGTGTTCAGCTAAAGCTACCTGTAGAAGGTTGGTGTTGATTTCCTGATCCTATCACTACCGCAGGCAGCTACATTATTTACACGTTAGTGTAGTGCGACCTCTGCACAGTGTTCAGCTAAAGCTACCTGTAGAAGGTTGGTGGTGTTTTCCTGATCCTATCACTACAGCAGGCAGCTACATTATTTACACTTTAGTGTATTGTGACCTCTGTACAGTGTTCAACTAAAGCTACCTGTGGAAGGTTGGTGGTGTTTTCCTGATCCTATGACTACCGCAGGCAGCTACATTATTTACACGTTAGTGTAGTGCGACCTCTGCACAGTGTTCAGCTAAAGCTACCTGTAGAAGATTGGTGGTGTTCTCACACTAATAATACTACAGGCAGGCAGTTGATTTTGCTAGCTGCAGTATCAGTATATATATATATATATATATCCCAGCTTAGTGCAGCTACATCTCACTGCAGGCCATTAGTATGTCTGGAAGGCCACCAAGGAGAGGCAGACAGTCACAAGCCAATAAAAGAGGGCAAGAAGGCTCTGTGTCTAGAGGCAACAGTGCTGGTAGTGGACAAATGCATCCTCATCAGCACGTGGCTGTGGGACACACTTGGCCTTTTTTTTGGCAGCTGGCTGTGTTAAGCCGCAACATGCGGAAGACTTGGTCGAGTGGATGACCAAGCCGTCATCATTCTCCTCATCCTCTCTCACCCATGCTCAGGGTACTTTGTCTGGCAAAGCAGCTGCCAACGCGGCCTCTTCCCTCGGCTCAATGGCATCAGTGACTCCTTCCCTAGACCCACCATGTCCTCCTGAAGAGTCCCCCGAACTGTTTGACCACAGTGTTGGGTACATGCTCCACGAGGATGCCCAACATTTAGAAGGCTCTGATGATGATACTGAGCTAGATGAAGGCAGTAACGTGAGCACGGACAGAGGGGGTGTCCAAGAAGGACAGCAATCTGGCAGTCAAGTTCCCCCTGCTGCAGCATACTGCCAGGTTTGCTCCAGTGATGAGGAGGGAGGGGATGATGAGGTCACTGACTCAACGTGGGCGCCTGATAGGAGAGAGGAGGAGGCACATCACCGACGAGGCAGGATGCCTTCCAGGGGCCAGCCTAAGGGCAGCACACTGACTGCATCACACCTCAGAGCTCCACACGTGCAGGGCGCTGCTGTCATGCGCGTTATTCCAAAAGTTCTTTGGTGTGGGCCTTTTTTGAGACAAGTGCATCAGATGGCACCGCTGCTATTTGCAACATATGTCTCAAGCGTATCTCGCATGGCCAAAACATCTCCCGCTTGGGCACCACATGCTTGACCAGACATTTGTTGACCTGCCATGCAGTTCGTTGGCAAGCGTACCTAAAAGACCCACACCAAAAAACAAAGACGACCTCTCCTTACTCCTCATCAGCTGGGATCTCCAACTCCACTATACCTTCAGTCCTCTCTGAGACCTGCACTGAGAGAAATGAAGGTGTAGAATTAGGTGTGTCACAGCCAAGTACTTGTGGGCAATCTGCTATCGGTACACCGACGTCAGATTGTACCAGGCAAATTTCCCAGCCCCAGCTGCTGCAGCGCAAAAAGAAGTTCGCTCCCAGCCATCCGCATGCCCAGCGGTTGAATGCTAGCTTGGCAAAATTGCTAGCACTTCAACTGTTACCTTTTAAGTTGGTAGACTCTGCCCCCTTCCGTGAGTTTGTGGTATGTGCGGTTCCTCAGTGGCAGGTTCCCAAATGCCACTTTTTCTCACGGAAGGCGATTCCGGCTCTCTACCGGCATGTGGAAGGCAATGTCTTGGCCTTGCTGGACAGGGCGGTCAGTGGTAAGGTGCATATTACCGCTGACTCATGGTCCAGCAGGCATGGACAGGGACGTTACCTTAAACGTTAAGTTTCACGACGCATTGGGTGACTCATCTGGCAGCTGGGAAGGATGCAGGACAAGGTGCAGTAGTATTGGAGGTTGTTCTGCCACCACGCCTCCAAAATGCCACTACTAGTGATTCTGACACACCTCTCTCCTCCACCCCCTCCTATTCTTCTTCCTCCATGGCCTCTTCCTGTGCTTTGTCATCGGAACCAGCGGTGCTCCGTAGGCGTTCAAGGGGCTACGCAAGTACGCAGGCCAAAAGATACCATGTGGTGCTTGAGCTGGTGTGCTTGGGGGACAGGAGCCACACTGGGGCAGAGGTTCTGTCAGCTCTGCAGGGGCAGGTTCAGAGGTGGTTGATGGCATGCCAACTTAAGGCAGGAATGGTAATTTGCGACAATGGCACCAACCTCCTCTCCGCCCTCTGACAGGGACAACTGACCCATGTGCCCTGTTTGGCTCACATCCTTAACTTGGTGGTTCAGCGGTTCTTGGGCAGGTACCCGGGCTTACAGGATGTCCTGAGGCAGGCCAGGAAAGTCTGCATGCATTTCTAGTGGTCATATAATGTCAGCGCTTGGCTGGCAGACCTCCAAAAGGAATTTAACCTGGCCAAGAACCGCCTAATCAGTGACATGCCCACCAGGTGGAACTTAACGTTGGCCATGCTGCAGCGGCTGCACACGCAGCAGAGGGCCATCAATGAGTACCTGTGCGACTATGGCACAAGGACAGGGTCAGGGGAGTTTGTTTTTTTTTCCCCACGCCAGTGGGCCATGATCAGGGATGCATGCACTGTCCTGTCACCATTTGAGGAGGCCACGAGGAAGGTGAGTAGTGACAGTGCATGCATCAGTGACACTGTCCCCCTTGTCCACCTGTTGGAGCACAAGCTGCATGGAATAATGGACAGGGCACTTGAGGCAGAACAGAGGCAGGAAGAGGAGGACTTCCTTAGCTCTCAAGGCCCCCTTTATCCAGACAGTGTTCCTGCGTGCCCAACGATCACACAGGAAGAGGACGAGGAGGAGGATTGTGTCAGTATGGAGGTGGAGCCTGGCACTCAGCATCTGCAACAGTCTTTAAGTGATCATTTACAGTCCCAAGAAACACATGGACTTGTACGTGGCTGGGAGGAGGTGGCTGCAGATCATGCCGTCCTTAGTGACCCAGAGGACTGGAAGGATCGGTGGAGAAGGTGGCCATCTGACCAATGCGTTCAGACAATTTTTTAGTCTGCAGCCCCAAGGTATGATCGGTTCCAGCAACCATCGCCAGCGTCTGTTTTACATGGTGCAGGAATACCTAGGGGCAAGATCTGACTCGGACACCTTTCCCACTGAAAATCCTCTGGGTTACTGGGTCTTGAGGATGGATCACTGGCCAGAGCTTGCACAGTATGCAATTGAGCTACTGGCCTGTCCTGCATCCAGCGTTCTTTTGGAACGCACATTCAGTGTTGCTGGAGGCTTTGTAACCGATCACAGGGTGCGTCTGTCCACCGACTCGGTTGATCGACTGACCTTCATAAAAATGAATTAGTCTTGGATCACCAGGAGCTACCAAGCACCTGATGCTGATGTAACCGAATAATTTTTTTTGAAATCTCAGATCCCTTCAAAGACTGCCTATGCTGATGCTGAGTGACTATCCTGTTATGCTGAGTAATTATCCTCTTCCTCCTCAATGATCATGCTGGTAGCTTGTAAGAACATTTTTGGTTCTGGGTGCCGCCACCAGTGCCTAAGGCCCAATTTTTCAGCCCCTGTTCAACAGGGGCGTGTAATTACAATTTTTGATGCAATTCTTTGCAGCAGGGCTAGTTCCTGCACTCCAACTAGAGTATCTGTGAGGGGTTGCAGTGTTGTGGCACCAGCACCAGTGCCGAAGGCCCAATTTTTCAGCCCCTGTTTAACAGGGACATGTAATTAGAATTCTTTATGTAATATTTCACAGCAGGGCCCGTTTCTGCGCCCACCAAGAGTAACTGTGAGGACTTACAGTGTTGTGGCACCAGCACCACCACCACCAAAGGGGCATGTAATTACAATTCTTGATCTAATATTTCACAGCAGGGCCCTGTGAGGGATTACAGTGTTGTGGCCAAAACAACACCTAAGGCCAAAATTTCTGCTGAGTATATAGGGCAGGCCCCTACTTTCAAACATCCAACTTACAAACGACTCCTACTTGCAAACGGAAGGAGACAACAGGAAGTGAGATGAAATCTACCCCTAGGAAGGGAAATTCTCTCCTGTAAGAGTTAATATGGGAAAAACTTTTCTCCTTTACACTGATGCTTTATCACCAATCCTTGTTTCACTAAAAACCCCAAATTTTCAAAAAACATTTGTCATTGGGACAAAAAGTGAGGTGAAATCTTCTGAAGAGGAGCACAGACAGCAAAACAAATGACACAGGGGTGATAACCCTTCCCTCCCTATGTTTTCCAAAAAGCTTAAAATAGATTTTTTGGCTGGAGATAAACACGTTAAAAATGTACCAGTTCAAAATTACAAACAGATTCTACTTAACAACAAACCTACAGTCCCTGTCTTGTTTGCACCGCCTGTATACTGCTGTTCAGAGTATATAGGGACTGGTGGCCCCACACCTTTCCTTTTTTAATTTGGGTGCGGGGTTCCCCTTAATATCCATACAAGACCCAAAGGGCCTGGTAATGGACTGGGGGGTACCCATGCCGTTTGTCTCACTGATTTTCATCCATATTGCCAGGACCCGACATTACATTCAAGCCACAAGCAGTTTTAAATGACTTTTATTCCTTTAAAAATTTAATTTTGTGCAGGGACTGTTATAAGCACAGGAAACAAGCGCCACTTTACAAGCATACTATAGACACCCCCCAGGTACGATATTTAAAGGAACATTTCACTTTTTTGTTTTTTTTCACTTTAAGCATCATTAAAATCACTGCTCCCGAAAAAACGGATGTTTTTAAAACTTTTTTTTGCATTGATACATGTCCCCTGGGGCAGGACCCGGGTCCCCAAACCTTTTTTAGGACAATACCATGCAAATTAGCCTTTAAAATGAGCACTTTTGATTTTGAACGTTCGAGTCCCATAGACTTCAATGGGGTTCTAACATTCGTGCAAATTTTCGGTCCGTTCGCAAGTTCTGGTGCGAACCGAACCGGGGGGTGTTCGGCTCATCCCTACTCACAGGACACAAGGCTCAGCCACAGATGTGGAGGCTCTGTGAGGTAGTGTAATGAAGGTCTTGCCAATATGCAGAATGGCACATCAAGACAAATATCTGTGTGCAAATACAGGACAATGTATGTGAATGCACATACGCATGTGTAAAAAATGCACATGGATAATGGGGGTTGGGGGATTTGTGCTAGAAGGAGGAATGGGGGATATGTGCTAGAAGGGGGATTTGAGCAAGGAGGGGGATTTGGGGGATTTTTGCACCTATTTGTGCTAAGAGCGGTTGGGGGGGTTGTGCTAGGAGGGGGATTGGCAGGGGGATTTGTGCTAGGAGTAGCGGGGAGAATTTGTACTAGGAGGGGGGATTTGGGGGAGATTTGTGCTAGGAGGGGTTTGGGTAGGGAGAGAGGATTTGTGCTGGGAAGGGTAATTTGGAGGGGGTTGTGCTAGGAGGATTTATGCTAGGAGGGAGGATTGGGGGAGAGTATTTGTGTTTGGAGGGGAAAGAGGATGTGTGCTAGGAGGGGTGATTCTTTGGGGGTAAGGGAGATTTGTGCTAGGAGGGGGGGATTGGGGACATTGGAGGCAGGATTGGGGGGCAAAGATTTGTGCTGGATAAGGGAGATTTGTGCTAGGAGGGGGGATTGGGGACATTGGAGGCAGGATTGGGGGGCAAAGATTTGTGCTGGAAGGGGGTTGAAACTGGGAGGAGGGAGTTGTGGTTCACATGTCTTACATTCCAGTCCCAATCCCTTCACATATTATGCGCATACACCATCGTAAACTTTTAAAGTTTACTTGGGGATCCACTCAACCTAAAATTAGTAAGCAGGTTCTGTATGCCCTTAGGATTAATGGTGGCTTTTCTGTCCCCAATTTACAAGTGTACTATACAGCAGCGAGTATAGCCCCATTACCGTGAGACGTACCAAATGCCGTTAAGGGCCACTATCGAAGTAGTGGATTCGCATCCAGTATCTCCTCTCTACCTTGGCTTCCCCCTATTCATCATCCTACCACTGTAGGATCATGCTTAACTCACTCCCTTCGCCTGTGGGATTCAGTTGATTTTCCACGGGTTTGATCTCTCCATATCTCCCCTTACTTCGCCTGCTTTATTGCCTGTTATTCCCACCGGGTTGCAACAACCCGAAACAATTTTCCCAAGGCGCTAACAATGGATTTGTCGATGTCCACTCTTTGTTTAACCCTACTAGGACATTTGATGCCCTACGTTCTTCTCATGATATTCCCTTGCGGGAACATGATGGTTGTCTACAACTTAAGCACTTCCTTCAGCAGCTTATTAAATCCCAACCTACCCCATACACCTTGACTCCCTTTGCAGAGCCCGACCGCACTCCTCAGGTTTGATATCTTTGATCTATTCATCGATAATCTCCTCTAAAAAAAACACAGTTGAGGCCTTATCATCTTTAGTGTGAAAAAAGAATTGCGGGAACAGCTGGATCCAGAGGACTATAACATTATCCAAGTGCTCAAAAATTTTTCTCATACTCGAGAATGCTTATAAATACTTTATAGATGGTGTTATACGCCAGCCAGGCTGGCCATTTTATTCCAACCTATTCCGCTCTCTGCTTCTGGGGATGTTCCCAGGAAGGCACCATGGCACACATTTGGTGTCAGGTCACCTGAGCCCAGGTGACAGATGCACCCCGTTGGGGTCTGGAGTGCACCGCAAGGTAGTGGACCCTACGGCTGACTGCTGCGGATGGAGCTCTAGGATATACAGGAGAGCAGGCACTCTGTAGTACCTACACGGATGACACTGGGAGCTAGAGCATGAGATTTCCTAGGGAGCGGAGTCTAAGAGCCAGCGGGTGTTCACCAGAAGCCCCTAGTGGTGGGGATGGATTTAGCTGCAGTCTGGCTCCAGGTCACGACCCCTAGGGCCCCCCAGCATACGCTCATGGTAGACTACAGGGAGGAAGAGTGGAAGCAGCAGACAGCGACAAGGATAGTCAGGAGATAGCCAAAGGTCAGAGCAACAAGCAGGTAAGGATAGTCACAAGATAGCCAAAGATCGGGGTAACAAGCAAGTAAGGATAGTCAAGAACAAGCCAAGATCGGTAACTGGAATCAGACATAGAAGACTCAGCAAGTCATACACAAAAGCTAAAGCACACAATATTGATCAGCAGAGCTGGCTTCTAGTGCACAGGTTAATATAGAGCTCCCTGATAGGGGCTGGGGTGGAGCCATGCTTTGAGGAGAGTTTACTTAAGCAGCCAGGTGAGAGTGGCTGGCCTCTTACTCTGAACACATGGAGAGGTAAGCGGACAGACAAACACTACTGCATAACCATGACGGTACCCCCCTCTTATGAGGCCTCCCCCGCCTGGGCCCAGGCTTAGAGGGAAACTTCAGGTGAAACCTCCTCAACAGACGAGGTGCAAAGACCTCAGATACAGTGATCCAAGACCTCTCCTCAGGACCAAACCCTTTCCAATGCACAAGGTACTGAAGAATGCCTCTACAGAGCCGGGAATCCAGAATTTGACTCGTTCTCCTGATTTTCCTCAGAGACTGGGGCCACGGTAGGGATTGGACGAGAGAACTTATTGAGGACTAGGGCAAGAGAAGAAGGGCAACATGGAAGGAGTTAGCGATTTTGAGGCTTTTAGGAATCTGGAGTTTGAAACAAACTGTATTCAATTTGTTTCAAAGGGTTAACTGGATTCAGTTTGTTTCAGAGGTCATAGTGTACGAACCAATGAATCTTGGGGCAAACTTCAGAGAAGGAACTCGGAGCTCGATGTTCCTAGTGGAGCGCCAGACTTTGTCCCCTGGCTGAAGACCTGCAATGCACACCTTGAAAACCAAAAACCTTCTGGTACTTGGGGACTTCAACCTCTGGGCAAACTCTACCCAAGACCCTATTGCGACTGCCTGCATCAACCAACTGGAAGAACTAGGTCTTCAACAGCTGATAAATACTCCCACGCACGGCTCAGGACACACTCTAGACCTCATCTTCAAACAGAATATGGACATCAACATATTCGACAACACACCACTACCATGGATGGACCACCATGCCATCAAATTTAAAATCACCACTAACACCACCCTCCAAAAACAGAAACATGCAACAACAACACACTGGAACAGATCTCAGAAGAAACTGCACTCTGAACTCTTCAAAACCACATTATCAAACAAAATACAATCGCTAAACTTAAAACTCTCAACGGAACAAACACTCAACTCCCTAAATAAGGCATTACTACAAACAGCAGACTCAGTAACGCCAAAACGCAGAACACTCATCCGCAAAAAAAACTTGAGATGGTTTAGTGGCACTCTCACCCTACTCAAGCAAGAACGTAAAAGAGCTGTAAGAGCGTGGAGAAGAAATCCTACCAAGGAAAACCATACAAACTACAAAGTACTCATTGTGAGATACAACAAAGCAATCTTCAAAGCCAAAACAGAACATTTCTCGAACACCATCTCAACTGCCTTAAACCGGCCGCGGGAACTTTTCAAAATAGTCGCCCAGTCAATGAACCCAACCTGCTTAGAGCCCACAGCAAACGATACTCAAGAATTCTGCAATGAGTTATCAAATTTCTTCATTGACAAAATTGACAACATTCGGAAATCAATTCAACAGAAAAAAACAACCAACCTTACCCAACAAAAGCAAAAAGAGGATATCAACACGAACATCACACAACCGCCGGACTTCTTCCTGACCCCAATCACCACTGACACGACTAAAGACATTATGAGAAGCCTTCGAGACAGCACATCACCAAATGACATCATTCCCACGAAACTCCTTAAAGAGTGCTCCGACATCCTGGCTCCCACTATAACACACCTCATAAATCAGTCGTTCAAAGAAGGGATTGTGCCCACCACCCTCAAGCAAGGCATCGTCAAACCCCTGCTATAGAAACCCAATCTCGACCCTAAGGACCCTAACTACCGCAGACCGATAACAAGCCTTAACACCATCTCCAAGATTATGGAGAAAGCGGTAGTACAACAGCTACAATGCCACCTGGACACGCATCAACTTCTGGACACTCTACAATCAGGCTTCCATCCAGGCCATGGCACAGAAACTGCACTTCTAAAAATATGGGATGATGCCCTCGAAGTAGCAGATGATGGAGAATCATGCCTCCTGGTACTGTTAGACCTCAGTGCAGCCTTTGATACAGTGGACCACAATACTCTACTTGTCCGCCTCACAGAAGTAGCAGGAGCCACAGATTCTAGTCTAAAATGGTTTGCATCCTTCTTAGAGAATCGCTCTCAGACAGTGAAATTAGGAGCATTCACCTCTGAAACCCGAACAATCTCCTGTGGAGTCCCTCAGGGTTCACCCTTGTCGCCAGTGCTATTCAACATCTACATCCGCCCACTCCTCAAAATCATCAAAAAATCAGACCTCTGCTTCCACTCATACGCTGACAACACCCAAATCTACTTTTGCATCACCGGACAAAAAGACCACCATCAGCAATTAGAGAAATGCCTCACTTTGATAGATGACTGGATGACCATTAGTTCCCTCAAACTCAACGGGTCAAAAACAGAACTTATTCTACATGCTAACCAAAATCCCAAAACCAAGACTCCATGGACACCGCCCACCATCTTTGGACAGACCATCTTTCCGAGCACCAAAACCAAGAGTCTCAGAGTTATCTTTGACTCAGAAATGACAATGGATGCACAAATAGGATCAGTAGTTAGCGGATCTCACCATCTCCTCCGCCTGCTATGCAGACTCATCCCCTTCATCCCAGAAGAGGACAAAGCAGCAGTAGTTGGAACAATCATCAATTCCCGACTCGACTACGCAAACTTGCTCTACATAGGATTACCCTAATATCAGCTTGCGCGCCTACAGGCCATCCAAAACACGGCGGCAAGACTGCTAACAGGAAAAAAACCCTGGGAGTCCATCTCCCCATCCCTGAGGAGCCTACATTGGCTAACCGTAAAGAATCGGATCACATTTAAGACGCTCTGCATCACCCACAAATGCGTACAAGGTAACGCCCCTCAATACCTCCGAGAGAAAATAAAACACTACACACCCAATCGAAATCTGCGATCATCTAACCAAAACCTCCTCCTCATTCCCAAATACCGCTACAAAGCAAGGGGAGAACGAAGATTCGCAGTCCAGGGACCTCGGCAATGGAACACTCTTCCGACTCACATCCGCATGGAAGGAAACCATCTGGCCTTCAGGAAAAAACTCAAGACCTTCCTCTTCTAAGAAGATGACAGCACAAAACGCATTAGAGCCTTGAGGCGATTCAGTTCGCATTTGCAGCGCTTTACAAATCATTCATTCATTAATTCATTCAAGGCGGTTTACGCCTGCGGCGGTCGGCAAAGCCTTTGAATTTGTCAGCAGCTGCCCGGAGAGAATCATGAACGTCACCCCAAATAGAATTGAAAGACTCCTGAGCCATAGCCAAAGCTGGAATATCTGGAGAACAGGTCATGGGAAGAGGAAGTCGAGGGTGTTTTCCGTAAACTGTGAAAAAGGGTGTCTTCTGCGAACTGGTATTTACATGATTGTTGTGAGAGAATTCTGCCCACGGGAGTAGAGAGAACCAATCGTCAAGATGAGCAGAAACTAAGGTGAGAATAAAGACCTCTAACTCCTGATTAACCCTCTCAGTCTGTCCATTGGATTGAGGGTGGTAAGAAGAGGAAAAATCCAAGACAGTATTAGGGATTTGCAAAAAGATCTCCAAAAATGAGACGTAAATTGAATGCCCCTGTCGGAAACAATATGAGAAGGAACCCCATGGAGACTGAAAATTTCTCGAATATAAATGGGAACCAAGGCAGGAGCAGAAGGAAGACCAGGAAGAGGAACAAAATGAGCCATCTCGGAGAACCGATCGATTACCACCCAAATGACCGTATTATTCTCTGACTTTGGGAGATCGGTGATAAAATCCATGGCAATGTGAGACCAGGTCTCCTTAGGAATGGGCAAGGGCATGAGAAGACCAGCAGGGGCTTGTGTGGAGGATTTAGACTGAGCACAGACATGACAAGCCTTAACGTAGTCTTTGACATCCGATTGGAGATTAGGCCACCAGTAGTGACGACTGATAAGCAGGAAGATTCAGAGAAACCCAGCATGACCTGCCACCTTGGAATCATGTCCCCAACAAAGGATCTTAGCTCTTAGCTCAGTCTTGCCAGGAGGAATTTTTGACTCCAGGGTGATAGAATGGGCAACAATGCATGAGGTCGAGACGATCGGCTCAGGTTCAGGGGTGGACTCCTTGTCCAAAGTGTCAAATGACCTAGAGAGTGCATCAGCCTGACCGTTGCAGGAACCAGGTTTGTATGAAATCGTGAAATTGAAATGGGAAAGGAAAAGACTCCACCAAACCCTTTCCAATGCACAAGGTACAGAAGAATGCCTCTACAGAGCCGGGAATCCAGAATTTGACTAACCTCATACTCCTGATTATCCTCAGAGACTGGGGCCACGGTAGGGATTAGACGAGAGAACTTATTGAGGACTAAAGGCTTCAGAAGGGCAACATGGAAGGCGTTAGCGATTTTGAGGCTTTTAGGAATCTGGAGTTTGAAACAAACTGGATTCAGTTTGTTTCAAAGGTTAAACTGGATTCAGTTTGTTTCAGTTTGTTTCAGAGATTATAGTGTACGAACCAATGAATCTTGGGGCATACTTCAGAGAAGGAACTCGGAGCTCGATGTTCCTAGTGGAGAGCCAGACTTTGCCCCCTGGCTGAAGAGAAGGCGGTTTACGCCTGCGGCGGTCGGCAAAGCCTTTGAATTTATCAGCAGCTGCCCAGAGAGAATCATGAACGTCACCCCAAATAGAATTGAAAGACTCCTGAGCTGTAGCCAAAGCTGAAATATCTGGAGAACATGTCATGGGAAGAAAAAGTTGAGGATGTTTTCCATTAGCTGTGAAAAAGGGTGTCTTCTGTGAACTGGTATTTACATGATTGTTGTCTTCTGCGAACTGGTATTTACATGATTGTTGTGAGAGAATTCTGCCCACGGGAGTAGAGAGGACCAATCGTCATGATGAGCAGAAACTAAGGTGCGAAGAAAGACCTCTAACTCCTGATTAGGGATGAGCTTCGAGTTCGAGTCGAACTCATGTTCGACTCGAACATTGGCTGTTCGCAAGTTCACCGAACAGCGAACAATTTGGGGTGTTCGCGGCAAATTCGAATGCCGCGGAACACCCTTTAAAAGTCTATGGGAGAAATCAAAAGTGCTAATTTTAAAGGCTAATATGCAAGTTATTGTCATAAAAAGTGTTTGGGGACCTGGGTCCTGCCCCAGGGGACATGGATCAATGCAAAAAAAAGTTTTAAAAACGGCCGTTTTTTCAGGAGCAGTGATTTTAATAATACTTAAAGTCAATCAATAAAAGTGTAATATCCCTTTAAATTTCGTACCTGGGGGGTGTCTATAGTGTGCCTGTAAAGGGGCGCATGTTTCCTGTGTTTAGAACAGTCTGACAGCAAAATGACATTTTGAAGGAAAAAACTCATTTAAAACTACCCGCGGCTATTGCATTGCCGACAATACACATAGAAGTTCATTGATAAAAACGGCATGGGAATTCCCCAAAGGGGAACCCCGAACCAAAATTAAAAAAAAAAAATGACGTGGGGGTCCCCCTAAATTCCATACCAGGCCCTTCAGGTCTGGTATGGATATTAAGGGGAACCCCGGCCAAAATTTAAAAAAAAAAATGACGTGGGGTTCCCCCTAAATTCCATACCAGACCCTTCAGGTCTGGTATGGATTTTAAGGGGAACCCCGCGCCAAAAAAAAAAAAAAAAACGGCGTGGGGTCCCCCCAAAAATCCATACCAGACCCTTATCCGAGCACGCAACCTGGCAGGCCGCAGGAAAAGAGGGGGGGACAAGAGTGCGGCCCCCCCTCCCTCCTGAACCGTACCAGGCCACATGCCCTCAACATTGGGAGGGTGCTTTGGGGTAGCCCCCCAAAACACCTTGTCCCCATGTTGATGAGGACAAGGGCCTCATCCCCACAACCCTGGCCGGTGGTTGTGGGGGTCTGCGGGCGGGGGGCTTATCGGAATCTGGAAGCCCCCTTTAACAAGGTGACCCCCAGATCCCGGCCCCCCCCCTGTGTGAAATGGTAAGGGGGTACATAAGTACCCCTACCATTTCACGAAAAAAGTGTCAAAAATGTTAAAAATGACAACAGACAGTTTTTGACAATTCCTTTATTTAAATGCTTCTTCTTTCTTCTATCTTGCTTCATCTTCTGGTTCTTCTGGCTCTTCTGGTTCTTCTGGTTCTTCCTCCGGCGTTCTCGTCCAGCATCTCCTCCGCGGCGTCTTCTGTCTTCTTCTCCTCGGGCCGCTCCGCACCCATGGCATGGGGGGGAGGCTCCCGCTCTTCTCTTCTTCTCTTCTTCTTTTCTTCTTTTCTTCTTTTCTTCTCTTCTTCTCTTCTTCTTCATTTTCTTCTCCGGGCCGCTCCGCAATCCATGCTGGCATGGAGGGAGGCTCCCGCTGTGTGACGGCGCTCCTCGTCTGACAGTTTTTAAATAACGGGGGGGCGGGGCCACCCGGTGACCCCGCCCCCCTCTGACGCACGGTGACTTGACGGGACTTCCCTGTGGCATTCCCCGTGACGTCACAGGGAAGTCCCGTCAAGTCACCGTGCGTCAGAGGGGGGCGGGGTCACCGGGTGGCCCCCCCCCCCCGTTATTTAAGAACTGTCAGACGAGGAGCGCCGTCACACAGCGGGAGCCTCCCTCCATGCCAGCATGGATTGCGGAGCGGCCCGGAGAAGAAAATGAAGAAGAAGAGAAGAAGAGAAGAAAAGAAGAAAAGAAGAAAAGAAGAAGAGAAGAGCGGGAGCCTCCCCCCCATGCCATGGGTGCGGAGCGGCCCGAGGAGAAGAAGACAGAAGACGCCGCGGAGGAGATGCTGGACGAGAACGCCGGAGGAAGAACCAGAAGAACCAGAAGAGCCAGAAGAACCAGAAGATGAAGCAAGATAGAAGAAAGAAGAAGCATTTAAATAAAGGAATTGTCAAAAACTGTCTCTTGTCATTTTTAACATTTTTGACACTTTTTTCGTGAAATGGTAGGGGTACTTATGTACCCCCTTACCATTTCACACAGGGGGGGGCCGGGATCTGGGGGTCACCTTGTTAAAGGGGGCTTCCAGATTCCGATAAGCCCCCCGCCCGCAGACCCCCACAACCACCGGCCAGGGTTGTGGGGATGAGGCCCTTGTCCTCATCAACATGGGGACAAGGTGTTTTGGGGGGCTACCCCAAAGCACCCTCCCAATGTTGAGGGCATGTGGCCTGGTACGGTTCAGGAGGGAGGGGGGGCCGCACTCTCGTCCCCCCCTCTTTTCCTGCGGCCTGCCAGGTTGCGTGCTCGGATAAGGGTCTGGTATGGATTTTTGGGGGGACCCCACGCCGTTTTTTTTTTTTTTTTGGCGCGGGGTTCCCCTTAAAATCCATACCAGACCTGAAGGGTCTGGTATGGAATTTAGGGGGAACCCCACGTCATTTTTTTTTTTAAATTTTGGCCGGGGTTCCCCTTAATATCCATACCAGACCTGAAGGGCCTGGTATGGAATTTAGGGGGACCCCCACGTCATTTTTTTTTTTTAATTTTGGTTCGGGGTTCCCCTTTGGGGAATTCCCATGCCGTTTTTATCAATGAACTTCTATGTGTATTGTCGGCAATGCAATAGCCGCGGGTAGTTTTAAATGAGTTTTTTCCTTCAAAATGTCATTTTGCTGTCAGACTGTTCTAAACACAGGAAACATGCGCCCCTTTACAGGCACACTATAGACACCCCCCAGGTACGAAATTTAAAGGGATATTACACTTTTATTGTTTGACTTTAAGCATTATTAAAATCACTGCTCCTGAAAAAACGGCCGTTTTAAAACTTTTTTTTGCATTGATCCATGTCCCCTGGGGCAGGACCCAGGTCCCCAAACACTTTTTATGACAATAACTTGCATATAAGCCTTGAAAATTAGCACTTTTGATTATTCATGTTCGTGTCCCATAGACTTTAACGGTGTTCGCATGTTCGAACGAACTTTTTTCCTGTTCGCATGTTCTGGTGCGAACCGAACAGGGGGGTGTTCGGCTCATCCCTACTCCTGATTAACCCTCTCAGTCTGTCCATTGGATTGAGGGTGGTAAGAAGAGGAAAAATCCAAGACAGTATTGAGGGATTTGCAAAAGGATCTCCAAAAACGAGACGTAAATTTGAATGCCCCTGTCGGAAAAAATATGAGAAGGAACCCCATGGAGACGGAAAATTTCTCTGACAAAAATGGGAACCAAGGCAGGAGCAGAAGGAAGACCAGGAAGAGGAACAAAATGAGCCATCTTAGAGAACCAATCGATTACCACCCAAATGACCATATTATTCTCTGACAGTGGGAGATTGGTGATAAAATCCATGGCAATGTGAGACCAGCTCTCCTTAGGAATGGGCAAGGGCATGAGAAGACCAGCAGGGGCTTGTGTGGAGGATTTAGACTAAGCACAGACATGACAAGCCTTAACGTAGTCTTTGACATCCGGGCAGAGATTAGGCCACCAGTAGTGACGACTGATGAGCAGGAAGGTTCAGAGAAACCCAGCATGACCTGCCACCTTGGAATCATGTCCCCAACAAAGGATCTTAGCTCTTAGCTTCGTGGGGAGGAAGGTCTTGTCAGGAGGAATTTTTGACTCCAGGGTGATAGAATGGGCAACAATGCATGAGGTCTAGATGATCGGCTCAGGTTCAGGGGTGGACTCCTCTTCCAAAGTGTCAAATGACCTAGAGAGTTCATCAGCCCGACCGTTGCAGGAACCAGGTTTGTATGTAATCGTGAAATTGAAATGGGAAAGGAAAAGACTCCACCTGGCCTGTCTGGGATTCAGAGGTTTAGCATTCTGTAGGTACTGTAGATTCTTGTGATCAGTAAAAATCTTTATGAAGTGAGGGGAACCCTCCAAGAAATGAAGCCACTCCTCTGACACTAATTGAATTGCAAGAAGTTCCTGATCACCAATGGCATAATTTCTCTCCGCCTGAGAACATTTTTTGGAGAAGAAAGCACATGGTTGATGTCTCTTCTCAAAGGATTGAAGAAGCACAGCTCCCACCCCCCATTGAAGAAGCGTCCACTTCAATAAAAAATGGGTCCCCTGGATCTGGTCTCCTCAAGAGAGGTCCAGAAACAAAGACCTGTTTCAGGTCATGAAATACAGAGACAGCTTCAGGAGGCCAGTCCTTGGCATTCGCACCCTTCTTGGTCAAAGCGATAATAGGCGCAGCAATGGGAGAGTAATTTCTTATGAACTGCCTATAATAATTTGTGAAGCCAAGAAAGCGCCGTGTGGCCTTGAGGCTAGCAGGAAGAGGCCAGTTGGTAATGGCCAAGACCTTTGCAGGATCCATACGAAGACCCAAACTTGAGACAAAGCATCCCAGAAACAGGACCTCAGAACATTCAAAGGAACATTTCTCTTGCTTGGCATACAGATTATTCTCTCTAAGGCGCTGAAGTACAGTGCGGACATGGTTTCTGTGGACAAGCAGATTTTCCGAAAAGATGAGAATGTCATCCAGATAGATGACAACAAACTGGTACAGCAGATCCCTGAAGATTTCATTGACAAAGTTTTGGAACACAGCTGGGGCATTACACAAACCAAAAGGCATAACCAGGTATTCGTAATGCCTGTCTCTAGTGTTAAACGCGGTTTTCCATTCGTCACCTTCCCATATCCGAATCAGATTATATGCACCTCTGAGATCCAACTTGGTGAAAATGGAGGCACCCTTCAACCTGTCGAATAGCTCAGATAGTAAGGGTAAGGGGTATCGATTCTTGATAGTCACTGTGTTTAAACCTCGATAGTCGATGCACGGTCTCAAGGTACCATCCTTTTTGGCAACAAAAAAGAACCCTGTGCCTGCAGGCGATAAGGATTTCCGGATGGAACCTCTCTCCAGATTCTCTGCAACATACTCAGACATGGCTTGGGTCTCTGGGATGGACAGAGGGTGGGTACGACCCCTGGGCAGAGTTGCTTCAGGGACAAGGTCAATAGAACAGTCAAAAAAACTGTGGGGAGGAAGCACCTCAGCTGATTTCTTACAGAACACATCCCCGTAATTGCTGTATGCAGTGGGAAGATCAGAATATACAGATGTGGTAGCAACTGGAAGTCTATCCTTGGGGCCACCTTGAGAAGGCAGGATGAGAAACAAGAAGGTCCCCAAGCCATGACCTGCCCCGAGACCCAGTCCACATGTGGAGAGTGGAGCTGTAGCCAAGTAAGGCCCAATACAATGGGGGTAGAGGCCTTGGGTAGAATGAGGAAGGATATTCACTCCTGTTGGAGTATCCCTACAGACATCCTAATAGGTAGAGTCTGGAAGCGGATAGGACCCCCTGGGAGAACAGTGCCATTAATTGCTGAGACTACCAGTGGCGTATTGAGGGGCGAAAGGGTAAGCTTCATGGAAGAAGCAGTTCTCCAATCCATAAAATTGCCGGCACCCCCGGAATGCAGATATGCAAAGATCGATTGAGGAGAAGTGCCTACATGAAGGAACACCGGAAGAAGATGACGAGAAGGTGATGTTTCTGGGTCCAATGCTCCACCTTTCAGATGTATTAGAACCGAGCGTTTCCCGGACGAAGCGAGCAGGAGTCACGAAAATTACCCTTGCCCCCACAATAGAGACACAAGCCCAGCAGGCAGAAGATGCTCCACGGGATGTAGGGAGGAGAGCTCTGACTGGCTAGGACCCAGGGAGTGCTGCCGTCTTTCTTCTAGGGACCTCTCCTGAAAACGAATGTCGATCTGATTGCACAAAGAAATTACATCGTCCAGACCGGCAGGGATGGCTCTTCCCGCTGATTTATCTTTCATTCGGTCAGAGAGGTCATGTAAAAAGGTTGCAACCAGGGCCTCATTTTTCCAGCTCAATTCAGCTGTGAGGATATGGAACTGAAGAGCATATTGTCCCTTAGAACAAGATTCTTGGCGAAGACGTAAAAGGGCACTAGCCGCTGAAGAAACCCGAACCAGCTTCTCCAAGATGTTACGAAAGAGCTTCAAGTAGTCGGACAGGCTGGAAACCACCGGATCATTCTTCTCCCACAGAGGGGCTGCCCAGGCTAAAGATTCACTGGAGAGAAGGGAAATGATATAGGCTACCTTTGCCCGATCCGACAGGAAGTTTTGAGGCTGGAGCTCAAAATGAATAGTGCATTGGTTGAGGAACCCCCTGCAGGCCTTGGAGTTGCAGAGAAACAGGATGGAGCTGGCAGTTGTAGTAAATGTGTGGCTGCTACTGTGACCGGAATAGGTGCAGCCGCTGGTTGTACTTGAGGTTGCTGACTCGGGGTTCCCAAGGAGGCCTGAAGCTGCTGCAAGTGGGAAGTCAGATCCTGGAGGAATCACATTACCCAAGTCTGATTCGATTCCTGGGTCTCAAGTCTGCGGACTATGCCCTGCAATGGATCATCTGCGGGAAGTGGCATGTCAGCCGGGTCCATGGCTGATCAAACTGTTAGGTCACCTGAGCCCAGGTGACAGATGCACCCCATTGAGGTCTGGAGTGCACCGCAAGGTAGTGGACCCAACAGCTGACTGCTGCGGATGGAACTTTAGGATATACAGGAGAACAGGTATTCTAGTACCTACACCGATGACACTGGGAGCTAAAGCATGAGATTTCCCAGGGCACGGAGTCTAAGAGCCAACGGGTGTTCACCAGAAGCACCTAGTGGTGGGGATGGATTTAGCTGCAGTCTGGCTTAAGGTCATGACCCCTAGGGTCTCCCAGCTCATGCTCACGGTTGACTACAGGGAGGTCGAGTGGAAGCAGGAGCCAGCAACAACAAGGATAGTCAGGAGATAGCCAAAGATTGGTGCAGCAAGCAGGTAAGGATAGTCAGGAGATAGCCAAAGATCGGGGTAACAAGCAGGTAAGGATAGTTAAGAACAAGCCAAGATCGGTAACTGGAATCAGACGTAGAAGACGCAACAAGTCACACACGAAAGCTAATTGCACACGAAAGCTAAACACACAATATTGATCAGCAGAGGTGGCTTGCAGTCCACAGGTTAATATAGAGCTCCCTGATAGGGGCTGGGGTGGAGCCATGCTTTGATGAGAGTTTACTTAAGCAGCCAAGTGAGAGTGGCTGGCCTTTTACTCTGAACACATGGAGAGGTAAGCTGACAGACAAACATTACTGCATAACCATGACATTTGGTGGCTTGATCCAAAGGTATGCAGGTTATGGGTCAGAGTCTACGCTCTTCTCCACAAGTTCTGCAGTTCTCTGTAGAACTGATTCGTCTGGAGCATCAACTGGCTCAGCACCTTTTTACTGCAACTAGATTAACTATAGCAAGGGCAGTGGAAAACTCTTGTACTTAGCTTTGAGGCAGTTAAAAATCGCATGAACGATATTGTGGTAAATGAGAAGTTGACAGCTATCCCTTCAAACACATGTGATAAGCTCCTCCCAGTCTGGCAGCCGTGGGCTGCATATATTCATCCTTCCAGATTCGATACTGCACTCCTTTCGATTTAATACATTTGAGGTGCAAGCCCTATGAACTCTCTCTCTTCTTTTCTTTCTCATTTTCTTTTCTACTTTCTTTGTCTTATCTTTTTCTCTCTTTAGTTTCATTCTTCATGCTTATCTTATCAGGCCACCAGGAACTGTCCTGGTTCAGATGGTTACGGTGCTGATAGGGTTGTCCCAATAACGATACTAGTATCAGTATAGGTCCCGATACCGAGTATTTGTAGGAGTACTGGTAAACAAAATAATTCATAAACATTGGCAGGTCTTGAAGTGCGATAAGATTTTGGATCCCACACTTCCTGATCATCCTAAGGTTTTATATAGGAAAAATCTAAATCTTAAGAACCTACTGGCACCTAGTGTTATAGATCCTCCGCCCAAAGTACAAATGTTGTCGCCTAAAACTGTGAAGAGTTCCACCTTTTCATCATTTGTCACCTCAAAGGTTTATTCTAAAAAAGATTTCATTACATGTGGGACCATAGGCATGATCTACCTCCTTAGTTGTCCATGCGGCTTCCAATAGATTGGTAGGACCACCCGTGCTCTTAAAATCAGAATTGATGAGCACCTGTCCAATATACGGAGGGGATTCATTGGACACAGCGTCTCATGGCATTTTCGCCAATTCCACAACCGAGACCCATCTCTATTGGAAGTCTTAGCTATTGAAAAGTTCACCCCTCATTGGAGGGGAAATAATTTAAAACGTCATATCTCACGTAGAGAAACTCGATGGATATTTGAAATGCAGTGTTATAGCCTTCTGGGCCTTAACATTGAGTGGGATATCAATTGTTACATAAATAATAGCTGAGGTGATGCCTTATATATATGTGTGTTTTCTGCGGGTATTTTTTTTATATATTTGTTTATATATTTTTAATTTTTTTGGTAGTAAGGTTGCTAACACTACTTTTTCACTTGTAGTAACCAAAGTCTACATGAGAAAATGATGTTCCAATTAAGAATTCAATAAATAATTTTATTCGTTCATTAATGTGTGCTCCTATTTCATATGTTGGGGTGTGTCATGGCTTTCTCCATTGTGCCCTTTTTCCATTCGGGACACGAGGGTGGTCATGGCTCATTCCAGTGTCACATATTTGAAGTAGGTTGTGCAGTGGGTTGGGCACAAAACAGCTAAGATTGAAATATATTGTTAATGTGTGAAGGTGCTTAACTCAACTGTATTTTAATGTTTTTTTCACCAATATTCCATATATGAATTATATATATATATATATATATATATATATATATATATATATATATATATATATATATATATATATATATATGTTCTTATGAATTGTATTGGTCATGTTTGCAGTTTACATATGTTTTTATTATGATATGAGGAACATTCCTCGGTTTGGGTATGGCAATAATTTGTCGCTGACCGAGCAAATAATAGTCTGCATGTTCCGCTCACACTGTGAACTGATTGATAAGTGATTTCAAACATGTTTCCGGTGTCACTTTCCTGCTGAGGTGCTTATATAGCGTGGTGTGTGACGTCTGGCCCAGCCTCCTCTCCCAGTCGATGCTTCATACAGAGAAACGCAGCATCGGGTGGAGCTGTAGGACCTGATGTCACCACGTACCAGCTGACTGGCCTCCGCCGCGGCTGTGTCTTTCGTTTAAAAATCTTTTGCTCTGCTTTTTATGATGTCGGTCGTCCATCATATGGAAATAAAGGGGTTTTATTAACCTGCTGCACTATGAAGCGCCTTCTTTCCTCTCAGTTGTTTTTGGATAAAGGGTAAAAGGAGAATATTGCAGTCTGCTGCACCAGCACAATAGTGTCCTGAACTGCCTGATGAGAAGGGGATCCCGTTGGAATTCGGAATCAGCTGTTCCTGCCTGATGATTTGACACACCTGAGCCCTAAAGATCTCAGTAATAGGGGTCCTACATATGTGGTAAGCAGCCTCTTTTACCTTTGCTCGGTATATGGAAATATGTGATGAAGACATTATCGCCCTTTGTTTGATTTAAGGACTTGTTCCCAGAGAAGTCCTAGATAATTATATGATGGATTTTACACCAAATAATTTTTTTATATACATATATATGCTTAGTTATTTACATTTTTTTACTCCTAATTCAGCCTATAGTCAATGTTTCACTGATTTTTGCATAAGTTTGAGGCTGCAGAGAAATGGACTGGGGAATCTGTGTCCTCAGTTCCTTTCCATGTCTCAAAGGGGAGATATCAAGGCAGGGAGTCAGGAGCCCATGCAGCAGGCGGTGCCAACGGGAGTCGGGACTAGTGTAGGGGGAGGAAAAGAGCAAAGGGGAGGTGACAACTTGGGGCCTGGGGGGCTAGATAACCTAGTCCTGGCACTGCCTGCACTACACACAGGGCATTAAAGAGGTCTCCCTCCTCGTCACACAACACATAGCCGGGATTAGATACAACCTCAATCTGCAGAGTGTATAGCTGGCTGCTATGTTGCAGTTCTGATCTGTGAAATCTACAAAATCAGAATTTAATTGCAGCTGCAGTAGCCAGCTACACACTGTGCAGATTGGGACTGTGTCTTTAAGGGAATCCTATCTCAGCTATGTACTGTGTAGGGAGGAAGAGATCGGCTCCTCTTCCATATCCAGGCTGTGTGCAGGGTGAGGATGGGAGGACAAGGTCTGCTGGGTGCTCTGCCAGCAGTGAACCCTGTTATCTGCCCCATCAGCAGTGACCACTGTCCTCTTCTCTGCTGATCACTGTCCTTTACCCTGTTGACAACCTGTACCCTGCCCTGCTGACCCCTGTACTTTGCACTTCTAACCACTGTCCTCTGCCCTGCTATTTCCCTTTCTTCTGCCCTGATAACCCCTTTCCTCCACCCTGCTGACCTCTGTCATCTGCACTGTTGACCCCTGTCTTTTTCCATGCTGACCCCTATCCTCTGCCTTACTGACCCCTGTACACTGCCCTACTGACCCTGTACATTGCCCTGCTAACTTCCCATCCTCCGCCTTGCAGACCTCTATCATCTGCCCTATACACTATATACTGGTTTTCCCTGCATCACATTACTAGTTCTTCCTCACACAGATATTTATCGGGAATTGTTAGGAAACGTCATTATAGATGAGAACTCACCAATCTTTGCTCTCCTCTTCTGGAGATCATATGTGGGTCTCATCAGACCGATCGATTTAAAGACATCAATTGTGACATCCAGAGCCCATTCTTCTCCATATGTGTCTATCAGGAGCTCCGTGGTGGTGATCCAGTTCGCATTTTCTAGTCTTTCTTGGGGAATTGGAGGTTTATCTCCATAGGAGAAATCAGACAATTTTCCCTTAAACATCCCAAAGTCATGTAGTTTCAGATCCTCCAGAGAACATATGATAATGTTCCTGAGAGTTTGTCGCCCTGTTCCCAGAACACATAGTTACATAGTAGGTGAGGTTGAAAAAAGACACAAGTCCATCAAATCCAACCTATGTGTGTGATTATGTGTCAGTATTTCATTACATACCCCTGTATGTTGTGGTCATTCAGGTGATTATCTAATAGTTTCTTGAAGCTATCAATGCTCCCCGCAGAGACCACCGCCTGTGGAAGGGAATTCCACATCCTTGCCGCTCTTACAGTAAAGAACCCTCTACGTAGTTTAAGGTTAAACCTCTTTTCTTCTAATTGTAATGAGTGGCCACGAGTCTTATTAAACTCTCTTCTGCGAAAAAGTTTTATCCCTATTGTGGGGTCACCAGTACAGTATTTGTAAATTGAAATCATATCCCCTCTCAAGCGTCTCTTCTCCAGAGAGAATAAGTTCAGAGCTCGCAACCTTTCCTCATAACTAAGATCCTCCAGACCCTTTATTAGCTTTGTTGCTCTTCTTTGTACTCGCTCCATTTCCAGTACATCCTTCCTGAGGACTGGTGCCCAGAACTGGACAGCATACTCCAAGTGCGGCCGGACCAGAGTCTTGTAGAGCGGGAGAATTATCGTTTTATCTCTGGAGTTGATCCCCCTTTTAATGCATGCCAATATTCTGTTTGCTTTATTAGCAGCAGCTTGGCATTGCATGCCATTGCTGAGCCTATCATCTACTAGGACCCCCAGGTCCTTTTCCATCCTAGATTCCCCCAGAGGTTCTCCCCCCAGTCTATAGATTGCATTCATATTTTTGCCACCCAAATGCATTATTTTACATTTTTCTACATTGAACCTCATTTGCCATGTAGTCGCCCACCCCATTAATTTGTTCAGGTCTTTTTGCAAGATTTCCACATCCTGCGGAGAAGTTATTGCCCTGCTTAGCTTAGTATCGTCTGCAAATACAGAGATTGAACTGTTTATCCCATCCTCCAGGTCGTTTATGAACAAATTAAATAGGATTGGTCCCAGCACATAACCCTGGGGAACCCCACTACCCACCCCTGACCATTCTGAGTACTCCCCATTTATCACCACCCTCTGAACTCGCCCTTGTAGCCAGTTTTCAATCCATGTACTCACCCTATGGTCCATGCCAACGCACCTTATTTTGTACAGTAAACGTTTATGGGGAACTGTGTCAAATGCTTTTGCAAAATCCAGATACACCACGTCCACGGGCCTTCCTTTATCTAGATGGCAACTCACCTCCTCATAGAAGGTTAATAGATTGGTTTGGCAAGAACGATTCTTCATGAATCCATGCTGATTACTGCTAATGATATCATTCTTATTACTAAAATCTTGTATATAGTCCCTTATCATCCCCTCCAAGAGTTTACATACTATTGATGTTAGGCTAACTGGTCTGTAATTCCCAGGGATGTTTTTTTTGGGCCCTTTTTAAATATTGGTGCTACATTGGCTTTTCTCCAATCAGCTGGTACCATTCCAGTCAATAGACTGTCTGTAAAAATTAGGAACCACGGTCTGGCAATCACCTGACTGAGTTCCCTAAGTACCCTTGGATGCAAGCCATCTGGTCCCGGTGATTTATTAATGTTAAGTTTCTCAAGTCTAATTTTAATTCCGTCCTGTTAACCATGTAGGTGCTTCCTGTGTTGTGTCATGAGGATAAACACTGCAGTTTTGGTTACTGAAGCCCCCCGATTCACTCGTGAAGACTGAGGAGAAGAATAAATTCAATACCTTTGCCATCTTCCCATCCTTTGTAACCAGATGTCCTTCCTCATTCTTTATGGGGCCAATATGGTCTGTCCTCCCTTTTTTACTGTTTACATACTTAAAGAATTTCTTGAGATTTTTTTGCTCTCCTCCGCTATGTGTCTTTCATGTTCTATCTTAGCCGTCCTAATTGCACCCTTACATTTCTTATTGCATTCTTTATAAAGTCTGAATGCTGAGGATGATCCCTCAACCTTGTATTTTTTGAAAGCCTTCTCCTTTGCTTTTATATGCATTTTTACATTGGAGTTAAGCCATCCAGGATTTTTGTTCGCTCTTTTAAATTTATTACCCAATGGGATACATTGGCTAATGTCCTTATTTAATATGCTCTTAAAGCAAACCCATCTCTCCTCCGTATTCTTTGTTCCTAATATTTTATCCCAATTTATGCCTTTTAGCAAGGTTTGTAGTTTAGGGAAGTTGGCTCTTTTGAAATTCATTGTCTTTGTGTTCCCTTCATGTTTCCTATTTGTGTGATTTATACTGAAACTAATTGACCTGTGATCGCTGTTACCTAAATTGCCCCGTATTTCCACATCTGTGATCAGGTCTGTATTGTTGGTAATCAGTAGATCCAGTAATGTTTTATTTCTAGTTGGTGAGTCTACCATCTGACCCATAAAATTGTCCTGCAAGACATTAAGGAACTGGCGAGCCTTAAATGAATGCGCGGTTCCCTCCGTCTATGTCTGGATAATTAAAATCCCCCATTATGATAGCACTTCCCATCCTTGCTGCTAATCCAAATTGTGATAGGAGATCCGTCTCCACTTCCTCCCTCAGGTTAGGGGGCCTATAGCATACTCCCAATATTATTTTCCCCTTAGCTTCATCCCTTTGGAGCTCTACCCATAAGGATTCCACCTCCTCCCTAGCTCCCTCAGTGATGTCATCTCTCACATTCACTTGTACATTATTCTTGATATATAGGCATACCCCCCCCCCTTTTTACCCTCTCTATCCTTGCGGTATAGGGTATACCCTTGAATGTTTGCCAGCCAATCATGAGAGCTGTTGAACCAGGTCTCTGAAATTCCCACAAAATCCAAATCCTCCTTGTACAACAGTATCTCTAGTTCACCCATCTTGTCCGCCATGCTCCTGGCATTGGTGAACATGCCACATAGTTTAGACCGGTCGCATATTGTCCTCGTATTGGGTGTTTCAAGATTTCAACTAGGACTTGCTACTATACTCACCTTGTGTTTTTGTGCTTTGGTTAACCTACCACTAATGCCCCCAATACTACCCTCTGGAATATCTTCCGCGCTGGCTATCACTGTCTCTGGACCCTCCCCCCCATCGCCTAGTTTAAAAACCCCTCCAACTTTTTGGCCATCTTCATTCCCAGCAGATCTGCACCCTCCTCATTTAGGTGCAGTCCGTCCCTTCTATAGTACCGGTTACCGACTGAGAAGTCGGCCCAGTCCTCCAGGAACCCAAACCCCTCCTTACTACACCAGCTCTTCAGCCACTTGTTTACTTCCCTAATCTCCCTCTGCCTTTCTGGTGTGGCTCGATGTACCGGTAGTACACCAGGAGCCAATCCTGCAGAGAGTACAATGGGGAAACATAAATATTAATTTTGATTGGACAATGGAGATACCGGCTTCCTTGTGATAATCTACATGACTGTCTTCATGATGGTCATTTACTTCTCAAGAGAAATTATTCATTGTGTAAAAATACATAGGCTCTGTTTATGAACTTTGGATGAAAGGAACAAGAATTTGTCCAAGCTGTATGAATTCCCCCCATATTTTCTCTAATATGACTTCCTATGATCATCACCTCTATCTAGTGGCCAAAAAGTTTTTTTTTAAGTATCTCAATCAGAAAACATACTGCATTTTGGCCACGAGATGTAGATGATGACAGGGCTGCTGATAAGGCAGTACAAGCGGTCCTGTTGTACTGGACCCGGGCCCTCACATTAGTCATAATGTGAGCAAACATGTGGATTGTAGATGAAAGAAAGCCGGCACCTCGATCTTCCGCAATGAATGAGATTATTAATTGATATGGTACAAAATAATACTGTGTTTACACATTTTGGCATGTAGTCTTAATCATAGCCATGGCTATGATACTTTTGGATAATCTGCTGCATGCTCTCTTGGATATTCATATGTGGTGGACATCTGCAAGCCTAATTTGAACACCAGCAATTTCATCTACTTATCCACGCCAGAGGTACCGCTTTGTAAATACCTATGGGGATTGACTGACAGCACAGGTTGAAGAGTCGCTGTCTGTGTTCCGTTAAAGCTGCCTATCCAAGAGCTTTGGGATCAGCCCAGCTGGTGGTATTTATTTTGGGACTATTTGCAAGCAGTTACTATTTCAACTGTGCTAGCCCAGTTGGTGGTATTTTTTGGGATTATCTAAAAGTACATATTATTTTTATTGAGGCAGTATTTTATTTTTCACCTTTCTAGCAATTGGGTAGCACCATCGGCTATATTCATTTTTCTTGTAATTTGTATTTCACCTATATATTATTTTGGTGATTAGTAGCTGATTTGTGTATTGCACCCATCACTTATCATTATTCACGAATTATGGTATTTGTGTTTTAGCAATTAATAATTGCGTATATCATTATTTTCAAACTGCACTAGATATGTAGTATATTGGCAATTATTGAGTTGATTTGCATATTGCACCTACTATCATCATCATCATCCACATTTATTGTTAGCACGTAGCACTTTATTTAGTTTTGTCATGGTATAGTTTATTTTATCAGCGCTGTATTCATTTGTTTTTTATTTCTTAAGTATCAATACTTTATTACAGCAGCGATAATATTTATTTAGTTTATTTGTCGCTAGCGCTGCTTCTTTCACATAATATCTTATTATAGACTTACCTGTAGAAAAAAGTGGATTGTAAGGGTTTACAACCACTTTAAGAACGTTTTGCCCAAATTTTCCAATTAGGGCAACCTGTTGGTTTTTCATGCGGACCTGATTGAAAGTGCAATGTAGGTCTACGCCTACCTCCATGTCTGTTCAGGTACAGAAAAAAATGAAAAAAGACCGCAACCGTTTCTGTTTTTCCAGACCTAAACATGACTGATCAGAGATAGCCTGATGTCAATTGACACAAGTCCATTTACATCTGACCACCCATAGAGCCATTACAAGTCCACCCCTGTCCGCTGTGTGGTGTATGCAGCCACAAACTGAACAGGTGGGGTCAGGGGAGGGACCAGAGGCGGGGCCAAAAGTGTGGTTAAGGGCAGGGTCAAAAGAGGGGGCACGCCAGGTAGGCTTTACAAGGGCCCATGATTTCTAACAGTGGTCCTACCTAATGATCACAGGCAGTCGTAGTATTACATAAAATACGGGGAAATTTTGTGCAGCCTGGCCAAATTCTTGTGACATTTGTGCAACAAATATTTTATAAATAGTCTCTAAATCCTTCAAAAGAATGTACACCCTACATATAAATGTGATGGACTATTCTAATGCCACATACACAGGATCGCATATTCCGACAACAAAATCCATGTTTTTTTTCCGACAGATGTTGGCTCAAACTTGTCTTGCATACACACGGTCACACAAATCTTGTCGGAAATTCCGAATCTCAAGAATGCGCTGACGTACAACACGTACGAAGGAACTAAAAAAGGGAAGTTCAATACCAAGTGCGCCACCCTTTGGGCTCCTTCTGCTATTCTCGTGTTAGTAGAAGTTCGGTGATTAGAGATGAGCTTCGTGTTCGAATCAAATGCATGTTCAAATCGAACATTGTGTGTTCGGTCGTTCGCCGAATTACGAACATTATGGGTCGTTCGCGCCAAATTCGAGTGGCATGTCGCAGCCCATAATTTACTGCGGCATCGCAGTGCATTGCTGGCTGATGATTGGCCAAGCATGCACTATGACCCGCATGCTTGGCCAATCACAGCGCCGTGTGTACAGAGAGCCGTAATTGGCCAAAGCCAGGGAGGCTTTGGCCAATTATGGCTTAGGGGGTTTAGCACACGCCCCACACTATATAAGGCCGCCTGCACATCGGCCCCGTGTAGTGTGTTGCGGTGCAGAGAGATAGATAGACAGAGAGACAGTGTTATTTGATTTAAGTTAGATAGAGTAGGCAGGTCGAGTCAGTTAGCTGCACTTGCAGTGTATTGTGTATATATATGTATCCTAGGTGTTGTGTGTGTATATATATATATATATATATATATATATATACAGTATATGTATACATACACTGTATTCAGTTTAGCTAGATCCTGTTCTTCTCTTCCGAATATACTGACAGGCAGGCAGGTGTTTTTACAGTATTTCCAGTTACTGTACTGTGTACCCTGCACAGTTGCACCTACAGTATAACTACCTGAATCCAGGTGCTTGTGCAGGCTCTTGACGTATTTCCAGTTACTGTACTGTGTACCCTGCACAAATGCACCTACAGTATAACTACCTGAAGCCAGGTGCTTGCGTATTTCCAGTTACTGTACTGTGTACCCTGCACAGTTGCACCTACAGTATAGCAACCTGAAGCCAGGTGCTTGTGTAGGCTCTTGACGTATTTCCAGTTACTGTACTGTGTACCCTGCACAGTTGCACCTACATTATAGCTACTGTAGGCTCTTGACGTATTTCCAGTTACTGTACTGTGTACCCTGCACAGTTGCACCTACAGTATAGCTCCCTGAAGCCAGGTGCTTGTGCAGGCTCTTGACATATTTCCAGTTACTGTACTGTGTACCCTGCACAGTTGCACCTACAGTATAGCTACCTGAAGACAAGTGCAGGTGTTCTCATACTAATAATACTACAGGCAGGCAGTTGATTCTGCTAGCTTCAGTATATTCAGTATATATATATATATATACATCCCAGTTTTGTGCAGCTACATCTCACTGCAGGCCAATAGTATGTCTGGAAGGCCAACAAGGAGAGGCAGATAGTCATAAGTCAATAAAAGAGGGCAAGCAGGCTCTGTGTCTAGAGGCAGCAATGCTGGTCGTGGACATGGTGCATCCTCATCAGCACGTGGCCGTGGGACACGCTTGTCCTTTTTTTCGGCAGCTGGCCGTGTTGAGCCGCAACATGCGGAAGACTTGGTAGAGTGGATGACGAAGCCGTCCTCATCCTCCTTATCCTCCTCATCCTCTCTCACCCAGGCTCAGGGTACTTTGTCTGGCAAAGCAGCTGCCAACGCGGCCTCTTCCCTCGGCTCAATGGCATCAGTCACTCCTTCCCTAGCCCCACCATGTCCTCCTGAGGAGTCCCCCGAACTGTTTGAACACAGTGTTGGGTAGATGCTCCAGGAGGATGCCCATCGTTTTGAAGGCTCCGATGATGGTACCCAGCTAAAGGAAGGCAGTAACGTGAGCCCAGAGAGAGGGGGTGCTATGCTGAGTGACTATCCTCTTCCTCCTCAATGATCATGCTGATAGCTTGTAAGAATATTTTTGGTTCTGGGTGCCACCACCAGTGCCTAAGGCCCAATTTTTCAGCCCCTGTTTAACAGTCACGTGTAATTACAATTTTTGATACAATATTTTACAGGAGGACTCATTCCTAGAGTATCTGTGAGGGGTTGCAGTGTTGTGGCACCAGTGCCTCTTCCTCCTCAATGATCATGCAGATAGCTTGTAAGATTATTTTTGGTTCTGGGCACCGCCACCAGTGGCTAAGGCCCAAGTTTTCAGCCCCTGTTTAACAGGGGCGTGTAATTACAATTTTTGATGCAATATTTTACAGGAGGACTCATTCCTAGAGTATCTGTGAGGGGTTGCAGTGTTGTGGCACCAGTGCCTGAGGCCCAATTTTTCTGCCCCTGTTCAACAGGGGCATGTAATTACAATTCTTCATCTAATATTTCACAGCACGGCCCGTTCCTGCGCCCACCAAGAGTAACTGTGAGGGCTTATGCCCCGTACACACGGTCGGATTTTCCGATGGAAAATGTCTGATCGGAGCGTGTTGTCGGAAATTCCGACCGTGTGTGGGCTCCATCGGACATTTTCCATCGGATTTTCCGACACACAAAGTTGGAGAGCAGGAGATAAAATTTTCCGACAACAAAATCCGTTGTCGGAAATTCCGATCGTATGTACACTAATCCGACGGACAAAGTGCCACGCATGCTCAGAATAAATAAAGAGATCAAAGCTATTGGCCACTGCCCCGTTTATAGTCCCCACGTACGTGTTTTACGTCACCGCGTTCAGAACGATCGGATTTTCCGACAACTTTGTGTGACCGTGTGTATGCAAGACAAGTTTGAGCCAACATCCGTCGGAAAAAATCCTAGGATTTTGTTGTCGGAATGTCCGAACAAAGTCCGACCGTGTGTACGGGGCATTACAGTGTTCTGGCAACGCCAATACCTAAGGCTCAAATTTCTGCTGAGTATATAGGGCAGGCCCCTACTTTCAAACATCCAACTTACAAATGACTCCTACTTGCAAACGGAAGGAGACAACAGGAAGTGAGATGAAATCTACCCCTAGGAAGGGAAATTCTCTCCTGTAAGAGTTAATATGCGAAAAACGTGTCTCCTTTCCACTGATGCTTTATCACCAATCCTTGTTTCACTAAAAACCCCAAATTGTCAAAAAACATTCCCTATGTTTTCCAAAAAGCTTAAAATAGATTTTTTGGCTGGAGCTACACTTTAAAAATGTACCAGTTCAAAATTACAAACAGATTCTACTTAACAACAAACCTACAGTCCCTGTCTTGTTTGCACCGCCTGTATACTGCTGTTCAGAGGGCCTGGGGCCCCACGCCTTTCCTTTTTTTAATTTGGGTGCGGGGTTCCCCTTAATATCCATACAAGACCCAAAGGGCCTTGTAATGGACTGGGGGGGGGGTACCCATGCCGTTTGTCTCACTGATTTTCATCCATATAACTGGGACCGGACATTACATTAAAGCCGTAAGCAGTTTTAAATGACTTTTATTACTTTAAAAATTTTATTTTGTGCAGGGACTGTTCTAAGCACGGGAAACACGCGCCACCTTACAGGCATACTATAGACACCCCCCAGGTACGATATTTAAAGGAATATTTCACTTTAAGCATCATTAAAATCACTGCTCCCGAAAAAAGCGGCCATTTTTATAACTTTTTTTGCATTGATACATGTCCCCTGGGGTCCCCAAACCCTTTTTAGGACAATTCCATGCAAATTAGCCTTTAAAATTAGCACTTTTGATTTCGAACGTTCGAGTCCCATAGACGTCAATGGGGTTCTAACATTCGTGCGAATTTTCGGTCCGTTCGCAGGTTCTGGTGCGAACCGAGCCGGGGGGGTGTTCGGCTCATCCCTACTCAAGAGATCTTCCTTATCCTCACACAGCACATAGCCGGGATCAGACACAGCCTCAATCTGCAGAGTGTATATCTGGCTGCTATTTTGCAGGTCTGATCTGTGAAATCCACAGATCAGAATGCAGTAGCCATCCACACACTGTGCAAATTGAGACTGTGTCTGTAAAGGAATCCTATCTCAGCTATGTGCTGTGTGGGGAGGAAGAGATTGACTCCTATACAATGCCCAGGCTGTGTGCAGGGTGAGGATGGGAGGACAAGCTCTGCTGGGTGCATTTCCAGCAGTGACCCCTATCCTCTTCTCTGCTGGCCACTGTGTTTTGCCCTGCTGACCCCTGTCCTTTACCCTGCTGACCCCCTGTACCCTGCCCCTGCTGACCCCCTGTACTTTGCCCTTCTAACCACTGTCCTCTGCCCTGCTGTTACCCTTTCCTCTGCCCTGCTGATCCCCTTTCCTCTGCTCTGCTGACCCCCTTTCCTCTGCCACGTTGACCCCCTCTACTCCACCCTGCTGACCTCTGTCCTCTGCACAGTTGACCCCTGTCTTTTGCCCTGCTGACCCCTATCCTCTTGCCTTTCTGACCCCCTGTACACTGCCCTACTGACCCTGTACATTGCCCTGCTACCATCCCATCCTCTGCCTTGCTGACCTCTATTCTCTGCCCTAAGGTCCGCCTGTACACTGACCTACTAATTCTTGTACACTCCCCTTTTAAGCTCTAAACCTCTGCCCTGCTGACCCCTTGTACTTTGCCGTGTTGCCCCCTGTACACTGCCCTACAAACTAATGGCCCCTGTACTCTGCCCTACAAACTGCTGACCCTATCCTCTGCCCTACTGACCCTCTGTATACTGCTTTACTGACTCCTATACAATGCCCTGCTCACCTGGCCTTCTCTGCCCCCCTGACATTTTTTACTGCACCACCACATCAGACAGGCTAGATTCGCCCCAGGCGCACAGTTTGACAAATGTATCTATCCCAGTGGTTTACTACTGTAAAATGAAGGATGTAACTGGGCCCCATAGACGTTCACTGGGCCCAAAGCTCATGCCTAGGTTACCTTGTATATAATCCAGCTCTACTTGTGTATTACTGGCTCTCCCTGCACCACGTTACTAGTTCTTCCTCACACAGATATTTATCAGGAATTGTTAGGAAATGGTCATTATAGATGAGAACTCACCATACTGTGCTCTCCTCTCCTGGAGGTCATTTGCGGGTCCCATCAGACCGATCATTGTAAAGACTTTAATTGTGACATCCAGGGCCCCTTCTTCTCCATATGTGTCTATCAGGAGGTCCGTGGTGGTGATATAGTCAGTATTTTCTAGTCTTTCTTGGGGAATGGGAGGTTTATCTCCATAGGAGAAATCAGACAATGTTTCCTTAAACATCCCAAAGTCATGTTGTTTCAGATCTCCCAGAGAACATATAATAATGTTCCTGAGAGTTTTACGCCCTGTTCCCAGAACACCAGGAGACGATTCTGCAGAGAGTACAAAGAGGAAACAAATATTAATCCTGATTGGACAGTTTCCTACATATGACAGAAAATAAGTCTATACTGGCAGCTGCGTAAGGATGAGCCTGATGTTCGAGTCAAACGTAACATTGGGTGTTCGCCTGTTCGCCGAACAGCGAACATTATGCGGTGTTCACGGCAAATTCGAAAGCTGCAGGAACACCGTTTAAAAGTCTATGGGAGATTAACATGAAAAACCAAAAGTGCTCATTTTAAAGGCTTATATGCAAGTTATTGTCATAAAAAGTGTTTGGGGACCTGGGTCCTGCCCCAGGGGACATGGATCAATGCAAAAAAAAGTTTTAAAAACGGACGTTTTTTCAGGAGCAGTGATTTTAATAATGCTTAAAGTGAAGCAATAAAAATAAAATATTCCTTTAAATATCGTGCCTGGGGGGTGTCTATAGTATGCCTGTAAAGTGGCTCATTTTTCCCGTGTTTAGAACAGTACCGCAGCGAAAATTACATTTCTAAAGGAAGAAAAGTCAAGCAATATTTTTTACATTTTGCTATAATAAATATCCCCAAAAAATATATAAAAAAACTAATTTCTTTCTCAGTTAAGGCCGATATGTATTCTTCTACATATTTTTGGTAATAAAAAAAAATCGCAATAAGTGTATATTGATTGGTTTTCGTGAAAGTTATTGCGTCTACAAAATAGGGGATAGATTTATGGCATTTTTATTATTATTTACTTTTTATTAGTAATGGCAGCGATCTGCGATTTTTATCATGACTGCGACATGGTGGACACATCGGACACTTTTGACACTATTTTGGGACCATTGTCATTTATACAGTGATCAGTGCTATAAAAATGCACTGATTGTGTAAATGACACTGGAAGGGAAGGGGTTAAACACTAGGGGGCGATCAAGGGGTTAAGTGTGTCCTAGGGAGGTGTTCTAACTGTAGGGGAGATGGGCTACCTAGACATGACAGGCATCTCCGCTCCAGGGAGCAGCAGTGTTACAAGGCAGAACAGGGAAATGTCTTGTTTACAAAGGTATCTCCCCATTCTGCCGCTCCGTGACACGATCGTGGGCCCCCTGGCGGACATCAAGTCCGCAGGACCCACGGGCACGGTCACAGATTACTATGCTGCATCCTAAAGGGGACGTACCTGTATGCCCATTTGCCCAGCCGGGCCATTGTGCCGACGTATATCGTTGTGCGCTCGTCGGCATGTGGTTAAGGTTTTTTTTTAAATTTGCGTGGCCCCCCCCCCCCAAAATCCACACCAGGCCCTTCAGGTCTGGTATGAATTTTAAAGGGAACCCTACGCCAATTTTTTTTAATAAAATGGTGTAGGAGTCCCCCCAAAATCTATACTAGACCCTTATCCGAGCACGCAACCTGTCAGGCCGCAGAAAAAGAGGGAGGTAAGAGAGAGCGCCCCCTCCTGAACCAACCGTACCAGGCCACATGCCCTCAACATGGGGAAGATGCTTTGGGGTCCCCACAACCCTTGCTCGGTGGTTGCGGGGGTCTGCAGGCAGGGGGCTTATCGGAATCTGGAAGCCCCTTTAACAAGTGGGACCCCCAGATCCCGACCCCGCCCCCTATGTGAATTGGTAAGGGGTACATTGTACCCTTGCCATTTCACAAAAAAAAAGTGTCAAAAATAGTAAAAAAGGCAGGCGACACTTCGGAACAAGTCCTTTATTGAAGCAAAAATAAAATAAAAATGTCCATTCATCTTCCTTCACGCCGCCCGATGAACCTGAAAAAAACAGCTCTGCCTCCATGGGGGGCTCCTGCCGACTGACGCTTCTCTCAATTTGACAGCTGTTATATAGCTGAGGGCGGGGCCACCCGGTGACATAAATGGATGACCCTGCCCCTTCTGACGTCACGTGGCGACAGAGGGAGTGGGGTCACCCGTTTACGTCATCAGGTGGCCCCGCCCTCAGCTATATAACAGCTGTCAAAGTGAGAGAAGCGTCAGTCGGCGGGAGCATCCCATGGAGGCGGAGCTGTTGCAGCTTTTTTTTTTTTTTTGGTCCGTCGGCCAGCGTGATAGAAGATGAATGGACATCGCTGGACATTTTTATTTTTAAAAAAAAAAAGACCTGAAGGTCCTGGTATGGATTTTGGGGGGACCCCCATGCAATTTGTTTTTTAAATTTTGGTTTGGGGTTCCCCTTAATATTCATACCAGACCCAAAGGGCCTGGTAAAGGACTGGGGGGGGGGCCTATGCCGTTTTTTTTCAATGAGTTTTATTGATATTGCCAAAATCTGACAATTCATTACAGCCGCAATCAGTTTTAAATGACTTTTCTTTCTTTAGAAATGTCATTTTGCTGTGGTACTGTTCTTAACACAGGGAAACTGCTCCACTTACAGGCATACTATAGACACCCCCCAGGCACGATATTTAAAGGAATTTTTAATTTTTATTGCTTCACTTTAAGCATTATTAAAATCACTGCTCCCGAAAAAACGGACGTTTTTAAAACTTTTTTTTTTGCACTGATACATGTCCCCTGGGGCAGGACCCGGGTCCCCAAACCCTTTTTATGACAATAACTTGCATATTAGCCTTTAAAATGAGCACTTTTGATTTTTCATGTTAGTGTCCCATAGACTTTAACGGTGTTCATGATGTACCACTCTAACTATTACCGTCCTTACAATTACACTCATATTTCCCATCACTATGTCTTGGGTTACATGGATCTTTTCTCTCTTTAAGATTATAAACAAAAGGCTACCTTGAGCACTACATATAAAAGGCATAAAACATTGTGATATGAAGATCACAATGTGATGTGCACAGGAAATGTACAGGTTATGGATATGTAAATTGTCCTATAATCTACAGAAATCGCAATCTCCGGAGATGTGAGATGGAGGAAAGCATTGGAAAAGATTGTCAGTATAAACGATCGTACCTTGTGAAGAGGAGGATGTGGTCACCATGACATCAGGAGATGACCCAAAATGACTTCACCTGGAAGAAACACGAAGAATTATAAACTTATTAGCAGTGCGATGATCAGAACGAACAAGGGCGATTTTGTCCCTTTAGGTGGATAATGATTGGCTGTCTGAGTGTTTAAGTGGATGCCCAAGATGGGCATCCATCAAATTGGTTAAGCAAAGCATAGATCACATTAAGCAGCACATCAATGCAGACCCCCTGGTATGGGAATAGTAGCACTACCCCCACAGGAAATGCTGGTAAATGGTTTCCCCTATCTTGCATAACCAGGCAACAAGTATTTTCCACTCGCATCCAGACACAAGAAAGAAAGAAAGTCTTTGAGCTTGTTTTTGTTGTTTTATTAGGGGTAATAACTTGTAAAGGGGTTATGGGATGACCAACTTGACTAAAATGATAGAAGGGGAAAACTTCCTCCCTATGTGCAAAAATCCCGGCCTCCAATAGTCTTTGGTGATCAAAAGCAAAAGCCCCGTAAGGACTAGGAACTCTGTCACTTTTAGAAAACAGCACTGTATGTTGTAAGCTGCATTCAGGAGTATCTCCTCTCCTTTGTAGAACTGTTCCCGGCTCTACTGCCTGCAGGAACTACCAGCCCTCGTGTCTACTAGTCCACCTGGCTGCTCTGAAGATCTCCCAGGGCAAGAGATAGGAAGGGTCAAGCACAGCATTGCCCTCCTGAAAGGCATGCGGTAGCCTTTCCCCTTTTGAATCCCTGGGTGTGCTGATGTACTCACTCTGTCCTCCTTGCTCCCTGCTGCTCCTCAAGCAAGATTCCTTTCAAACCGCACTGCTGTCAGGATCTTCCCAAGCCAGCCGAAACCCAGCCTGGAGGCAGAGCCCCCCCCAGACCCAGGATTTCCCGCCTAGGCCACCAACAGTCTTCTCAGCACCTAATCTTCCACCAGGCTCCCCTGCTGACATGGCTCCTTCATACTTAGGGGTGACTCAGCCACCATGCCACAGCATTCTGCCTAAGGATTGGCCAAGTTCCCTCAAGTATGCAGATTAGTCCTCCTGGCCTCCGCCCACTGACTTCTAGAAGTTCTTTCAAACTTCCAGATCCAGGGGGAGGTACAAGAGATCTGCCTCTGTGAGTCATCCAGCCTGACCTGCAGTAAACTCTAACCCAATTTCAGACTCAAACTAACCATGAATCTTAACATCAGTTTACCTGCACTAATACTAGTAGCACACTAGAGGGTGCCACAGAATGAATGGCAGTCTCAGCCTGGGGTTCCACCAGGTCACTCCCCAATATGTTTCACTCTGCCCCTCAGAGCTTAATCATGGGAAATCTCCATAATTATGCTCTGAGGGGCAGAGTGAAATGTGTTGGGGGCGTGGCCTGGTGGGAGCCTAGGCTGAGACTGCCATTCATTCCAATACCAGTGGGTCTGTATTGATGCGCAGCTTCACTAGATCTATTTTTTGCTTAATAGTTCTTTGGAGTGGAGACAATCTCCCTCCCTGGACTGCACTCTTTCCCTTGTAGCCTAATTGGCTCACAGTTTTCATTACCAGTTCACAGTCAGAATAGATGCAATAGTCTACAGTCAGAACCTTGTAGCCCGACTGTAGACTATTGATTCTTTTATGTGTCTGGGGTACAAGTTGTTGTTCATCAGCTAGGTGAGTCAGTTGGTGGATTTGCAGTAGATGAATGTTTGTAGAGAGTTCCCTGTGGTTGATATTTTTGTTTGTGAATCATTTAAATTTGAGTTTTGTGGGATGTGCAATGTTGTAATTATTGTGGAATAGTAAATGGTCCTCTTAAGGATAAGTTCACCTTTTTTAAACATAATAATAAATGCACATCTTTTTGCAGGTAAAAAAAACATGCATTTATTATTTTTTTACTAGGAGCCTGCAAAGCATTGCACCCATGATCAGCAGATTGTGGATGTGATGCAAGGCTTCTTCAGACTTTCAGTGTAGTGGTCTGCCTGGACCAGATGAAGATGATGCCATTGATGTAGTGGAAAACAGCAATGGGGTTTATTGGCCATCCAGACAACTATTCTCCTTTTAGTTTTAACATAAAACTAGTTGCATATTGTGGTGAAAACTGTGATTTCATTGTCATACCCAGTTTCTGCAGGTAGAGATCCTGGTCAAATATAAAGGAGTTGTAGGTAAGGAAAAATTGAGTGATGGGTTCACTGTGCTATCCCTAAATAGGGATGAGCCGAACACCCCCCTGTTCGGTTCGCACCATAACTTGCGAACAGGCAAAAAATGTGTTCGAACACGCGAACACCGTTAAAGTCTATAGGACACGAACATGAATAATCAAAAGTGCTAATTTTAAAGGCTTATATGCAAGTTATTGTCATAAAAAGTGTTTGGGGACCTGGGTCCTGCCCCAGGGGACATGGATCAATGCAAAAAAAAGTTTTAAAAACGGCCGTTTTTTCGGGAGCATTGATTTTAATAATGCTTAAAGTGAAACAATGAAAGTGAAATATTCCTTTAAATTTTGTACCTGGGGGGTGTCTATAGTATGCCTGTAAAGGGGCACGTTTCCCGTGCTTAGAACAGTCTGACAGCTAAATGACATTTCAAAGGAAAAAAAGTCATTTAAAACTACTCACGGCTATTAATGGGAACACAGGGGAACCCCGAACCAAGATTTTTAAAAAAATGACGTGGGGGGTCCCCCTAAATTGCATACCAGGCCCTTCAGGTCTGTTATGGATATTAAGGGGAACCCCAGCCAAACTTTTTTTTAAAAATGGCGTGGGGTCCCCCTTAAAATCTATACCAGAACCTTCAGGTCTGGTATGGATTTTAAGGGGAACCCCACGCCAAAATTTTTTAAAAAATGGCGTGGGATCCCCCCAAAAATCCATACCAGACCCTTATCCGAGCACGCAACCTGGCAGGCCACAGGAAAAGGGGGAGTGAGAGAGCGCCCCCCCTCCTGAACCGTACCAGGCCACATGCCCTCAACATTGGGAGGGTGCTTTGGGGTAGCCCCCCAAAACACCTTGTCCCCATGTTGATGGGGACAAGGGCCTCATCCCCACAACCCTTGCCCGGTGGTTGTGGGGGTCTGCGGGCAGGGGGCTTATCGGAATCTGGAAGCCCCCTTTAACAAGGGGACCCCCAGATCCCGGCCCTCCCCCCTGTGTGAAATGGTAAGGGTAAGTACCCCTGCCATTTCACAAAAAACTGTCAAAAATGTTAAAAATGACAAGAGACAGTTTTTGACAATTCCTTTATTTAAATGCTTCTTCTATCTTCTATCTTCCTTCGGTTTCTTCCTCCATCTTCTTCTGGTTCTTCTGGTTCTTCCTCCGGTTTTCTCGTCCAGCATCTCCTTTGCGGCGTCTTCTTCCCTTCTTCTCTTTGGGCCGCTCCACATCCATGATGGCATGGTGGGAGGCTCCCGCTGTGTGACGCTTCTCTACTTTTGACGGTTACGTAACGGGTGACCCCACCCCCCTCTGACGTCACGGGGAATGCCACAGGGAAGTCCCCGTCAAGTCCCCGTGCGTCAGAGGGGGGCGGGGTCACCGGGTGGCCCCGCCCTTCGTTATTTAAGAACCGTCAGAAGAGGAGAAGAGTCACACAGCGGTAGCCTCCCACCATGCCATCATGGATGTGGAGCGGCCCGAGGAGAAGAAGGGAAGAAGACGCCGCGGAGGAAATGCCAGATGAGAACACCGGAGGAAGAACCAGAAGAACCAGAAGATGGAGGAAGAAACCGAAGGAAGATAGAAGATAGAAGAGAGAAGTTAGAAGAAAGAAGCATTTAAATAAAGGAATTGTCAAAAACTGTCTCTTGTCATTTTTAACATTTTTGACAGTTTTTTTGTGAAATGGTAGGTACCATTTCACACAGGGGGGGGGGTCGGGATCTGGGGGTCCCCTTGTTAAAAGGGGCTTCCAGATTCCGATAAGCCCCCCGCCTGCAGACCCCCACAACCACCGGGCAAGGGTTGTGGGGATGAGGCCCTTGTCCCCATCAACATGGGGACAAGGTGTTTTGGGGGGCTACCCCAAAGCACCCTCCCAATGTTGAGGGCATGTGGCCTGGTATGGTTCAGGAGGGGGGGACGCTCTCTCATCCCTCCTCTTTTCCTGCGGCCTGCCAGGTTGCGTGCTCGGATAAGGGTCTGGTATGGATTTTTGGGGGGCCCCACGCCATTTTTTTTAAATTTTGGCGCGGAGTTCCACTTAAAATCCATACCAGACCTGAAGGGTCTGGTATAGATTTTGAGGGGGACCCCACGCCATTTTTTTTTTAATTTTGGCCGGGGTTCCCCTTAATATTCATACCAGACCTGAAGGGCCCCCACGTCATTTTTTTTTTAAATCTTGGTTTGGGGTTCCCCTGTGGGGAATTCCCATGCCGTTTTTATCAATGAACTTCTATGTGTATTGTCGGACCGGCAATTCATTAATAGCCGCGAGTAGTTTTAAATAACTTTTTTTCCTTTGAAATGTCATTTTGCTGTCAGACTGTTCTAAAGACGGGAAACATGCGTCCCTTTACAGGCATACTATAGACACCCCCCAGGTACGAAATTTACAGGAATATTACACTTTTATTGTTTTACTTTAAGCATTATTAAAATCACTGCTCCCGAAAAAACGGCCGTTTTAAAACTTTTTTTTGCATTGATACATGTCCCCTGGGGCAGGACCCAGGTCCCCAAACACTTTTTATGACAATACCATGCATATAAGCCTTTAAAATTAGCACTTTTGATTTCTCCCATAGACTTTTAAAGGGTGTTCCGCGGCTTTCGAATTTGCCGCGAACACCCCAAATTGTTCGCTGTTCGGCGAAATGGCGAACAACCAATGTTCGAATCGAACATGAGTTCGTCTCGAAGCTCATCCCTATCCCTAAAGCATGCAGTGCATATAGACCCCAAGGCACACTGAGATCGCAATACACACATGGGGTATTCTTTGGAAAATGCTCCTTTACTTGGAGCTGCAGCCAAAATTAACAGGAGATCTGCACATGGCATACCTTAGCCACGCAGTCTGGGCATAGTGGCTGCAACACTAGATCCATCTCCTTCGCACTGCTGGATTGGACAAAGCAGCCAAGAGAGGAGGAAGTTCCAGGTCCTATTCTTTAATATAGCACCTAAGGGGATCTGTGAGCTGAGCCCCTGATCAGAGCAGAGTGAGACAGATATCACATCCATGCCCGCCCAGAGCAGACATGGACAGACTATGGGCAGTCAGGTATAAACGGACTCCATTGTCCATTTACATCTCGCTACCTCTGATCCAGTCCACCAAAATGAAAAAGGATGCAGTTCTCTTACTTTTTTTTAGCAGACCTGATTGGATCCAGAGGTTAGAGGTACAGTAGGAAAGTGTAAACAGACACAAGTCCATTTACACCAACCTGTCTGTAGGGATGCACGGACCATCCAATCAAGTCCGCCTGAACAGGCAGACCTGATTATAACACTCATCTGAAAGGGGCCTAAGTCCCTAAAATCATTTTAAAGGATGATCCATTTTCCTTTTTGTCAGTATGTACCATGACAGCTAGGTCCTTCACAGTCCAACCCAACAATCTATCCATTCAATCCACAATGTGCTGAACCAGAGAGCCCGGTAAACAACATACTGTTTGGCAAGCATGGTCTTTGTGGCAGATTGCCCTATTTGTACTTCTAATAATTGAGTCTCCTACTACCAATATCTGTCTGCCCTTGCCTGTAACTTTTCCCCTATCTTTACAGGAGTAGTAGATCCCCTGGCAGCTAGGAGAGGTGTTCTCTTCTAGCAATGCCACTCCCAAACTGATATCCTCAACATCATGCAACATGGCATATTTATTGGGATGTACTTACTCAGGACTGGCATCTTTAACACTCTTCCCTCTACCCCCCAACTGTAACTCAGCTACCAACCTTTGGCGCCTGCACCTTCATATCGTCACCCTCCTCTATATTGGCCCCAGCCATTACCTGGTGGGTAGGGTCCACATTCCTGTTCGGGTTGCTGATGTTTTACAGTGTTGCCAACTGATTCTTTAGATCCAGAATTTGTAAACAAAAACTTGCTCACATCTTGCATAGCAGTATTCACCCTTGAGTGGCTGTTAAAGTAACATATACATGCAGCAAGATATTTATCACATCACTACTTCTGTAGGACGTTACCCTCTAACCTAGTGGGGATACTAAAGTTTTTGGGGTTTTTTTTAACTTATTTTTAATTTACTTATTTTATTCTGAGCACTATTTGTCCTAAACTGTTTGCAAATGTCTGTTTGATAATGTAACAGGAACCCCTCAGTACTCACAATGCTCCTCAGTCACACACAATGTCCCTGCAGCACTCACAGTGACCCTCTCAGTAATCATAGTGCCCCCTCTGTCCCCACAGTGCCCTCAGTACTCGCAGCACCCTTGCAGTGCAACCAGTACTCGCAGTGCCCTCTTAGCAGTCACAGCACCTTCAGTACCCACAGCACCCTCAGTACTCCTAGTGCCCTCACAGTGTTCTCAGTACTCACAGTGCCCTTAGTAATCCTCAGTACTCACAGTGTTCTCAGTACGCACAATGTCCTCAGTACTTAGAACAGCTCTCCCACACAGCCTAGTAAAAAGACTTAGGTAATGTGCAGCCTGTCAGTGCTATATTTCTGCTGTCCACCATCTTTTTTTTTTTTAAGGGCCTTGTACCTCTCTCTTTAAATGCAGCCTACTAAAAAGCTTACATGATGTCCTTTGTCTCTGACATAATGCATTTTTTTTTTTATTTCTCAATAAAACACCTTGTCTTATGCAGCATTATCGTTGATATTTTCTGACTTTTGTTTCTGACATAAACCACTGTAATTTTTATTTCATGCTAAAACCTGGTTCGTATATACATCTTCAAATGCGGCTCAGAAAAAACACTTACATGATGTGCAGTCATGATGTGCAGTGTGTCTGTGCTATTTTTTTGGCTATTTTCTCTGACACAATTCATTGTCATTTTTAATTTCTTGACAAAAAGTACCTCTCTGCCATCTCTGCCTCTTCAAATGTGGCTGCTAAAACTGCTAACATGGTGTGCCATACGTCTGTCACATTTCTTGTTCTTGTTTTTGTTTCTGATATAATACACCTTTTTTTTTTAAATCTGCCTTTTCTCTCCCTGTAATATACCAGCCTAGTAAAAAGTCTCATGATGTGCAGGGTGCCTGTGCTATATTTCTGACCACTGTCAGACAACCTACACTCATTTTTCTTTCACAAAAAAGCCTGCCTCACCTCTTCCTCTTGCAATGCTGCCTAATCAGGCTGCTTACATAAACTCCATCTACTGTTCTATATGTCTAACTACTGTCTCTGTGTCACGAGGGCCACGTACCTGATGTGAGACTGAAGTAGTGGGGACACCTCCCTTGCAACCTGGGTCCTTAAAGCCTCTGGAGATGGAGACAGAGACTTGGTGGAGATACAGAGTGACAGGGGTGCCAAGCACCGTGCAAGCCTTAATCCAGGATCCGAGCTGAGGTCAGTCCAGTTGGGCAACGAAGCATAAAAGGGTTATTTAGAAGAATGGTTGAGATCCAAGCTGGGGTCGGTTCCAATCTGGCAGCTGAGTACAAAAGAGGCAAAGAAGTAGAACGGTTAAGGTACAAATCTGAGATCAAAGGCAAGCAGCAATCAAGAGTAGTCAAACAGGTTTCCAGGTCACAACAGGTTCAGACAGATCACACACTAGCACAGGAACAAGGGGGGACTGAAGATAATCCAGCAATTTGGCAGTGTCTGGGCTGGGCTTATATAGGGAAGTTTGAGGTCACTTCCTGTGCGCCTCCTGGGTATTTTCCCGCCTTTTTCCATCAGGTTGAGGTCATTTCCTGTGCGCGTGCTGGGAATTTTCCCGTGAGGCGTCTTTGGCGCATGCTCAGTTCGCACGGATTTCCTCTTGCGGCAACGCATGCGTAGTAAGCCGTGGACTCATATGCCCCGTACACACGGTCGGACTTTGTTCGGACATTCCGACAACAAAATCCTAGGATTTTTTCCGACGGATGTTGGCTCAAACTTGTCTTGCATACACACGGTCACACAAAGTTGTCAGAAAATCCGATCGTTCTAAACGCGGTGACGTAAAACACGTACGTCGGGACTATAAACGGGGCAGTGGCCAATAGCTTTCATCTCTTTATTTATTCTGAGCATGCGTAGCACTTTGTCCATCGGATTTGTGTACACACGATCGGAATTTCCGACAACGGATTTTGTTGTCGGAAAATTTTATCTCCTGCTCTCCAACTTTGTGTGTCGGAAAATCCGATGGAAAATGTCAGATGGAGCCCACACACGGTCGGAATTTCCGACAACACGCTCCAATCGGACATTTTCCATCAGAAAATCCGACCGTGTGTACGGGGCATTACACTATGAAATATCGCACTGTCATTTTTATTTCTTTATAACAACTGCCTCATCTCTGGAATGTGGAGTTGAGGTTTTGAAGTTTTTTTTGTGCAGTCTTTTGACATTCTATTAAACTTTATAGACAAAACAGTTGTGGCACTGCAATGAAAAAGATTACTCTCTATGAAACATGTTTTGCCACTGTTTGGCAATTGTTTTGAAGTTGAAGGATTTAGCTTTATGTATTTATTTTTAAGTGTAAACCTTCCAATAACATTCAGACCTTTTCTGTCTACTAGTTTAGCTCAATTCTGGCTCATTAATGCTAAATTGTTATTTAAAAGGCAATTAATTGCCCCATTGGGCTCCTTTTCCAGCTGGACTGGCCTGGATGTCCTCTTTGTGACTGAATCCGTGTTTTCTTCTTCTTTTTCCCCTACCTTGAACTAAGCATCTTGAGACTCTGGTACTAGTTTTGTATTAATATTGCATGAGCACTGAACGTTTGTTATATGGACAATAATGTTCTTTGTTTTTTGTAATTGTTAAATAAACTGTGTAAACAATTGAAAATAACTGTAATGCATTGCCCAGCACTAATAGGATCCCCTGAATAAGCCTTTTGAGCCTTTTTCAACAATGGTTTCCTGTATCTGGCCCGGTAGATGGAAGATTTCTGTAACATAAGTATATGGGGCTGGTGAACACAGGTCTCAGTATACACAGTATCTCACAGAAGAGAGTACACCCCCTCACATTTTTGTAAATATTTTATTCTATCTTTTCATGTGACAACACTGAAGAAATGACACTTGTCTACAATGTAAAGTAGTGAGTGTACAGCTTGTATAACAGTGTAAATTTGCTGTCCCCTCAAAATAACTCAACACACAGCTATTAATGTCTAAACCGCTGGCAACAAAAGTGAGTACACCCCTAAGTGAAAATGTCCAAATTGGGCCCAAAGTGTCAATATTTTGTGTGGCCACCATTATTTTCCAGCACTGCCTTAACCCTCTTGGGCATGGAGTTCACCAGAGCTTCACAGGTTGCCACTGGAGTCCTCTTCCACTACTCCATGACGACATCACAGATCTGGCGGATGTTAGAGACCTTGCACTCCTCCATCTTCCATTTGAGGAAGCCCCACAGATGATCAATAGGGTTTAGGTCTGGAGACATTCTTGGCCAGTCCATCACCTTTACCCTTAGCTTCTTTAGCAAGGCAGTGGTCGTCTTGGAGGTGTGTTTGGGGTCGTTATCATGTTGGAATACTGCCCTGTGGCCCAGTCTCTGAAGGGAGGGGATCATGCTCTGCTTCAGTATGTCACAGTACATGTTGGCATTCATGGTTCCCTCAATGAACTGTAGCTCCCCAGTGCCGACAACACTCATGCAGCCCCAGACCATGAAACTCCCACCACGATGCTTGACTGTAGGCAAGACACACTTGTCTTTGTACTCCTCACCTTGTTGCTGCCACACATTCTTGACACCATCTGAACCAAATAAGTTTATCTTGGTCTCATCAGACCACAGGACATATTTTCCAGTAATCCATGTCCTTGGTCTGCTTGTCTTCAGTAAACTGTTTGCAGGCTTTCTTGTGCATCATCTTTAGAAGAGGCTTCCTTCTGGAACGACGGCCATGCAGACCAATTTGACGCAGCGTGCGGCATATAGTCTGAGCACTGACAGGCTGACCCCCCACCCCTTCAACCTCTGCAGCAATGCTGGCAGCACTCATACGTCTATTTCCCAAAGACAACCTCTGGATATGACGCTGAGCACGTGCACTCAACTTCTTTGGTGGACCATGGCGAGGCCTGTTCTGAGTGGAACCTGTCCTGTTAAACCGCTGTATGGTCTTGGCAACGTGCTGCAGCTCAGTTTCAGGGTCTTGGCAATCTTCTTATAGCTTAGGCCATCTTTATGTAGAATAACAGTCTTTTTCAGATCCTCAGGGAGTTCTTTGCCACGAGGTGCCAGTGACCAGTATGAGAGAGTGAGAGCTGTTGCGGAAATTTTTATTAATGTATGTTGTGAGATGCCCCCCAGTGCCTGTTTTTCTTTAACACCCTCATGCGAGGGTGTTCGCACATACAGACGCTGGTGGAAGACCATTGGATGCTGAAACCTTCCCGTGGACAGGCAGATCTGTTTGCTCTTTTAAGGATGTTTGTTTATGCCTCACCAAGGGACTGGCCACTCCTTGGCGATTGCATTTAAACTCCTAAGTAAGCAGGTCTGCGTACTCGGGAAGCCACTTGGCCATAATTTGGTATGGCTCGCATCATTGGTAGCAGTGGGAATGTGCACACAGTCGTGTTCGGAACCATGTGCTTGCTGCATGGTTTTGCACACGGCCATTTGCACACATTACTACTGCATTTCTATTTGAATATATGCATGTGTGTCATTGGTTCTTTTGAATGAATACAAGTGTCTGATTGGCTTATTCTGAAGCCAGCACCCTCTTTTGTTATCCATGTGTTTAGTATAAATAAAAGCAGCTTGGCTCTTTTGGTCAGGATTCTACTGAGCTCGAGGTGATACCAGCATCTGTTTGTGTTACTTGGAGAAATAAATGAGTGCGCTTTCCCGGCGTTATATAAGAGGGCTGTATTTGTGCTTTTAAGCGCAAAGAAATTATATGTTTATAGGGAGAAGCTTAGAATTTCCCTGACATCATGGTGGGCCAGAAAGTAAGCCAACAGATCTTCCTAATTCAGCAGACCTCGAGGGGGAAGAGACCTCCAGAATCAGACCAGCAAATTCCGGCCTATGGTAAGACAACCATACTTCAAGTTTTTTTAACATTTTTTTCTGTTCTGTTTTCAGGATCTTGATTCTCTGTGTGCTGTATGAGGTAAGATCTGCCAGGCAAAGAACCTTATGTTTTTTTGTCGCTTTCTGTATAATGACGGGACTTTAGTTGTAGGTTATATTTTGGTCATTGTAAGTAGGTCTATTAATTGGGGAAGCACCTATATTTAAATCCTCTATATGTCCCATTTAATACTAACCTAAAGTGAATGCTGTGTGTGACTGAGCAGGCTGTGGAGGAAGGGGGAGTTCTTTTGTTTTGAGATGAAAAGATCAAGCTTGCAAACAGCAACAGTCTGTTTTTGGTGGGATCAACAAACTGCATTTCCATGTGACCGTGGCAACTACCATTTTGTGTCCGCTGTGTTTGGGGGGAATTGCTATTTTGGTTTGTAGAGGTGCAGTTTAAGGCACTATTTCCTTTTTAGTGAATTCAATCTTTTCTGTTTTTGTACTTTTTACATACTTTTCAGTGAAACTGCTCTGCTTTGCACTGAATTTGCTAGCTTTGACTGAGACTTTGTACTTTTAAAATGGTGTGTTGTTTTTGTTTTTGATTGTTTGTGGCCTGCAGTGGAAGGGAAAGGCTATGGTTGACCTCCTTCAGCTGTCTTTTTGCAGGAGTTCCAGTCTTGGCTTTTGTCGCACTGTTGTATGGTATTTCGGTCTCAAAATTTGTGGTTTGACTTCCCAGGGGATATGAGTCAAGGGGGATTCCCTCCCATTTGCAAAATGGGGGTTTATTCCACCCACTCCTGGACAAAAGTTTTTTAAATTTGTTGATGATGTTAGCCATAGATTTTTCTAATGTCTTGAAAGACAAAATATGAAGTTATTCAAGGCTTCCCCCCCCCTCCCTCTTCCTGTTCAGGTGTGCAACAGGAAGTTGGTGGGAGGGGCTTAGGGTCTTTTGACTTGTGTTTGGAAGGACAAAATCATTTTGATTTTGAAATTAAATTAAGATTTATACTGTAATACAGTTTTGAGTAGAGAACAAACAGGAGGCATCCAAGTTATTGTTGTAATATCTAGGTACAGAGAGAAGCCATAATATTGTTTTGAATAGAGGAGGATTTTCATGGTGTTTTTGTAGTTGCCGGACAAACATGTTTAGAAGGCTGTATATCGTGAGACCGGTCGGGCCGCATATAATAGTCGGAATTCCAGTGCGCGATTGTATTAGCATAAACCTGAGGAGTAGTACGCTAGCAGCCCCGCTCAGGCCGTGTACAATAATCGGGAAGCAGGGGTCAATTATGGTGATAAAGGCGCAAACCATAACCGCTCCGAAAATAAAGTTTTAGTAAATTTTAGTAAGAACGTGAATGTAAGGGTTACAGAGGGTTTAGTTATTATCGGTTTTGAGGAATGTCAGTGACAATTTACCAATGTACACAAATGTATTGTTTACCATTCTTTGCATGTTAAATATGAAGGATAGAGTAATAACTTCTGTTTATAAGTATCTTTTCAGGTCCAAGGAGTTTCTGAAAGTGTATGTTCATAGAAAGTAGGTGTATAAGAAGGTAAAAGTATCATAGGCTTTTTCACTGTTTCATTCTAAACCCTGCATGTCTTCCTCCAGTTTGTAATGAGGAGGAATAAGGGGGGGGGGGGATGATAGTGGTGAGAATGTCAAATTTTCAAACCAATGATACTAACCGCTTTAATTCTAGTCTGGTGAAGGACCTTTTTTTCAATGGTTCAAGGTATTACACCCCAGATAGTAAGATGCAGTGACCACAGTCATTAAGTTCTCACATGTCTGGGTTATTGCCATATGAGGTCTGTTTGGAGGTCAACCAAAACCAGAGTTGTACTTTCCTCCGCAGCTGCCAACATTCTCAGCTGATGGGGTAGGTGCAGTCACTGTAACATGAACTTCAGGAGTCCCTCCTGGACCCCGACACAATAACCAGTTTACATTCTTTCTAACCAGGTGACTGGGTTGTTGTAAAGAAGCTTGAGGGACGAGACCACGCCAGCCACTGCAAGAAGTTGCTCAACTACATCAAAGGATGAGGAGTACGGATGAGCCGAACACCCCCCGGTTCGGTTCGCACCAGAACCTGCGAACGGACTGAAAATTTGTGTGAACTTTAGAACCCCATTAAAATCTATGGGACTCGAATGTTCGAAATCAAAAGTGCTAACTTTAAAAGCTAATATGCACGTTAGTGTCCTAAAAAGGGTTTGGGGACCCAAGTCCTGCCAAGGGGACATGTATCAATGCAAAAAAAAGTTTTAAAAACGTCAGTTTTTTCAGGAGCAGTGATTTTAACCACTTCAATACAGGGCACTTAGACACCTTCCTGCCCAGACCAATTCTCAGCCTTCAGCGCTGTCGCAGTTTGAATGACAATTGCGCGATCATACAACACTGTACCCAAACTAAATTTTTATCATTTTGTTCCCACAAATAGAGCTTTCTTTTGGTGGTATTTGATCACCTTTGCGGTTTTTATTTTTTGCTAAACAAATAAAAAAAGACCTAAAATTTTGAAAAAAATAAAAGTTTTGCTTTTGTTTCTGTTAAAAAAAATTTGTAAATAAGTAAGTGTTCTCTTTCACTGATGGGCACTGATAAGGTGGCACTGACAGGCACTGATACGGCGGCACCGATGAGGTGGCACCAATGAGCGGGCACTGACGATGGGCACTGGTAGGCGGCATTGATGGGTGGCACTGATATGCAGCACTGATGGGCATTGATAGGCGGCACTGATGGGCACTTCTGGGTGGCACTGGTTGGCACTGATGGGCACTTATGGGTAGCACTGGGTGGCACTGATGGGCGACACTGATGGGCACTGAAAGGCGGCACTGCTGGGCACTGATAGGGTGGCACTGATAGGCAGCACTGATAGGTGTCACTCCTGGGCACTGATAGGCGGCACTGATAGGCGGCACTGCTGGGCACTGATGGGCACTGATACGTGGCACTGATGGGCACTGATACGCGGCACTGATGGGCATCCCTGGTGGCAGTGGTAGGTATTGGAGTGGGCACTGATTGGCAGCTGCCTGGGCAGAGATTGGCAGCTGCCTGGGCACATAGTGGCAGTTCCCTGGGGGTCTAGGGGCATACCTGGTGGTCCAGTGTGAATGGCCATCCTGGTGGTCCTGGGCGGCTTCCCTGGTGGTCCTGGGCAGGATCCGAGGGGGGGCTGTGCTGATAAAAAATCAGCACAGACCCCCCCCTGTCAGGAGAGCAGCCAATCGGCTCTCCTCTACTGTTAGATGTGAGTGAGGAAAAGCCGATCACCGGCTCTTTCTATTTACATCATGATCAGCCGTGATTGGGCACCTCTCCGTCAGAGACTCTTTACCTAGATCGGTGTTGCAGGGTGTCAGACTGACACCCCGCAACAACGATCGCCGCGATGCGCGCTCCCGGGGGCGCACAGCGGCTCGATATTCCTGATCACGTCATATGACGTCCGGTCAGGAATATCAAACCACTTTGCCGCCGTCATTTGGTAATAGGGTGGGCGGCAAGTGGTTAATGATGCTTAAAGTGAAAAAAAAAGTGAAATATTCCTTTAAATATCGTACCTGGGGGGTGTCTATAGTATGCCTGTAAAGTGGCGCGTGTTTCCTGTGCTTAGAACAGTCCCTGCACAAAATGACATTTTTTTTTTTTTTTTTGTAAAATTCTGTTTATTCTTTTTGTTTAATATCATACAACAATGGACCCATCCAGAGGATTGTGCCCATAAAGGTCAACATGACCTTATAAATCTATCTAACAAAGACCTACATTTAAAACTGCTTGTGGCTTTAATGTAATGTCGAGTCCTGGCAATATGGATGAAAATCAGTGAGACAAACGGCATGGGTACCCCCCAATCCATTACCAGGCCCTTTGGGTCTTGTATGGATATTAAAGGGAATCCCGCACCCAAATTTAAAAAAGGAAAGGCGTGGGGCCCCCAGGCCCTATATACTCTGAACAACAGTATACAGGTGGTGCAAACAAGACAGGGACTGTAGGTTTGTTGCTAAGTAGAATCTGTTTGTAATTTTGAACTGGTACATTTTTAAAGTGTAGCTCCAGCCAAAAAATCTTTTTTAAGCTTTTTGGAAAACATGGGGAAAGGTTATCACCCCTGTAACATTTGTTTTGCTGTTTGTGCACCCCTTTAGAAGATTTCACTTCACTTTCTGTCCCAATGACAAATGTTTTTTGAAAATTTGGGGGTTTTAGTGAAACAAGGATTGGTGATAAAGCATCAGTGGAGAGGAGACACGTTTTTCCCATATTAACTCTTACAGGAGAGAATTTCCCTTCCTAGGGGTAGATTTCATCTCACTTCCTGTTGTCTCCTTCCATTTGCAAGTAGGAGTCGTTTGTAAGTTGGATGTTTGAAAGTAGGGGTCTGCCCTATATACTCAGCAGAAATTTGGGCCTTAGATGTTGGTGTTGCCACAACACTGTAAGCCCTCACAGTTACTCTTGGTGGGCGCAGGAACGAATCCTACTGCAAAATATTGCATCAAAAATTGTACTTACACACCCCTGTTAAACAGGGGCTGAAAAATTGGGCCTTAGCCACTGATGACCAGAACAAAAAATATCCTTACAAGCTATCAGCATGATCATTGAGGAGGAAGAGGATAGTCACTCAGCATCAGCATAGGCATTTTTGAAGGGATCTGACATTTCAAAAAAAATTATTTGGTTACATCAGCATCAGCTGTTTGGTATCTGGTGGTGATCCAAGACTGATTCATTTTTATGAAGGTCAGTCGATCGACCAAGTCGGTGGACAGGTGCACCCTGTGATCGGTTACAAAGCCTCCAGCAGCACTGAATGTGCGTTCCGAAAGAACGCTGGATGCAGGACAGGCCAGTAGCTCAATTACATACTGTGCAAGCTCTGGCCAGTGATCCATCCTCAAGACCTAGTAACCCAGAGGATTTTTGGTGGGAAGTGTCTCCAAGTCAGATCTTGCCCTTAGGTATTCCTGCGCCATGTAAAACACACGCTGTCGATGGTTGCTGGAACCGATCATACCTTGGGGCTGCGGACTAAAAAATTGTCTGAACGCGTCGGTCAGATGGCCACCTTCTCCACCGCTCCTTCTTTGACTGACTGAAGCCTCAGCAACACGTTGTCCAGGAACAGGTTTTTGTAACCTCCCAGTCTCTGGGAACGCCTTGCACAGACCTTTCTGCAAGGCCTCCCGAAGATGTTTCATCCTCTTCTCCTTCTGCGACGGCAAGATAAGGTCTGCAACCTTACCCTTGTAACGTGGATCAAGGAGGGTTGCCAGCCAGTAACGATCCCTCTCCTTGATACCACGAATACGAGGATCCTTCCGCAGGCTTTGCAGGATCAGGGAGGCCATGCAGCATAGGTTTGCTGAGGCATTCGGTCCGGAGTCCTCTGGGTCACTAATAACGACCTGATCTGCAGCCACCTCCTCCCAGCCACGTACAAGTCCATGGGTTTCTTGGGACTGTAAATGATCCCTTGAAGACTGATGCTGAGTGCCAGGCTCCACCTCCATGCTAACACAATCCTCCTCTTCCTGTGTGATCGGCAGGCACGCAGGAACACTGTCTGGATAAAGGGGGCCTCGAGAGCTAAGGAAGTCCTCCTCTTCCTGCCTCTGTTCTGCCTCAAGTGCCCTGTTCATTATTCCATGCAGCATGTGCTCCAACAGGTGGACAAGAGGGACAGTGTCACTGATGCATGCACTGTCACTGCTCACCATCCTCGTGGCCTCCTCAAATGGTGACAGGACAGTGCATGCATCCCTGTTCATGGCCCACTGGCATGGGGAAGAAAAACGAAGCTCCCCTGACCCTGTCCTGGTGCCATAGTCGCACAGGTACTCATTGATGGCCCTCTGCTGCGTGTGCAGCCGCTGCAGCATGGCCAACGTTGAGTTCCACCTGGTGGGCATGTCACAGATTAGGCGGTTCTTGGGTAGGTTAAATTTCTTTTGGAGGTCAGTCAGCCAAGCACTGGCATTATATGAACGGCAGAAATGCACACAGACTTTCCTGGCCTGCCTCAGGACATCCTGTAAGCCTGGGTACCTGCCCAAGAACTGCTGCACCACCAAGTTAAGGACGTGAGCCAAACAGGGCACATGGGTCATTTGTCCCTGTCGGAGGGCGGAGAGAAGGTTAGTGCCATTGTCACAAGCCACCATTCCTGCCTTAAGCTGGTGTGGCATCAACCACCTCTGAGCCTGCCCCTGCAGAGCTGACAGAATGTCTGCCTCAGTGTGGCTCCTGTCCCCCAAGCACACCAGCTCAAGCACCGCATGGCATCTTTTGGCCTGCATACTTGCGTAGCCCCTTAGATGCCTATGGAGCACCGCTGGTTCCGAGGACAAAGCACAGTAAGAGGCCATAGAGGAAGAAGAAGAAGAGGAGGGGGCGGAGGAGAGAAGTGTGTCAGAATCACCAGTAGTAGCATTTTGGAGGTGTGGTGGCGGAACAACCTCCAACACTACTGCACCTTGTCCTGCATCCTTCCCAGCTGCCAGCAGAGTTACCCAATGTGCTGTGAAAGATAGGTAACGTCCCTGTCCATGCCTGCTGGACCATGAGTCAGCGGTAATATGCACCTTACCACTGACCGCCCTGTCCAGCGAGGCCAAGACATTGCCTTCCACATGCCGGTAGAGAGCCGAAATCGCCTTCCATGAGAAAAAGTGGCGTTTTGGAACCTGCCACTGAGGAACCGCACATTCCACAAACTCACGGAAGGGGGCAGAGTCTACCAACTGAAAAGGTAGCAGTTGAAGTGCTAGTAATTTAGCCAAGCTAGCATTCAACCTCTGGGCATGTGGATGGCTGAGAGTGAACTTCTTTCGGTGGTGCAGCAGCTGGGGCAGGGAAATTTGCCTGGTACAATCTGATGTCAATGTACCAATAGCAGATTGCCCACAAGTACTTGGCTGTGACACACCTAATTCTACACTTTCATTCCTCTCAGTGGAGGTCTCAGAGAGGACTGAAGGTATAGTGGGGTTGGAGATCCCAACTGATGAGGAGCAAGGAGAGGTCCTCCTTGTTCTTTGGTGTGGGTCTTTTAGGTACGCTTGCCAACGAACTGCATGGCAGGTCGACATATGTTTGGTCAAGCATGTGGTGCCCAAGCGGGAGATGTTTTGGCCACGCGAGATACGCTTGAGACATATGTTGCAAATAGCAGTGGTGCGATCTGATGCACTTGTCTCATAAAAGGCCAACACCAAAGAACTTTTGGAATTATGCGCAGAGACAGCAGTGCCCTGCACATACGGAGCTCTGCGGTGTGATGCAGTCGGTGTGCTGCCCTTAAGCTGGCCCCTGGAGGGCATTCTGCCTTGTTGGTGATGTGCCTCCTCCTCCTCCTCCTCCTCTCCTATCAGGCACCCACGTGGAGTCAGTGACCGCATCATCCCCTCCCTCCTCATCACTGGAGCAAATCTGGCAGTATGCTGCAGCTAGGGAAACATGACTGCCAGATTGCTGTCCTTCTTGGGCACCCCCCTCTCTGGGCTCACGTTACTGCCTTCCTCTAGCTGGGTACCATCATCGGAGCCTTCAAAACGCTGGGCATCCTCCTGGAGCATGTACCCAACACTGTAGTCAAACAGTTCGGGGGACTCCTTTAGGAGGACATGGTGGGGCTAGGGAAGGAGTGACTGATGCCATTGAGCAGAGGGAAGAGGCCGCGTTGGCAGCTGCTTTGCCAGATAAAGTACTCTGAGCCTGGGTGAGAAAGGATGAGGAGGATGAGGACGGCTTGGTCATCCACTCTACCAAGTCTTCCACATGTTGCGGCTCAACACGGCCAGCTGCCAAAAAAAAGGACAAGCGTGTCCCACGGCCACGTGCTGATGAGGATGCACCATGTCCACGACCAGCACTGTTGCCTCTAGACACAGAGTCTGCTTGCCCTCTTTTATTGGCTTGTGACTGTCTGCCTCTCCTTGTTGGCCTTCCAGATATACTAATGGCTTGCAGTGAGATGTAGCTGCACAAAACTGGGATGTATATGTATACTGATTATACTGAAGCTAGAAGAATCAACTACCTGCCTATAGTATTATTAGTATGAGAACACCAGCACTTGTCTTCAGGTAGCTATACTGTAGGTGCAACTGTGCAGGGGTACACAGTACACTAACTGTAAATACGTCAAGCTGCCTGCCCGTGGTATTAATAGGATCAGAAGAAGAACACCAGCACTTGTCTTCAGGTAGCTATACTGTAGGTGCAACTGTACAGGGGTACACAGTACACTAACTGTAAATACTTTAGGCTGCCTGCCTGTGGTATTAATAGGATCAGAAGAAGAACACAAGCACTTGTCTTCAGGTAGCTATACTGTAGGTGCAACTGTGCAGGGGTACACAGTACACTAACTGTAAATACTTCAAGCTGCCTGCCTGTGGTATTAATAGGATCAGAAGAAGAACACAAGCACTTGTCTTCAGGTAGCTATACTGTAGCTGCAACTGTGCAGGGGTACACAGTACACTAACTGTAAATACTTCAAGCTGCCTGCCTGTGTTATTAATAGGATCAGAAGAAGAACACCAGCATTTGTCTTCAGGTAGCTATACTGTAGGTGCAACTGTGCAGGGGTACACAGTACACTAACTGTAAAAAAAATAAATGTATATATATATATATATATATATATATATATACACACACAAACAACACCTGGGATGCATATATATATATATATATATATATATATATATATATATATATATAAACCGGCAATACTGATTTTTACCAAGACCTGCGGTGTGCCTTGGTCCGATTGGTCGGTATACCTGAAAAGAGGGCATACCCTGTATGAATGAAACTGAGTAAGACTGAGCAATTATGACTGAAAAGAGTGTGGGAACTGGGAGGGTGGGAACCCGGAAGTAGAGCCGACGCTGAACTCAGCTGTGAAGGAAGGCTATATAGCCCCAGACTCCTCCCACAAATGCAGGCTGGCCTGCGGCCAGCCTTTCAACTTGTAGTCAGAGTCCTCCTAAACCGACAATAGTGATTTTTACCAAGACCTGCAGTGTGCCTTGGTCCGATTGGTCGGCATGCCTGAAAAGAGGGCAAAAGACACATGAGTAGGTGTGAAGTACAGAAAGTTTAATGAAATGAGATAACAAAAGATCAATCCAACAAACAGGCGAATGCCCTAATGACCTCCGTATGTGGTTCAGGAATGTACCTGCTAAAACAGGAGGATCTCCATATCCCCATGTGCTTGATGCTGAAAGAAGGTACCCCCTGTTTGGAAGCGGCAGACGCCACCCCGATCCTGAAAGAATGGCCGGTAAATAGTGTTGGATTTAAATCTAATTTGGCGATCAGGATCCTAACATGTGCCATGAATTGTTTGGAAGTTAGGGGGTCTAAGTGAAATGGCAACAATGGGCTGTCTGGTGAGGAAGTGGCCAGAAATTTGGAAAGAGAGTCCAGAACCTTAAACGGACATCATCTGCTATTGGTACCGTAAAACTTGACCACATGACCTTGACCCACCTGTCTGGTTTTGTTGTTGTTAAACTACAGGGCGAAATGGTCGGGACACTTACTGAGACTGCCCTTGGACAGGAAAGGTGCCTGAGGATTGACCCGTGATACCTCCCCTGGTCTGAGTAACCCAAAGAAACTTAAGTACACCGCAGCTTTGATCACCAGACTGGGACCTAAACCAAAAGGGGATGATGACAGTAAGTCCAAAATATCCTGTACCATCTGACTAGTGATCGGCAGTCTGGAAACCTGCGCTTGACCTTGCGATTTCAGAATGCCCCTCAACAAGGCCTTGAGAGGGTGAGCAGCAAAGATGGACGGACTAGAAGGGTCTTGAAAGGTCTTGAAATGCTGTACGCCTGCCAGATATAACTTGATGGTACTAGCGGACAAAGCCAACACACTGTGGCAATAGGCCGCAAATGCCATTACAGTTTTGATGTCCCACAGAGAGCTGGAAGAATGAAGCTCCAAAAATTTTTGAAATTTCATCCAACCCGTGGAGTACGCTTTGAACGTGTTGCTGGATAAAGATGCGTTGGCCAAACCGATCGCCTGTGTCCAGAACCTTGTCAGTCCATGGTGAGCAAGGAGAAAGGAGGAACCGGTTTGCCCACCCTCTCTGCTTCTGGGTGCTGCAAGAAAAATTTATCAAATTTGAATCCAGACAATGCATCGGCCGCCCTATTGAAATCCCCGCTGATGAATTCCCCCTGGAAATGGAACCTGTAGGTCAAACCTAACCAAGTTAACCTGCGCAAGAAAGACATGATGACCAGGGATCCTGACCTGCCTTTGTTGATGATGTTGGCGGTAGCCAGATTGTCCGTGAAGAAAATGACTGAACTACCTGCCCAGCCTGGCCCCCAAGTGACAGCTGCCGCCACAATCGGGTAGATTTCGAATAACGCTGAAGTCTGTGCGAATTTAAGTAAAAGAAAAACTTCCCGGGGCCAACGGCTAGCCAGCCATTCAACCCCACACATAGCCGCGAACCCCCGTGACGCAGCTGCATCAGTGAAAACCCTGGGCGATGTGCTGGAAGGCTGGGGAATGAGCAAAGAAATGCCATTCCAGTCCCGCAGGAACTGATCCCACATGACCAGATCAGCGTGTGCATCCGCTAGCAAGCTGACACCAGCAACCCCCTCCTGAAAAAGGGGCAAAAGGGCCAGCAACCTAGAGACAAAAGCCCTACCTTGCGGAATGATCCTCATTGCATGATTTAGCATGCCCAAGAGCGACTGCAACTCCTGTTTTGAGCAGACTGGAGACCGGACGAATGCGTGTATGGTCTGCCGAATTCTGTCCAACTTCTCTTTGGGCAAACTAGCAATCATGCGATCGGAATCCAACATGATACCTAAAAATTTTATGATATTGGCAGGACCTTCCACCTTGTGAATTGCCAGAGGCACATTCAATTCGGCAAACAGATCCGTGAGACACTGCAAATCCCTGGGTGTCCGGCCAGGATCCTCTACAAGCAAAAAATCATCCAGGTAGTGTACCACACCAAGACAACCTTTACAGTGACCCAAGATCCAATGTAGAGCCTGGGAGAAAATGTCAAACAAACAGGGACTACTCTTTGACCCAAACGTTAATTTGATGGCAAAATAGTAATGACCCCGCCATATGATGCTGTGCCATTGCCAAAGCGCAGGACTAATAGGCAGAAGCTTGAAGGCATCAGCAATGTCAGCTTTTGACAACCAAGCCCCTTTACCCAACTGAAGAATGAGCTAAATGGCTGAATCCACCGAAGAATATTTCAACAAAAATTCCTCAGAGGGGATCAGTGAATTAAGACTCGGAACATGCGAAGAATGAGGTGCGGACAAATCATAAATAAGACGATGTTTATTGGAAAATTTTCCACACACAACCCCTATTGGACTGACCCTCCACATGCCGAAAGGTGAAGACTTGAAAGGCCCAATCACAAACCCTTTATCCACCTCAATAGCCAACAGATCGTCTACTAGAGCATGGTGGTCTGCAGACAAAAGATTCCTACATTCAAAGGTCTCGGTAGGCAACGTGATTAACCCTGTGTGGAACCCAAATGTGAACCCATCTAACAGGAATTGCCTGACACCAGAGGATGGGTAACCCTCTAGGTAAGCCCCTAGAATGGAAACCTCCACTCGGCTTAGTCATACCGAACTGAAGGGTTTGACCATGCAGGAAGACTAGGGATGTGCCCGAAAGCAATTAGAACACACGTGCAGGAGCCTACAATTGTTGCATACCTGTGACTTGCCTAAAAAATGAATGGTCCTACCCAACTTGTCCACCTTTCCGGACGGTCCTGTGGAGGACACACTGGCCCCCTGCTTGCTAACCCCTGATGGACCTGGGGCCTCAAAAACTGGACACCAGGCGGAAGTATGCGCAGAGGACTGGCAGGTGCTGCATACTGGAGACTTCTGGCTGGCAAAGTGCCTACAGAAAAGTTCCATGTCTATGTTGCTCCAATACATGACCACCTGGAACTGAGTCCAAGTGGCCGCTGCTTTGGCCGAGAACGACCGGTGATAGTCATAAAAACTACACCCACCGTACTTGTGCGCCAGATCCACCACCTTGTGAAGATACAAATCTAACTCCACCCTCCTATCCGGGCTGACCGCACAAATGATATCCCGAAAGATGCCAAATGCGAGCACGAATTCCGCCACGCTAAGCTTGCGGTTGAGCCTGGGGTCTTTAGTTTTTAAGACAACCGACACGTCACCGTAAGCATAGGACTTGTTCTCCATAACATCTTGTGAAGCTATCAGCAGGGAAGCCAAATTGACGTTCTTCCCTTCCAATATGTCTTTCTTGAGGTTGGCAAGAATGAAATGAGATGGTGACACCGCTGGGAAAGTTGCTAAAGGTGATGGAGCTGCCACCGGCAAGGAAACAGCAACATTACCTGCGGTAACACTGGGAAGAACTGGAGCTGGGGGTGCAGGTGACACCTGGGTTCTGGCTGCATGTGCTTCCACCACCTCCATTCTGTCCTGCATCTGAGACATGGATGTGGAAAGTGTGTTCAGCAAAGCATGTATCTGCGTGAGTGAATTGTGCACCAACACCTGACTCAAACTGGTAGAAGGGAGTGGCTGCGCCAGATTGGGGAACAACAACCTAAAAAGTTCTGCCTTCCTGGCCGTGGCTGGAAAAGAAATGCCCTTACGGCGAAGTTCTGCCGTAAGCCTGGGCACAGTCCAACTTCTTAGTGACGGGGTGCTGCCGTGCTCCGAACACCCAGTAAGGGATGGAGGAATCAAGGCGAACTCATCGCTTTCTGACACATGTGACATGGTTGAATCTAAGATAAAAAACAACAAGAAACATTTGAGAAAAAATACGTACCACCCATCCCACCCTCCCCCCAAATAATCAGACTGGAGAAACGTGGGTGCAGTAATGTGCCAACCAGCGCGTGCATGAAACTTAATGCGCAACCACCCTATGTGTGTGTACTGCGTGAGCCCGAGCAACCTGTAGCGCCAAGACAGGCAATTAAAAATGAACACTCAGGGCACAACACACAGAGCGTGGTGGGTACAGAAATGAGAAATAGGAAGTGAAAGTGCAACGTATGACGTATGAATGTCGGCTGAGAACCTGTATTGACACTTACAAGTGACATTTGGCCCGTAAAGATGTAAAGTCGTGCTAAATCCTGATTGTGAACTGACTGCAACCCTTCGTGACCCAAAATGACAAGCACACACCTGTTGTTGGGGTGAAAGCAGGGACAACATGAACTAATCACCTGCGAGGTGATGCACCTGGATGAAAATTGACAGACAGTGAAAACCAAGCTGAAACACTTATCCAGCAAAAGAAATGAGTCCAACCATACCCCTGACAACCTACTGTTCCAACCCCCCTTTTCTCTCTTTTTTTTTTTTACCTGAACACACCTGATGCTTAGCAAACACAATGATCCCTGTGAACAAAGACTGCAGGAACAAACCTAAAATAAACATAAGAAAATGCCATGTCAGCAAGGACGCTCCAGACATGCATGGCAAACTCCCCCCCCCCCCGCAGTACATGGTGCACCAGAAGGATTGGTGCTGTACTGGACCCCTGCACAGAACCTGCCCATGCCTGTGTACCCACACACGGAATGCGGACCAGTGTGGAGAGTGATTCCTGCTGTGAGCCCCCCCTCCCCCTCGACTAGGCCTCGCCCGAACCTCATGACCTTCTCCATGTGGTGACCAGACCACATGGAGAAGGGTGCCCCCCCCACCCCCCGGCGTACCTGGGGGCAACTGAAATGCGCTCCCCCTCCCAGGACTGCCGCCGTTCAGGATGACCCAGTCCGCTGAGCATACACCTGCAGAGGAAACTGACCAGCCTGCAGCTCCACCCCCCTCCAGGACTGCCGCCATCCAGGATGACCCAGCCTGCTGAGCATGCACCTTGAAAAGGAAACTGACCAGTCTGCAGCTCCCTCCCCCCCCAGGTCCAGAATGACCCAGCCTGCAGCCCCCCCCCTGACTGACAAGCTGTGCATCCAAGGCTTGCTGGCATGGTGACTGGCCGCCCCTCCCCCTTCCTCGGCCGTCTGATCGAGACAAGTTTGTGCCACATGCCCTGACACCCCCCCTGAGTCATCGAAGAGGGGCACCCCACCCCACCTACCTTCCGCCCACGCTACTTGATAACTCAACGAGGTGCTGCGGTGCACTGAGTTGAGTGAAACCACCGGAAATGATGTCGGCGACCCAGAAGTAGAGCCGACGCTGAACTCAGCTGTGAAGGAGGGCTATATAGCCCCGGACTCCTCCCACAAATGCAGGCTGGCCTGCGGCCAGCCTTTCAACATATACACACAATACACTGTAAGTGCAGCTAACTGACTCGACCTGCCTACTCCATCTAACTTAAATCAAATGACACTGTCTCTCTCTCTATCTCTCTCCGCCACCGCAACACACTACACAAGGCCGCCACGCAGGCTGCCTTATATAGTGTGGGGCGTGTACTAAACCCCCGAGCCATAATTGGCCAAAGCCACCGTGGCTTTGGCCAATTACGGCTCTCTGTACAGACGGCGCTGTGACTGGCCAAGCATGCGGGTCATAGTGCATGCTTGGCCAATCATCAGCCAGCAATGCACTGCAATGCTGCAGTAAATTATGGGCCGTGACGCGCCACTCGAATTTGGCACGAACAACCCATAACGTTTGTGTTGTGGAAAATTTTATATTAATGTATTGTCATAAGAGTCTCCCAGTGTCTGTTCTCTCGCAGCCCGTTCTAAAGAGCTGACTGGGGCAGACTGACGCTGGTTGAGACCTGTTAGGTAGTGGAAAATGTCCTGGTATTTGGAGAGAGGTGTTTGCGGAGAGAGGACATGTCCGCCAGCAAAGGGCCCCTGTGCAATGCACAGAACGATCGTCTGGTGGGGGTGTGTTCGCTCTGCAAAGACATTATCGGTTTAGCGGTTGTTTGCCCTTGTCACCCCGGTATGCCTGATCAACATAGTTGGGGTGCCATGACGTACACCTGCAGATAATCTCCCATGCACGAGGAACTCTAATCATCGTCATTTGGTTGTATTTTGTTGTTAAATCCTTATATGGTCATTCACATCCTGTGTTCATTTCCTGTGAGGTCACAAGCTTTGTAAGAGGTGTTTGGCTGTTGGAAGCCCAACCCTCGAGTTTTGGGACTTCCTATTATGCTAATAAAGATAATAACGAGCCAGGAGACTGCATGGCAGGGGGGTCTTGCTGGGAGTGTGATGCTGGAGCTGAGAACGTAAGGATGTGTTGTGTCTGTTTGTGGGGAAGGGGCACATACCAGAGGAGGGCTACACCAGAGGATGGCATACGATCAGAAGGTGAGATGCATTTATATCATTAGATGAAATTGTTATTATTATTAGAAACAGGAGATTTGGCTGTGTGCTCTGTGTGCAGCCAAATTTCCATTTCAGGATGGCGGGCCAGGTACTTTATGGAGCAGACAGAACCCCCCTCCACATCGGCAAGAAAAGAGTGGAGAACGGATCTCAGTCCAGTACATCTCTCTGTGTTGGGGAGCCTCTGCTCTGCAAAAGAGCAAATTTTTCATTTTTTGAAATAATGGTGGAAGTTTGATCGTATGTCTGGTGTGTGCCTGCGTGTGTGTGTGTGTGATTTGTATCTCAAATGTTTGTGTAAGGAGACTGATGCTGTGTAACAAGTTTGTAATGCATGTGAGAAATGGATGAATTGTAATTATTGTATGGGACAAGTAGATTTCATGACTTTTGTAGAGTGTTTAATTGTCTCAAGACACAGACTTTGCTGAAGATTGCTGCTGCATTTTCAAGTGGGCATGAGGCCTGGGGGGAGGGGCGGCCAAGCATTTTACAATGGTGAAAAGTTGGCTGCTCCCTGTGGACAATAGAAAGGTTTTGTTTTGAGATGATAAGAACGTGCAAGCATTCACTGTCTTTATTTCTCAATGTCTTGTTCCTGTAAAAGCTGATGTGAACTGAGTTTGAGAAGAGAGGGTATGTTTCAGCGGTGTAATTGTGGGTTATGTGGCTTGGTTGTTTCATTGGATAGCATGTGTTCCTAAGTTGTGCTTTTTCGTAACTCTAATGCCCCGTACACACGGTCGGATTTTCCGATGGAAAATGTCCGATCGGAGCGTGTTGTCGGAAATTCCGACTGTGTGTGGGCTCCATCGGACATTTTCCATCGGATTTTCCGACACACAAAGTTGGAGAGCAGGAGATAAAATTTTCCGACAACAAAATCCGTTGTCGGAAATTCCGATCGTGTGTACACAAATCCGACGGACAAAGTGCCACGCTCAGAATAAATAAAGAGATGAAAGCTATTGGCCACTGCCCCGTTTATAGTCCCGACGTACGTGTTTTACGTCACCGCGTTTAGAACGATCGGATTTTCTGACAACTTTGTGCGACCGTGTGTAGACAAAACAAGTTTGAGCCAACATCCGTCGGAAAAAATCCTAGGATTTTGTTGTCGGAATGTCCGAACAAAGTCCGACCATGTGTACGCCCTATAACACTTTTTTAAATGCTTGTCTACGTGTTCATTTAGTATCTCAAATGTGTAATTTTGTGGGAAGAAATTTTTAGTTTTGGCGGGAAAATGCGCCATTTTGTTGTGGTCTGGCTTTTGTTGGAGTCACCATGTGGATCGGTGGCCATTTTGAAGACCTGTGGGCCTTCCTACAGGGGAAGCTGCTCCATTTTGTATTCCTTTGTGTGTGCAAAGCCAAGTGGTATAAGCTGCCATCTTGTTTCTAGACTCCTTGTGTGTGCAAAGCCATGTGCTATAAGCTACAATCTGGCTTCTAGGCACCATTTTGTTTCCCTTTTTAAGTGAATTCTATTTTTGTACTGTTTACATACTTTTTAAGGAAGCTATTGTGTTTTCTGTATTGAATATTGGTTTTGAGTGAAATCTCTACTTTGCACTGAATTTCAATGGATAACAAGACTAGCTTTAACTGTGAGTTTCTTTTACTTTTAACGGTGTGTGTTTAATTTTTATTTGTTTTGCGTTTTTGTGTCTTTAGCTGAGGGTTGTATTGTATAGCCTGCAATATATGAAACTAGGCTTACCCTCCCCTCCCTTTTCCTGTACATTGATATGTAAATAAACCAGTTTGATGGGTTTTTAGAGCTGGGCATGCAACAGGAAGCTTTTTTCAGCATTTTATGTATCCACAGGAAGTGGGGGGGGGAGCTTGGGGTCTCACACAAACAAATGAGATTTGTGCTTGGAAGGACAGTGGGAAAATACTGGCATTTGAAAGTGGTTTAAATATCTCCCAGCTGTCTTTTTAGTTTTATACTATAATACAGTTTTCGGTAGAGAGCAAACAGGAGGCATCCAAGTTATTGTTGAATATCGAGGAACAGAGAGAAGCTGCAGTGTTTTGTAAAAAGAAAGCAGGCAAAAGTGCTCTGTGTAGATTCGTCTGGCGACGCAGTGTACAGTCGTACAGCGCAATGCGCTTGTGTATGCATACACTGTGAGGGGTAGAGACATAATTCGGGGGTTGATCTGTGGTTGTTGGCGAATCATTTGGCATAGTTAATTGTTGGTTGTTAAAAGAGTGGTACTCTGTAGTTCTGTGCCAAAAGTGTTGGGACAACAAGCCATAGAGTTGATGCCTCGTTTTAGGGTTTCTTGTTGGGGGGCTAATAGTGGTTGTAGTCCGTCAATCCACCATGTAAGAAGGCACCGGGCGGTGGTCTCCGAAATTGGTGCAAGGATTTCCCTGGACGCAGGGGTAAGACGATAAGCCGATTTGAATCGCCATGGGCAATGGCAGTCCGTGCAAGGGAAGGAATGCGAGGCTTCCCACAGTCAAACGGATGCACAGAGCATGGAGTCTACTTCTGAGGAAAAAGGCCATTAAACCCCAGAAAGATTGACATAGGTGGTCCAAGGATACTATTTTGGGTATCCCTCTGGAGTTGCTGTAGCGCAACTGCGGCTTCAGAAATCTGTAATGTTGAGTGAGTTGATGGATGTGTAGTACATGTTTGTGTGATTAAAAATATACAGGCCTGTTTTTGAACTTTGTGTGGCTGGTGCTTGCAAAGATTTAGAAATGCTCTTGTGCTTTTCAAATTGTATTCTTTTTCTATCGCTAAAAGAGTGAAGGCAGCATTCCATCTGGTTGTTTTAATTTTTTTTTTTCATTTTCATTTTTGGGAACTATCTAATATCTCCCCCACATTTGTATCTATTGTTTGTCTCTTTTCAATGTTTGTATGTAGTAACATGTTTGAACCTACCGCGACAGCCCTCTTGCGTGTCGCGGCTGTTTAAGTAAAAACGTGAAAGTAAGATTTACAGAGGGTTTAGTTATTATCGGTTTTGTGGAATGTCAAATGACAATTTACCAATGTACACGAATGTTGTATTGTTTACCATTCTTTGACGGATAGAGTAATAACTTTTGTTTATAAGTACCTTTTCAGGTCCAAAGAGTTTCTGGAAGTGTGTGTACAGGTGTATAAGAAGGTAAAAGTATCATAGGCTATTTCACTGTTTTGTTCTGCGCCATTCTAAACCCTGCATGTCTTCCTCCAGTTTGTAATAAGGAGGAAGAAAAGGGGGGATGATAGTGGTGAGAATGACAATTTTTCAAACCAATAATACTAACCTTTGTAATTCTAACCAAGTTTGTGCCAAGACTGTCTTTCTTTGATAGAATTTGAATCAACAAGCAGCAGTCTGGTGAAGTAGGCTCTCATCCCAGATGGTGAGAACCTTTTTGTCACTGGTTCCAGGTATTACACTCCAGATGGTAAGCCACGCACAGGTTGTGCAGTGACCACAGTCCCAATGTCTGGGTTATTGTCATATGAGGTTTGTTTGGAGGTCAACCAAAAACAGAATTGTATTTTCCTCATTAGCTGTCACCTACATTCTCAGCTGATGGGGTAGGTGCAATCACTGTAACATGAACTTCAAAAGGTCCACCACAGGGTTCACGAGTCCATCCTGGACCCTGACACAATAACCAGTTTACATTCTATCCAACCAGGTGACTGGGTCATTGTAAAGAAGCTTAAGGAATGAGACCACGCCAGCCACTGCAAGAAGCAGATCAACCACAAAGAGTAGAGAAGTATCTTCGTTAACTTATATTTTTTGTTTAATAAATTTTGGCAAGGGTAACTCTGAAAAGCATCCCAACTAGCTAAGAAAGAGAACAGGACACATGGTCGGGTATTAGTGTCCCAGCAATGACGGCGGTACATGCTATATGTGACATTCATATTGGTGTGAGGAGTTTTGACAGACTAGTAAAATCAGACACCTGTTAATAGAACTTAACAACAAAACATTTCTAGAGGGTAAAATTAATTATAATTTTAACAATGGCTCTGGTTCTTGCCAGCTTTGGTATCGGAATAACTAGGTAGCCCACAAGTGTGCTTCAACTGTAGTTTGGTATTAATGCGGATCTACAGCTTATAAGGTAATTTCCCGTAAGGCAAGAAGTTCATGTGTGCTGGTGAAACTCGTCCCAGCATCTTATGTCGCAGCCGATCGTGAGGATCTGATGGCGCGAGAGAAGGTAAGAATGGCAGGGACAGCTGGAAGGGAATAGCTTGTACACGGTGGGGGCTTGAGCTTATGAAACGCTTGAACAATTTCTCATCCATTGAGGATGGGATGTTTTCATGTAACTGTTGAAGCTACATGGAAGTTCCCACAGTCCAAGGGGGTTTCTAGGAATTCATAAGTAAAGATTGTAATATCTGGATCGGGGATAGTAGTGACAAAGTTCAGGCCCATATGGATAAGGCTTAGATTCCTGCACAGGCAAAGCCAGAGCTATAGCTAGTGAAGGTTGGAATCCTTTTAAGGGTTTGGGAATCGTTGGGGATTTAATTATTTTATTTTGCAGCGGATCATAGTGAAGGAAGTAGGGGTATATATGCTCATGTTGTTTTTGACCGGCGACTACTACAGCTCACCACGTCATCTCCAACAGAGTCTACATGTCAAGTCATGTTTTACTTTTTATGGACTAAGAAGAAGATCAGGATTCATCGAGGGACACATGGGATCATATGACAAGAGGAGGGACTGTTGTGGAAAATTTTATATTAATGTATTGTCATAAGAATCTCCCAGTGTCTGTTCTCTCACAGCCAGCTCTAAAGAGCTGACTGGGGCAGACTGACGCTGGTTGAGACCTGTTAGGTAGTGGAAAACTTCCTGGTGTTTGGAGAGAGGTGTTTGCGGAGAGAGGACATGTCCGCCAGCAAAGGGCCCCTGTGCAATGCACAGAACGATCGTCTGGTGGGGGTGTGTTTGCTCTGCAAAGACATTATCGGTTTAGCGGTTGTTTGCCCTTGTCACCCCGGTATGCCTGATCAGCATAGTTGGGGTGCCATGACGTACACCTGCAGATAATCTCCCATGCACAAGGAACTCTAGTCATCGTCATTTGGTTGTATTTTGTTGTGTTGTTAAATCCTTATATGGACATTTACATCCTGTGTTCATTTCCTGTGAGGTCACAAGCTTTGTAAGAGGTGTTTGGCTGTTGGAAGCCCAACCCTTGAGTTTTGGGACTTCCTGTTATGCTAATAAAGAGCCAGGAGACTGCTCGGCAGGGGGGTCTTGCTGGGAGTGTGATGCTGGAGCTGAGAACGTAAGGATGTGTTGTGTCTGTTTGTGGGGAAGGGGCACACACCAGAGGAGGGCTACACCAGAAGATGGCATACGATCAGAAGGTGAGATGCATTTATATCATTAGACGAAATTGTTATTATTATTAGAAACAGGAGATTTGGCTGTGTGCTCTGTGTGCAGCCAAATTTTGATAAAATTTGCAATTCGACGAATAGTCGAACAGGCGATGTTCAAGTCGAACATGGGTTCGACTCGAACTCGAAGCTCATGCCTAATGAGGAGTATTTTTGTTTATTTATATTTTTATAGTGTATTTTCAACTAGCTAAGAAAGCGAACAGGACACATTGTTGGGTCTACTCTGAATCTCCACCGAGCTCTAGTGCCCCAGCGATAATGGCGGTACATGCTATATGTGATGTTCATTTTGGTGTGAGGAGTTTTGACAAACTAGTCAAATCCAAACAGACACTTGTCAATAGAATTTAACGATACACTTCTAAAGGGTAAAATTAATTATAATTTTAACAATAGCTCTGGTTCTTGCCAGCTTTGGTATCAGGAAAACTAGGTAGCCCATAAGTGTGCTTCAACTTTAGTTTGGTATTAATGTTGATCTACAGCTTATAAGGTAATTCCCCCTAATGCAAGAGGTCCATGTGTGCTGGTGAAATTCGTCCCAGCATCTTATGTCGCGGCCGATCATGAGGATCTGATGGCGCGAGAGAAGGTAAGAATGGCAGGGACAGCTGGAAGGGAATTGCTTGTACACAGTAGGGGCTTGAGCTTATGAAACGATTGAACAATTTCTCATCCATTGAGGATGGGATGTTTCATGTAACTGTTGAAGCTACAAGGAAGTTCCCACAGTCCAAGGGGGGTTTCTGGGAATTCATAAGTAAAGATTGTTATATCTGGATCGGGAATATTAGTGACAAAGTTCAGGCCCATATGGATAAGGTTTAGATCCCTGCAAGGCAACGGAGTGCATAGGTAGGAGAATACAAGGTCAAGGGTGTTGCCATCAGAGTGAGTAGAAGCTTGTACCCATTGCTTCAGGTCAAATGAAGAGGTTAGAATAAGAAGTTTAGAAGTAGCAGGAGTGTTTGTATTAGCAGGGATGTTGAAATCACTGAGAAGGATTGTGGGAATTTCCAAAGAGAGAAAGTAGGGTAGCCAGGCAGAGAACTCATCAAGGAAAGTCGATAATGGTCCAGGGGGCCGGTAGATCACAGCAATTCTTAGTAGGAGAAGTAGGAGAGAATAGACATACACAGTGGGCTTCGAATGAATAGAGAGAAAAACAGGGAGGAGAGTGAATAACCTGAAAGGTGCTCTGGGGGGATAGGAGGAATCCCACTCCACCTCCTTTGCTTCCAATAGGCCTAGGGGAGTGAGTCCAATGAAGGCCACCCTGGGATAGGGACGCAGGAGAAGGGGTGTCATATTCGTGGAGCCAGGTTTCGTGAGATTAAGTAGATTAAAGGAATTGGTGACAAAGAGGTCATGAACAGCAGTGAGTTTGTTGCAGACAGAGCGGGCGTTCCAGAGGGCGCAGGAGAGAGGGAGGCTGGTGTTGGGAAGAAGAGGAATGGAGACTAGATTGCGTCTACTGTCAGATGGTGTAGGGTGATGGTGATGGGTGTGTTGGGTACAGTTAAAGTGGTTGTATACCCGCTATTTTTTTTTTTTTTCTACACCTGCAAGGGAAAAGGCATAATGAGCTAGTATGCACCGCATACTAGCTCATTATGAGACACTTATGAGATACTTACCTTAGAACGAGGCAGCAGCATCTCACCCGATCCATGCCGAGGGAGCTGACATTTTCCCTCGGCGTGTCTTCCAGGTATCGCGGCTCCGGCGCTGTGAGTGGCCAAAGCCGCGATGTCGTCACTCCCGCGCATGCGCGCGGGAGACTTCTGTCCGGCAAGCTCTGGAGTTTGCCGGGCTGTCAGCCGCGAATCCCCTGTGCGCATGCGCCGCTGCAGTCAGCGGCTCATTGCAAGGGGAATATCTCCTAAACCGTACAGGTAAGCCTTATTATAGGCTTACATGTAGGTAAAAGTAAAAAAAAAAGGTATACAACCACTTTAAATAAGGGAGGCCCAGGGTTTGGGGAAATATCTCCAGCGATTAGGAGAAGCAAAAGAGTAAGGGAGGTAGTATGAGAATGTGATTTGTATGAGGGGACATGCTTCAGTGTTCTGGGGGGATGTTAGCAAGTGTAATATGTCCAAATGTCATTTATTAAAAAGTTGAAAGCCACTCACATGAATGAAGTTTTAAAAGAGCATAATAGATATGCAAGTGGAAAAGCGGAAATTAACATGCGTTCCACCGAACCGAAACCGGAAGTCTCCTAGTCACATGACTATAACAGGAAATTGTCTAAAGAAACAACATGAACTTGCGTTCCAAAGATAATAATTAGAGAACTGGAAATGTCACTAGAATAGCGGCAAAGGAATTGAATACTAAAAATCTTTAAAGCCAAAGATTACTTGGTGAAAAAACTCCCAATTCAATTCCACTAACATTATTAAGGAAATGCACGCAAGCTAAAATTAAACCTAAAGCCAAGCCTCAATATTAAAATTTAGTCAGTCTAGTCATCCGAACCAGAACCAAGTCAGAGTGCCATCTAGTGTTGGAAACTGATAGTCACACTTACTAGATTAATAAAAATCATAAAAAACGAATAATGCAAAAAATAAATGAAACAAAATTAGTATCAAAGCATAAAAGTTATAACAAGATAATCTTTGGCTATAAAGATTTTTAGTATTCAAACGTGCAAATAGTTTCAGCTATACCTAGCCAAAGCGTTTCAGCTATACATAGCCTTCTTCAGGGTAGATGAAGTGGAAGCAATCCTACATATATGAAGATAGAAAAAAGCACACAGCAAAAATTGTATTGGCTCACAAATTTCATAGTAGCAATATCTATATGATATTACCATATCAAACTTACAAAAATGGACATGACCTAAAGTTCAAACCAGCAGAAGTAGCTAAAAGCACAAACCGCTTGAGTCCCAGTTTGAGATAGACCTCTGCACCCACAGGAGTTGGTGATCATCAAAAGTGGGCCAGCCAGAACAAGCTCCACCATAGGGGCTGTATCTAAGGGCAAAAGCACTTTATCACTCATTTGTCACATTTTAAACTGAAATAGGTCAAAAAATAAAATATGACCATGAGCAGTTTGGTTGAAGTAAACAAATGTATTTAAAAATGGTGACAAGGATTAAAAAAAAAACATACCCGATATAGGATGGAGTGACCATATGAGAATTTGCTAAATAGTCCAAAAGAGATGAGTTACCCCCTTGTGGACCCTAAAATTAGACAGAGAGCCACTTTGTATTCCTGTATCATAGCATGGATACATTGAAAGATAGTTGAAGGATTAAGGGAAAGGGGAAAAACCAGCCATTTTCTCTTACTTACATGCGGTGCAGGTGGTCAGCCTGGGACTCCAACAACTAGTTTGCAAGAGGGAAAGGCGCTATATAAATAACTGCATGGGGATGAGGGTAGAAGATTTGAGGCGATTTCCCACAGCAGAAATCACTTGTGTTATTCCCCTTGACGTCTCCACGGAGATGCCGCCATTGCCAGGGAAACGGTCCCGCTGCTGGCGCAGCACAGACAAACCAAATTGGATGTGCGGTCGCCAGTGCGGATGTCATGCGCCTGCACCACACGGCCGGGCTGGATGGAGGGGGGCGGCCGCCACTGCCGACATCATACGACTACACAGCAAGGCTGAACCAGATGGAGAAAGCTGCGCGAATGCGCGATGATTGCACATGCGCAGATAACCCGGAAAGAGACCAGATGCAAAAAAAATGGGGACACCGACGGCGCGAACATATTACCTAAATCCGCGAGCAAGTCGTGAGACATGCAAGGGGAAAGGCATCAAAGAGGGGGCAGCCTAACAGAGTAAGCAAGCCCCCTACGTCCGCACTGGGGGATTGCAGAGGCCCATCCCGTCCGAGGGAATAACACAAGTAGCTGCAACAAAGCTGGCAACTGAGTCCATCTACAATGATTAAATTAAAACGATTACAGAAAATCATTAGAAAGTATATTGAAAAAGATATATACATCCTGAGATAAAGAAAACATATATTTAAAATTCCCAAAAATTCCACAGAAATAAACATGAATCATATTTTTAGAAAAAAAAGGGAAAACAACCAATTGAAAACAGACAAAAAGAGGAGATTAATCAGTTTTACCTGATACAAATCCCTTCAAAAAAGGTTTGAAGGTGATAGCATCATTTAGGCCCGTGAGTTAAGTTGCTTTTAATTTGTATATCCAACTCTGTTCTGTTTGTAAGAGAATTTTTTTTCAATCGCCCTTTCTTGCGGGGATATGGATCCTTTCTATTGCTGTGACCTTGATTTTTGGAAATTTTCCCCCCAGGTACTTTGGTGACATGTCTCCCTAGTGGTAAGTCAGGATTGCATGTTTGCATGCAACGAACGTGCCTATATAGGCATTGCCACAGTTCTTGTTTAGTCTTTCCAATATAAATTGATCCACATTCACATGTGATCATGTACTACTGTGCGACAATTTGCAAAATGTTTGAGATTAAAGGATTCACCGTTAGGGAGGATGACGTGGCTTTTGCCCAGCATGTACATGCAATACGAGCATCCCCCACAGGGAGACGTGCCACCCTGTCGACATGAATCACCCCTCTTGTCACAGAATTCACTACTTACAAATTTGTCCCTAAGTGAAGCAGCCCTTCTAAACATAATGGCCGTTTTTTCATTGACAAATTGTTTGATTATAGTGTCCTCGGCCAAGATAGGCCAATGTCTGTTAAGAATTCTTTCTGATTTCTGATTTTTGATTGGTGTAACGTAAAATTATACCTGTTGATGAGGCATCTTCAGGGGTTCTCTTCTTTTTGAAGAAAAGATAGTCTCGGGAAAGTCTGTTTTGTTTATTGAAGGCCTTACAGAGACAGGATTTGTTGTACCCTCTATCTAAAAATCTGTTTCTTAATTTATCAGCCTCGTATTTGAAAGTAGAATCCAAGGAGCAATTTCTCCTCAGTCGCCAGTACTGGCTGTATGGTATTGAATTAACTAGGTTAGTTGGATGAAAACTATTAGCATGAAGTATCATGTTGCCAGCAGTGCTCTTGCGTAAAAAGACCACTGGTAAGACGCTCATCCGCCATTTTTTTGATCCTAGTGCCCAAGTAGGTTACAGTGCTTAGTGAATTTCAAATTAAGTGAATTTTGGTTCATGACCTCAAGGGATTGACATAGAGTATCCTCTGGTCCCTCCCAAATGAGGAATATGTCATCTATGTACCTCTGCCATGTTGAAATATGAGGAGTGTACACAGACAGTTTCTCGACTGAGAGAAAAGACTGCTCCCACTCCCCCAGGTACACATTGACGTAGGATGGGGCACATCAAGTTCCCATCCCTACGCACTGCACCTGGAGGTAGTGGGAGACATCAAAGCGGAAAAAAAAATTAAAATCCATTAAAGTCCTGTATTTTTCTCCTTTTTCTGATTATGCATTTTTAATGTGGTGCAATGCCAATCAAGTTATGTCTCACACTTTATACTCTAATGCTAAATTTAAAAAAACTATTGCAGCAAAAAGTACCTTAAAAAATACTTTTTTTTAAAGGTTAAAATTATTCAGATAGAGATGTCAAGAAACAAAGTAATATTTCAACAAATGTAAAACACATATACAGTGCTGTGAAAATGTTTGCCCACTTTCTGATTTTTTTTTTTTTTTTTGCATATTTGTCACACTTAGGCTGGCCATATATTATTCAATTTTCTTATTCAATTTCCTTTAGATTTACCTTCAACTATATAATGCAAGGACCTGCCTGACTGCATACAAATTGAAAGTGTTTAGGTTTGACCTCGTATTCTATGGTTTTGGTAAATCTAAAAAGGAAAATTGTACAATGTATGGCCAGCTTTAAATGATTCAGATCATCGAACAAATTTTAATATTACAGCAAAGTCCAATCTGCAACCCAGCCTGCTGGATGTGCAATGTGGCGCTGAGGATCACCTTGCTATGTGCTGGATAGCAGCCTGGCTGAAATAACAGACTGTAACCCTATAAAGCACTGGCTCAGGATAGTCAAGCTGTGCATGATGCAGGAGCCTAAGTTCAATGGAAGAGTGATGCTGTCGCTCAGGGCTGGGACAAGGGGTGGGAAGGGGGTGGTGGCTGCCCTGGGCGCAATGGTCTATTGCAAGGATGGGGTGCCCTTACCCTAAGTGAAGGGGGGGTGCAGTTTGGCATCTTTGTCCTGGGCCCTGCATGACCTTGTTCCAGCACTGTTGTCGCTAATGCTGACCTCCCAGTTATCAGTCACTGGTCCCGTGGGTGAAAGATTTGACAGCTCCCGGCAGGACACTCATTTCACATGAAAAACCCCCAATCCCTCTCCTCCCATCAGCATCACATGTCTCTTCTTCCTCTGAAATCCTCCAGGAAAGTCCACAGCAGGGACATTCCATCTCTCTCTGCTCCTGCATAGTCCAGGGAATCAGTCCTCAAGGCTGCAGACAGGATATCTCACATTATGAGCATGGAGCTTAAACAAGTGACAAGTGCCTCCACACAGCCGCATCAGTACTGAATGCCCTTTTGGGGTGGGAGGGAGAGAGCGCACAGAAGTGAGCCGCAGACAGAAGTATTCATTAGTGCTGCAATGAAGGATACAGGGGAGAGAGCACTCAGCAGTGAAGCCGCACCCTTCAGGAGTCATTAGCGGTGCTGCATTGGGAAGGGGGGGTTTGGCATGGACTGGAGGTATGAACCCCCCACTGAGTTCCCACAATGGCTGGGAATGGAGGTATTCTGCTGTGTCCGAGTTTCAGGAGAACAGAAACCCGGGCACAAGTGTCAAAACATGGGTCATTCCCATACTGATGGCAACCCTAGATTCACCACTGTTCCGAGTTTTCTCCATTTGTAGATAATGGTTCTCTATCACGTACCTGATGGGAGGCTAAAGTGCTGGGAGGGCTTCCCTTGTGACTAAGTGCAGAGCGCCCCCTGGAGGTGGCACAGGGGGAGCTATACTCAAAGCGGCAGGGGTTGCTGGCTGCGGCAAGCTGAGATAAAGCAGAGAAGTCCACTGGTGGGCAGCTGACAAGCAGGGTAGACTGTTGGCAGGGGTACCTCGGAAGTACCAGATGAGATCGTACAGCAGGAAGTACCAGATGCAGTGTCAGGAGCCAGGCCGGGGTTCATACACAGGACAGCAAACAGTAGCAAAGTCCATAAAACAAGCCAGGGGTCATACACGGTGCAGCAGATCAAACAGTAGCAAAGTCCATAAAACAAGCCAGGGGTCATACACGGTGCAGCAGATCAGAGCAGAGTAACAGGAACGAGCCAAGGGTCAAGCCGGGGTAAGTACAGATCAGATAGGTCAAGACAAGCCGGGTCGTTAGCAGATAATCCAAGACAACAGGAACTCAGGAATACAGAAGAAGCTGAAGATCATGCAGCAGTTGGTGACTGCTGCAACATGCTTTAAATAGTATGCTTGGCACCTGGAGTCTCTCACGTGGTGCGTGTGCTTTGGCGCGCACGTGCTCGCATTAGCGCTGGAGAATTTGTGTTCATTGATACAGGATTCTGCTGGCCATAGATGTTAGTTCTCCTGCGGGTTAGTCCCTGACACTCTCACCGTGGTTTGCTGGAGTCCCTAAACCTTAGAAAAGGCTTTGTAACCCTTTCCAGACTGATACATGTCAGTTACTTTATTTCTCATCTGTTCTTGAATTTCTTTAGATGGTGGCATGATGTGTTGCTTTTTGAGATCTTTTAGCTCGCTTCACTTTGTCAGACAGCTTCTATTTAAGTGATTACTTGATTCAACAGGTCTGGCAGTAATCAGGCCTAGGTGTGGCAAGTGAAATTTAATTCAGCATTCAAAAAAATGTATATATAGAATCTAGGGATGGGACTTTGAAGGCACAACAATATTAAACTACAAAAAGGTAGATTGGTTTAGGGGTATTTTATTAATAAAGTAAAAAGACAATGGACAGACATACATGTTTAAAATCACATCAGACTAGGCATAGGACCTAATATTGGTATACCGTGTGGAACCTATCCTGCAGGCTTGTATAGTAATGGAAAGATTATAAGTACATAAACAGGTCACTTGGTTAAGATGGAGGAGAGATACTTCCCCAAGTGTTACACAGTAGATAGTCAAAAAGCTAACACAAGCAGAATGCTGCAGGTTTGGTGGTCCACGATGGATAATCTCTGGTTGCTCTACATGTTTCGCGTTTCGCAGAACGCTTCCTCAGGAGCTAGAGATTCATTGGGAATGGTAATCCCAAAAACTGTAGATAGTAGTAAGGTGCATATGATCGCGATTTGATCAAAGGTCACTGTTTGTCTGGAGTAAAATGAAGACAGCAGCCGGCCATATACTGGGATCTCTCAAATGAGGGGTAGTATCAGGTATTCATAGATGAGAGAATGAGGGCTTTGTAGTGGTAATGCCTCAAGTCATTGAAAGGAACCATGTATATGCGCCGTCCGGTCAGTAAAAGACCGGTGCTGTGAGTACTGTGCTGTGAGCATTACCATTACCACTACAAAGCCCTCATTCTCTCATCAAGTGTAACACTTGGGGAAGTATCTCTCCTCCACCTTAACCAAGTGACCTGTTTATGTACTTATAATCTTTCCATTACTATACAAGCCTGCAGGATAGGTTCCACACGGTATACCAATATTAGGTCCTATGCCTAGTCTGATGTGATTTTAAACATGTATGTCTGTCCATTGTCTTTTTACTTTATTAATAAAATACCCCTAAACCAATCTACCTTTTTGTAGTTTAATATTGTTGTGCCTTCAAAGTCCCATCCCTAGATTCTATATATCCATTACTTCAATGTTGGGGACGCTGGCACAAAAAATTTTTATCTAGTACCTGCAGATTCACCCTGCATTTTTAGGTACTACATTACTAGGTCCTTCGTTTGATATTCAAAAAAATGTGGTTAATCACAGTTCATTTAGCAAGAAAGGTAATTACCTATTCACATAGCGCCAGGCAAGTTTGGACGGATTTTTTCCCTTAATAAATAAAATCATCATTTTAAAACTGCATTTTGTATTTACTCAGGTTATCTTTGTGTCCTGGTCCCCATCGGTGTAACATTGTGTAGCTTAAAGGCTAAGTTCACCTTTTTTTTTCTTCCAAATTCCAGCTCCCCTATGCACCAATATATATAATTTTTTTGCAAAAATATAAAAGCTTTCCATAAAATCTACAGACACATACCTTAATGTCCTCCATCCATGATTCCAAACGTATCTATTGCTTCTGTCTTACGTCCTTACAGACTGTAGGTCATGACACAGGAAGAAGTTGACCAGCTGACCTCATTAGCACACACCCTGCATCATCCACCCTCCCATTCCCAGCTGAAAGTTTTTTAAATGAAATGCAATCAATCAGTGATCACCCTTCTCACTAAATATACAATCAGATTGCATAGTGTATGGCCATCTTTATACAAGTACATAGGAGGAAGTGGACAGCTGTCAAACCCCGTTCACATCTCTGCATAGCGGGAACTCGCATTCCCACATGCGGTTTTTTTTTTAGTGAGACGGTGAGGTGTTTTGGAGCATTTTCACTGAACACACATAGGACAGCCCACCCATCTGAATGTGCCACCCTACAGGCAGCAATCGCTCCAAAGAAGCTTCAGAACTTTTTTTAGAGCAGAGCTTGGTGCGTTATTACTGCAATTTTTGGTGCAGCACATTTCTGAAATGCATGGAAACGCATAGATGTGAACGGAGCCTCATTTTTCTTGTGTTATCGCACCTATTTCACTTTCAGGCCCCATTCACATCTAGTATAGTGGGGAGCGAACGTTTTGTGTCTCATTTTTTCTGTGACACGCATAGGGCAGCCTGCTGATCTCAATGGGCTGTGCTATATGTGGCTTATGGGACATGTTGGCATTTTGTGGGTTGTGTGTTTTTTACTGTGCATTTTGCAGCATTTGCCACTCGTTTTTTTTTACATGCCAAAATGTGCGCTTGCTTCTGTGTTTGGTGTGCCCTTATCAATTAATGGCACTGAAAGCGCAACTAGTAATTTTAGGTGTATAAAGGTGGCCATACACTATACAATCTGATTGTACAATCTCCTTTAGATCTGGCACCAATTATGTAGTGCAAGGGCCTGCCTGATTGGATACAGAGTGATTGGCTAGATAGGTGATAGTTTCCTCCTATTATATAAATTTGGTAAATCTAAAGGAGATTGTACAATCAGATTGTATAGTGTAGGGCGGCACATTCAGGTGGGTGGGCTTTCCTATATGTGATGAGTGAAAATGCTCCAAAACACCTTACCTCCTTGCTAAAAAAAAAAAAAAACGCATGTGGGAATGTGAGTTCCCGCTATGCAGAGATGTGAATGGGGCTTGACAGCTGAGTGTTTCTGACCCCTCCCTCCTATGTACTTGTATACAGATGGTCATACACTATGCAATCTGATTGTATATTGTGTATAGTGAGAAGGGAGATCACTGATTGCATTTCATTTAAAAAAGTGCACCTGGGAATGGGAGGGTGGATGATGCAGGGTGTGTGCTAATGAGGTCAGCTGGTGAACTTCTTCCTGTGTCATGACCTACAGTCTGTAAGGACATAAGACAGAAGCAATAGATACGTTTGGAATCATGGATGGAGGACAATAAGGTTCGTGTCTGTAGATTTTATGGAAAGCTTTGATATTATTGCAAAAAAAGTACATGAATGCTATCTTGGTACATAGGGGAGCTGGAATTTTGAAAAAAAAGGCAACCTGCAAGCATATCGTTGAAGAATTTGTGTTTTTCCCTTATCAACTATGAAGTTGCATCAAAAGGAGGGGGTGTCTTTCTACATTGGTACATGTCCCACTGGCAGTGCCCAGCTCCCTGTGCCCTTTGTTTGCAATCCCTTTTTTATAAGCCTTGAAAATGGCCAGAATTGATTTTCAAGATTTGCCTCCTATTGATTCAATGAGGTCTGATTTAGGCTGGGTTCACACCACAGCATGGAGCGGCTCACTGCAGGAGTCCGGTGCGTCTCCATTCACCGCTTCAGGTTGATTTCAGTCCGAATTTTTGGCGGAATTCAGATCTGAAATGGACCAGAAGAGGAACAGGACCCCCTGTGCAAATTCGCACCTGAGCCGCTGCGGAGATGTGTGAACCGGCTCCATAGAAACCCGGTCACAATCTCCTGAAATGCGAATATGCAATAATGTGAACCCAACCTTACAGTTTGAAGTTTACAGATTTTACAATGGTTTCAACAAACAACCCATTAATAAAATCTAAGTACATTCACTCATCACTGCTGACAAATATACAATGTACTAGTTATAAAGAAATATACTTTATTCCAACCTCAGTAAAAGCTTCCCATTATAAATCCCCCACAACATGTTTATAGTAGGAGGCTTTTTTGAGGTTTTAATAAATGATATTCCTTTATTACCAGTAAACTAAGCCTAGAGTGATTTTTCTCCCTATACAGCAATGCCCTCAATTCCTTTAGGGTGAATTCACACATACTGCTGTGACTGCATTGTAAAACATCTGTCACCACATGGAGACACACTGTGTCCCATTCACACTACAACGCATTGGTGCATTTTATCGCGGCACACCATACCGAATCACATGGCAATGTACAGCAGTGAAGTGCATCACACTGCGGTACATTGCCATAAATGTAGTGTACATTTTGTACACTTCAAATGAACTTTGTACAAAACAAAAACAAACAAAAAAAAGGAGCCGTGTAATGCTCTGAATCACGCACCTCACTGCCTCCAACCACAACCGGCAACAGAGAGCTGCCAGAGCATAGAATCGTAGGTCTCAGATGTAGTGTGAATTTACCCTTAATGATCAAAGGCAGCATGCAGTAGATGTTTCTTTTAGCCACAATGCTGGTGATGAAGATTCCAAACCACTGACAGCATGCTCACCCCTTGCACATTCCCCTCCACACTCGCAACACAGCGTGCAGGGGATAAGGTATAAATGCTGGGGGTGGGCAGGAATTCTACTTTAGTTTCATTCAAGTTCTTTGTAGAGAGCAGTGAGACTAGCAGTGGTCAGAATCACCACTGGAATTAGTGCAAAAGATGACATTTAGAACATAAGACGGGGCAGTGCTATGATGCGGCATTAGTTAAAGCTGAACTCCAGGCACAAAAACTTTCATTTAAATATATTCTTCAATAGCCACAAACAATATAAATCCACTTTGTGTGCACCAAATGTCTTTGCAAACCTTTCTTTTACTTTGTAAAAGTAGTAATGACATCATCACTGTGCCTAAAGCATTGAGCAGAGATGCGGGAGGGACCAAACCGGTCTACCCCCTTCAGGCTGCCTGCAGAAAAATACAAAAGGAGGGGGTGGAGAAAAGACCAGTCACCCTGCACAAGCAGATAGCAGCAGTGACTGGTCCCAATAAAGGAAGCTCCTGCACAGTGGCAAAATTTTACACCAAGTTACTGAACAGATCTGAAAGAAATACACAGAGCTCACCAAGCATTACAGAACAATATGCATGATTCTTGTATGTAGACAATATTTACTTATCCTGGACTTCACCTTTACAGAAACATAGGTTAGCATAGTAGATAGCTAGGTTGGCAGGAAAGTAATACAGCTAATGTTTAGCCCTGTGCAGCTAATGCTCATGTACTTGTACCAGCACACAGACAAGCTCAGGCTAATATGCAGCTTGCACTTGACATATTGGCGCCAAGCTGCCTATTTAAAGGAGACCCTGGTGTGCGCTAATAGCTGGATGTTCTTCAGCTTTATTGTGACCACATTCCCATATTCCTGCTTGCTGACTGGCTCGTTCCTGACCTTGCTCTGTGGAGTCTGGATACCAACCATGGCTTTCCTCTGAATATTCTCTGCTTACTTCCCTGGTACTGACCTCGGCCTGCTTCCCTGGTACTAATTTCAGTCTGCTCCTGGACTTTGCTCTGCCTGCTTCCCTGGTACAGGCCTTGGCCTTGTCAGGGCTGGGCTCAGCCCTTCCTTCTCAAAGCTGGCCACTCAGCTGTCGGCTAATTGCCAGCTCCTATCTCTCCACAGTGACTCACCTGTTGATATCCTGCTCGTCAGTCCTGCCTACTTAAGCCGTCCAGTCCAGATGATCTCTGCCTTCGCCTTGGTCACATCTCTAGAGACGCTCTCCTGTGTTCCTGTTAAAGACTTGCTTGGCTGACATTCCTTCTGGCTCCAGATCCTGCTTGCTGTTCTACTACAGTACTCTCTGACTCCCTGACGTTTTGGCTTGTCTGACTATCCGTTCCGGTTCCTGAACTCTGGCTATGTTTAACTACGTTTACTCTATTTACCTTTTTTTTTTTTTTTATTATTATTATTATTAAACAAGTGTGATTTAACTGTATTTCTGTCTCAGTCTGATTCATGGTTTCTGACAGTAAGCGAAGGCCAGAATTCAGAAGATATAGTCAATCCACTTGTTGGTAATATTCTTTCCAGATTGGATGAACTGGATCACCGCATGGATCAGTTTGCCATGCTGTTACAAACACTCCTGAGTCGCACGGCTCACCTAGAATCTCACTGTAGCTGCTCCTTTACAACCCTTGTTGCAGGTCATCCCTGCTGCTGCTCCAGTCTCTGTGCAGGCACCCGCCTCGAGTATTACCTCTATAAGAGGTATGTCCGGTTCCGCTCCGCTTCCCCAGCAATTTGGGGGCGATCTAGTCCAATGCAGAGGGTTTCTCAACCAGGTTGAGATATACTTTGAGATGCTGCCCCAGGCGTTTCCCACGGACAGAAGCAAAGTAGGTTTCGTGATATCTTTGCTTTCTGAGAAAGCCTTGGCCTGTACAAATCCTCTATGGGAGACGCAAAAACCTGTTGTCTTGAGTTACCCCGAGTTTGTGGCTTCTTCTAAAAGGGTATTTGACGTTCCCGCATGCTCCACTTCTGCTGCGAAGTGCCTCATGTCCATCAAACAGAACACGAGAAACTGTTGCCGATGTACGCCATTGAATTCCCTACTCTGGCAGCAGAGGTTGTGTGGAACAATGAGGCCCTCGTGGCTGCTTTTTCTCATGGTCTCTCGCATACCATCAAGGATGAGATAGCAGCCCGAGAAATACCCACTGAGCTGGAGAAGTTGATCACGTTTGCCATCCTCAGTGACTCCAGACTCAGAGAAAGACTCTCTTTCAAGGAGCGCTTGCGGAAGCCTCCTGTACGTTTGTCTCCGAGCTTTGCAGTCCCACCCGTGCCCCCCTCACCTCCCATGCCTCCTGGTACCGAGTCAGTCAGGGAAGATGAACCCATGCACTTGGGTTTCACGTGTCTCTCTGCGGATGAGAGAACCTTTAGTAGGAGGGAGAGATTGTGCCTTTATTGTGGCTAGGCAGGTCACTTTTTGAATTCTTGTCCTACCCGTCCAGGGAACGCCCGAACCTTGAGGTCCTTATCACAGACAGACCTTAGGTGGCATTGTTTCATCCCCAGTTATCCAGAAGGATAAGCCCCTGTTTTCAGTCAATCTTTCTTGGGCTGAGTCGTCCATCGTGATACAGGCTCTAATCGACTCTGGGGCTGCAGGCCTGTTCATTGATGCTGCCTTTGTATCAAAGCACTCAATTCCGCTGTAGCTGCGTGACACTCCACTTGCCATTGAGGCTTTTGATGGGAGACCTCTACAGCCTGCCCATGTGACTTATGAGACAGTTCTGTTGTCCATGGCCGTAGGGGCTCTTCACCATGAGATAACCCAATTCCAAGTTATTTCCTCACCTAAGTTTCCGCTGGTTATTGGTTATCCTTGGTTACAGAGGCACAACCCCTCTTTTGATTGGCTCTGTGCTGTGGTTCTCTCCTGGTCACCACAATGCAGTGAGACATGCTTCCAGAAGGTAGCCAAGGTTCTATGCACCTCTTCACTCTCCTCCCTGCCGGAGGAGTACCGCATTTTTAGCAATGTCTTTGACAAAGGTCAAGCCGGTAGTTTGCCTCCACACCAGCCGTATGATTGCGCAATTGACCTTCAACCTGGTGCCATACAACCTTGTGGCCGAGTTTACCCTTTGTCAGTCTTGGAGGATAAGGCCATGGAGGAGTATGTTGCAGGCGCACTCTTGAGGTTTTATCTGCAAATCCTCATCTCCTGCTGGTGCTGGTTTCTTCTTTGTGTAGCACTAACTCACGGTGGAGCTGCTGGTTTAAGCGGGTCTGTTACCTTCACTTTGCTTCCCTCTGTTTCACCATCACCGGGTCTAGGGGTTCCGTTGAGTTTACTGCTGGACGACACATGCACCAACACTGGAGTACGTTTTCAATGCTTTATTAAACAGTCAAACTTTAGGAAGTAGCAGGAAAGAGACGGAAAAGGAAACCTTCAGGAGAAACTCAAATATCTTCTTGCAAGATCTTAGCGACAACTGTCCGGGTAGAATTCAGATAATTATGTGGAATGCGTTCCCCTCATGGGACACACTCTTTGCTCATCTGGATAGGCCCCTCTCACCGGTCTAGCAGCCAGTACGCAGCACAAATCTAAAGTCTCTGCCACAGACTTATTTGGGGGGGTAAATCTGCACGATCCTCTGCCACAGGATGCATCAGATCTTCTGCAGTGAACAGTCCGTCACAGTGCCTGAACCTTTAAGCCTAACTGGTGACACTATGCTGTATAATTACTTCTTTTGGATACATCCTGCAACCGAGTCACCAGGCCCCTCTATACACCAGCACGCTGCGTGATCTCTCCAAGACGGGTCCTCCCCTGGGATCTCCTCGGCTGTCCAGCTTCATCACACAGGACCGACAGCTCAGGACCATTCCTCGGCCACGGTGGTAGACCCCAGACAAGCCTCTGGACCCACTCCTGTGCCGATCGGAGGACCACGAGGTAGCTCCTTAATGCATACCTGTCGGCCAGGAGGGCCAGCAGGTGGCTGTAAAATGACCTTAGAACATGGCGTCTGTCCCATAAATATCCCTTTCCCAGAATGCAATTCGGAGGACCACCTCCACCGAGCTTGTCTCCGAGACAGAGGAGCATCTATACACTTTGACATGTTGCCTTTCCAACACCAACCAGTGGTAACAGCGACACCCACCGGTCAGCACGGAAGCACACATAACGTCAGCCAAGCTGGAACAGAAGCAAACTTTTAACCTTCCTAACACACAATTTACTAAATTTACCTAATCTGCGGTAGATTGTAAATCTACCAGCGCTACATACTCCCCCCACTACAATAGACGTTGTCCCCAACGTCTGTCCTGAACGCAGTAACAGTAACTCTCAAGCCTGAGAGTAGCATTTGAGTTTCTCATAACTTTAGGAAAAAAAAGAGAAAAGGGACAGTTAAAAGACATTATAAGACTTATATCTATAAAACATTATGTTCACAGCCGCAAACAAAACCACAATATAATTTTTTTTCCAACCTCACTAACTAACTAGCTGAAAAGCCTCCCAGCTATACATATGATCCGATGATCCCTGAAAAAGAAACATATTTAAACACACATATATACACACTACGCAACACCAGGAGCAAAGCCTCATTTAAAAATGAGACTCTCTTCCCATGATCCATACCAAAAATATATATATTCTTTAGGAGTCCATCCCTGCATAAGAACTTTTTTTTTTTTTTTTATAAAAGAAATCCGGCTAGCAAAAGAAGTCCTTGGATTTAAACAATGAACAGGATCTGTAGATCTTGACCACGCAGATTTCTTTGCCCTGTCGCTATCTAACTAGCTAACTTCAAAGTAATAGTGTCCACAATTACCAGTAAAACCGAGGATCTGGTAGAATCACATATTTTCCTTCTTTATCTACAGTGGTGATAAAATATACAGCATTGTCCTTTCCCGGTCTGCAGATTATCACCTTATCAGCATAGATATGCCAACCATAGTTCCAATGAACAAAGCATCCGTTAAAACGTTCATCCATCCAGACAGAACATCCAGTCTTTCTAAAGGGCTTAGGCACAGACAAGTAGTCCCAAATAGCGTCACTATACCAAAGTTCCCGATTAGTTTCAATCTCCCGCATGACATCCTGGGGCACATAAGGGAATTCTAATCCATACTCTGCGGCCACACGCTTGTTTAACGTCCTTTGCAAGCGAGCAAGTTTTGGCAAAGATCTGTCTTTTCCCATACCAGGCGGTACACAGGAGCTTAATGACTTTTTCACCATAGACCCAGCCGGTGTCTGTAGCGAATCAATAACTTTTGACAAAGTCCCAGCAACAGCACTGTGCATCTCCACACAGGGCGACGTCTTCCCAGAACTCATGGCATTCAGGAAGGGTCATTGTGGAGGCAACATCCTCGCCTTCTGACCACAATAGCTCTTGCGACATGGTTTCGAACAAGTCATCATCCCCGGAAAGATCCGACATGGATTCTATTTCCGAGTCTCTCAATTCTTCTGCTGGCAAATACTTATTTACAGTCCCCAACAATGGCTTACCCGTTCCAGATGTAGACTCTGGTAGCTCCGGCTCAGGTAACCTCTGGGGTAGGCCTCGACCACGGCCGCGAGAAGCCTTCACATAGCCCATCTTCTTCTGAGTAGGCACCACAGGAACAGGTGTAGTGGACTCAAGAATCAAAGTAATGTCTCCTGATGAGACGGCAGCAGCAGTGTCTCTCTCTGAAACATTGTCAGTAGCAACAGGCGAAGTGGCGGCCCGTCGCTCTCTCTCTGTAGTGATAGCAGCTTCCACTGTAGCAATACCTGTCACCCAATCCATCCGGTAGGCACGGGGTGGCATAGTAGGTGGCTCCACTACAAACAAATACTCTCCACACTGCGGACATCGGCCGAATGGACGAAGATGTACGGCCAATCCTCCACATCGATGGCAGGTCATGCCCAGTCCCTCAACATCTCCCGAGGTATACAGGACAAACTTCCCCTGCGGTTTCCTTTTGAATTCCAGTATCCGTGAGCAGAGTTCCAGATTGCACAGTATTCATCACGGTGCTTGCAGGGAACACTCTGGGTCCTAAAACCGATTGCAATGCTGGAAAAGACATGGCCACACTCTGATCCTTTTAGCACGATCACGAGGCCTCTCCTTTGGCGCCAAGTACACTACACGCGTCCCACGCGGTAGCAAGTAGGGTAACTCCTCTCACTTGTTCTTTCAGTCACGTAGCTCCTGGGCCTCTTCAGCGTCTACGCACCCAAAAGCAAAGTCCTGCAGTTTAACCTTTCCTCTTCCTGAAAAGATTTTTTTTTCAAAGTCCAGCTCTCTCTCTGTAAACTCCCGGTAAAACACTCCACTGGGTTGCAATAATTGTCGGTCAACAAATCCCGGACGAGCCCCCACATGTAGCACTAACTCACGGTGGAGCTGCTGGTTTAAGCGGGTCTGTTACCTTCACTTTGCTTCCCTCTGTTTCACCAGCACCGGGTCTAGGGGTTCTGTTAAGTTTACTGCTGGACGACACACGCACCAACACTGGAGTACGTTTTCAATGCTTTATTAAACAGTCAAACTTTAGGAAGTAGCAGGAAAGAGTCAGAAAAGGAAACCTTCAGGAGAAACCCAAATATCTTCTTGCAAGATCTTAGCGACAAATGTCCCGGTAGAATTCAGATAATTATGTGGAATGCATTCCCCTCATGTGACACACTCTTTGCTCATCTGGATAGGCCTCTCTCACCGGTCTAGCAGCCAGTACGCAGCACAAATCTAAAGTCTCTGCCACAGACTTATTTGGGGGGTAAATCTGCACGATCCTCTGCCACAGGATGTATCAGATCTTCTGCAGTGAACAGTCAGTCACAGTGCCTGAACCTTTAAGCCAAACCGGTGACACTATGCTGTATAATTACTTCTTTTGGATACGTCCTGCAACCATCAGGTCATCAGGCCCCTCTATAGACCAGCACGCTGCGTGATCTCTCCAAGATGGGTCCTCCCCTGGGATCTCCTCGGCTGTCCAGCTTCGTCACACAGGACTGACAGCTCAGGACCATTCCACGGCCGCGGTGGTAGGCCCCAGACAAGCCTCTGGACCCACTCCTGCGCCGCAGCATCGTGGGCCTCTTGATCGGAGGACCACGAGGCAGCTCCTTAACGCATACCTGTCGGCCAGGAGGGCCAGCAGGTGGCTGTAAAACGACCTTAGAACATGGCGCCTGTCCCATAAATACCCCCTTCCCAGAATGCAACTCGCAGGACCACCTCCACCAAGCTTTTCTCCGAGACAGAGGAGCATCTATACACTTTGACATGTTGCATTTCCAACACTGTAACAGCGACACCTACCGGTCAGCACGGAAGCACACACAACTTCAGCCAAGCTGGAACAGAGGCGAACTTTTAACCTTCCTAACACACAATTTACTAAATTTACCTAATCTGTGGTAGATTGTAAATCTACCAGCTCTACATTTGTAAAGAAGAAGAGTGGTGAATTGAGACCTTGTATTGATTATAGGGGTCTCAATCGTTCCACGATTAAGAATGCCTATCCGATTCCGTTGATTATGGAGTTATTTGACCGCCTCAAGGGAGCAACGTTTTTCACGAAGCTTGATTTGAGAGGGGCATACAATCTCGTGAGGATTAAGGAGGGCGACGAGTGGAAAACTGCGTTTAATACCAGAACAAGCCATTATGAGTACCTCGTAATGCCTTTTGGCCTTGGAAAACTGCCGAGGCGTTACAAGAAATTTATTAACGATGTCCTCCGAGATTTGTTGCAGTTATGTGTGGTGGTTTATCTCGACGATATCCTCATATTTTCTAAGTCCCTGGAGAGCCACCACACAGATGTCTGTTGTGTGCTTCAGAAACAGAGAGAACAATCTCTATTGTAAATTGGAGAAGTGCGAATTCCATCGTGAACAGGTTAAATTCATTGGTTATGTCATTTCCACTGCTGGTCTGTCGATGGATCCCGAGAAACTTTCAGCAGTCCTACAGTGGCCCCGACCCATGTGTTTACGTCCTCTGCAGCGCTTTCTTGGCTTTGCCAACTATTATCTTATGTTTATTCGTAACTTCTCGTCTCTGGTCAAGCCCCTGACTGATATGACCAGAAAGAACGGTAACCCACAGAGTTGGTCTACGGAGTTCATTAAGGCCTTTGAGAGTCTTAAGGCTGCCTTTGTTTCTGCTCCTGTGTTGGCACATTCAGATCCTACGTTACCTTTTATCCTTTAGGTTGATGCCTCTGAGACTGGAGTTGGCGCCCTTCTGTCTCAATGTCCTACCTCTGAGAGCGCTATGCGTCCTTGTGGCTACTTTTCCAAGAAATTGTCACCTGTGGAGTGCAATTCCTCTTCTGTGATTTCCATAGATGTTTTCCCCTCAAACCTGGTGGTCCTCCGAAGGGGAGGGGTCATTGAGGAGGTGGTACTGTCAGGGCTGGGCTCAGCCCTTCATTCTCAAAGCTGGCCGCTCGGCTGTTGGCTAATTGTCAGCTCCTATCTCTCCACAGTGACTCAACTGTAGATGATATCCTGCTCGTCAGTCCTGCCTACTTAAGCCGTCCAGACCAGATGATCTCTGTCTTCGCCTTGGTCACATCTCTAGAGACGCTCTCCTGTGTTCCTGTTAAAGACTTGCTTGGCTGACATTCCTTCTGGCTCCAGATCCTGCTTGCTGTTGTTCTACTACGTTCCTCTCTGGCTCCCTGACGTTTTTGCTTGTCTGACTATCCGTTCCGGTTCCTGAACTCTGGCTATGTTTTGACTACGTTTACTCTGTTTACCTTTTTTATTATTATTAAACAAGTGTGATTTAACTGTACTTCTGTCCCAGTCTCATTCTGACAGGCTTTCTCTGGGCTTTTGCTCTGCCTGCTTCCCTGGTACTGACCTTGTCCTCCTCCTGGACTTTGCTCTGCCTGCATCCCTGGTACAGGCCTTGGCTTGCTCTGGGCTTTTCTCTGTCTGCTTCCCTAGTACTGACCATGGCCTACTCCTGAAATTTATTCTGCCTGCTTCCCTGGTACTGACCTCGGCCTGCTCCTGGACTTTGCTCTGCCAGCTTCCCAGGTACTGACCATGGCCTGCTCCTGGAATTTATTCTGCCTGCTTCCCTGGTACTGACCTTGGCCTGCTCCTGGACTTTGCTTTGCCTGCTTCCCTAGTACTGACCATGGTCTGCTCCTGGAATTTGTTCTGCCTGCTTCCCTGGTACTGACCTCGGCCTGCTTCCCTGGTACTAATCTCAGTCTGCTCCTGGACTTTGCTCTGCCTGCTTCCCTGGTACAATGGTAACAATTTACTGTTAGCGTAAAAAACGTAGTGACTGGACATAAAGATGGATCAATAACATACAATCTGTGGGTGATTTGCCAGTCCAAAGGACGGGATGGTGGTATGATAATGCGGCTGCTGTCCTCAGAGAGAGCTAACTCTGCATGCAGAAAAAAAAAGGGGAGAACACAGTGCAGTATTACAAGCAAATTTTAATGGCAAAGTAGCTGTAAAAACATAGGCTTATCTCTAATCTGATGTGGGGGTGTCCAAACTTTTTTCAAAGAGGACCAGATTTAAAGAAGTGAACATGCGTGAGGGCCGACCATTTTGCCTGACATTCTTTGAACCATTACACTTCGGTCTAATGCCCCGTACACACGGTCGGACTTTGTTCGGACATTCCGACAACAAAATCCTAGGATTTTTTCCGACGGATGTTGGCTCAAACTTGTCTTGCATACACACGGTCACACAAAGTTGTCGGAAAATCCTATCATTCTGAACGCGGTGACGTAAAACGCGTACGTCGGGACTATAAACGGGGCAGTGGCCAATAGCTTTCATCTCTTTATTTATTCTGAGCATGCGTGGCACTTTGTCTGTCAGATTTGTGTACACACGATCGGAATTTCCGACAACGGATTTTGTTGTCGGAAAATTTTATCTCCTGCTCTCAAACTTTGTGTGTCGGAAAATCCGATGGAAAATGTCCGATGGAGCCCACACACGGTCGGAATTTCCGACAACACGCTCTGATCAGACATTTTACATCGGAAAGTCCGACCGTGTGTACGGGGCATTAGTGTGTTCATCTGAGCACTAATACACAGCCAAACAAGAATTCTCTTGCTTTTGTGGCTGTGTGTGTGGTTAAGAGATGAGCTTGGGCATGTTATTTGGATATATATATCTTTTGTGGCCTCCAACGAATCCCAGAGTGCCACTCAGGGCTAAGGATGAGCTTGGGCGTGTTATTTAGATATACCGAATTTATCAGCGTATAACACGCACCTTCACTTTAACCGGTTCCCTTTTCCCAGGAGAGCCACCAGAGGGGGCGAGAGCACTGCCGAAGGCACAGAGGGGGACTGATACACGTGGCTGTGTGTAACAAATCCCTGTGCTGTCAGAGGAGAGAAGACAGATCGTGTGTTTCTGCAAATTAGAAACAGCGATCTGTCATCTCTCCTAGTTAGTCCCATCCCCCCACAGTTAGAACACACCCAGGGAACACAGTTAACCCCTTTATCGCCCCCTAGTGTTAACCCCTTCCCTGCCAGTGACATTTACATAGTAATCAGTGCATCTTTATAGCACTGATCGCTCTGTAAATGTCAATGGTCCCAAAAATGTGTCAAAAGTGTCTGACCTGCTGCCGCAATGTTGCAATACCGCTAAAAATCACAGATCACTGCCATTATTAGTAAAAAAAATAATAATAAAAAAGCCAAATAAATGCCATAAATCTTTCCCATAGTTTGTAGACGCTATAACTTTTGCGCACACCAATTAATATACATGAATATATTGTGATTTTTTTTAACAGAAATATGTAGAAGAATACATATTGGCCTACACTGATGAAGAAATTAGTTTTTTTATTTTTAAAGTGGGGGATGTTTAAAAAAGTAAAAAATTGTTTGTTTTTTCAAAATTGACGCTCTTTTTTTGTTTATAGCGCAAACAATAAAAAACACAGAGGTAATCAAATACCACCAAAAGAAAGCTCTATTTGTGGGAAAAAAGGATGCAAATTTTGTTTGGGTACAACATTGCATGACCGCGCAATTGTCAGTTAAAGCGACGCAGTGCCGAATTGTAAAAAGTGCTCTGGTCAGGAAGGGGGTAAAATCTTCCGGGGCTGAAGTGGTTAGGAGGGAAGTTTCAGGAAAAAAACTTTAAATAAAGAACTGTGAAGCAAAATAAGGGTCAGTGCCCATCAATGCAGCCTAAAGTGCCCATCTGCAGCCTCACCATTGTCACTAATGCAGCCTCACCATTGCCATGAATGCAGCCTCACCATTGCCATCAATGCAGCCTCACTATTGCCATCAATGCAGCCTCACCACTGCCATGAATGCAGCCTCACCACTGCCATGAATGCAGCCTCACCACTGCCATGAATGCAGCCTCACCAGTGCCATGAATGCAGCCTCACAAGTGCCATGAATGCAGCCTCACAAGTGCCATGAATGCAGCCTTACCATTGCCATTAATGCAGCCTAACCATTGCCCTGAATGCAGCCTTACCATTGCTATCAGTGCAGCCTGACCCATGCCCATCTGCAGCCTCGGAGGGGACAGGGAGGAGGCGGGATGAGGGCTGACAGATTATATACAGGAGAATCTCCTGCTTACTCGGTGGCCTCCTATGATAGACATAACAGTCGTCCAGTGCCAGCCCAGGAGACAGAACTTCCTATTACAGACGCCGCCAAGTAAACAGGAGATTCTCCTGTATGTAACGACACTCATCCTGCCCCTCCCTGTCCCCTCCGAGGCAGCACTGATAAATATGGTGTATATATATATATATATATCTTTTAAGGCCCTGGGGGCCACAAAAACTAGAGTTAGATTTACCGGTAACTCTGTTTCTAGGAGTCGTCCAGGACAGCACTAGAGAGATAGGCTCCACATCCGCAGGCAGGAAACACATAACCAGATCTTTAAAGGAAGGCTTCTGTCCCTCTTCCTCAGTCTTTAACTGAGAACTTCCCCGGAATGGCTTCTGAAACAACAAAAACGTCCAAAGTTATAACAGCATATAGGGAGGGAATCCCTGCTGTCCTGAACGACTCCTAGAAACAGAGTTACCTGTAAGTCTAACTCTAGTTTTCTCTAGTTGTCTATCCAAGACAGCATTAGAGAGGATCAACAAGAACTTACCAGATTGGGAGTGGGACTACCGCTTGGGGGACTTTTTTCCCAAACGCTTGGCCTTGCGCTGAGATAAGGTCCAATCTATAATGCTTCATGAAAGTCGAGTGGTTTGTCCATGTTGCTGCTTGTGTCGCTCCAGCTCGCTCCGCCCAAGAAGCCGATAGTGCCCGTGTGGAGTGAGCCATGTGGGAAAAGGGACATTCCTTTTTCAAAATTTTATAAGCTTCCACAATAGCTTGTTTAATCCACCTTGCGATTGTGTTTTTTGAAGCTTGGGACCCCAATTTTTTCCCCGAATGCAAAATAAATAGAGCATTGCATTTTCTAATCCTTTTCGACAGTTCCAGATACCGTAAGACACAGGCTCTCACATCCAGTTGGTGGAATTCTATTTCCTTTGGATTGGTGGGGGACCCACAGAATGAAGGCAAAACAATTTCCTGAGTTCTATGGAGTTTTGTCACTACTTTAGACAAAAAACCTGGGTTTTGAGCGTGACCCATTTTAAGGACAGCTCTTCTTCCTGTGACCATTTTATCCAACCTTGTAGGTCTGTCGACAGGTCCCATTTTGGCAAAATCTTGAATGGAACAGGTCTAATTCTGGCTAACCCCTTAAAGAACCTGCTAACTAGTGGGACTAACACCAGAGGTTGCTCTAAAAAAAAAACAGACAAGGCCGAAACTTGCACTTTTAATGTGCTAATGGCCAGTCCCTGATCTGCACCGTCTTGTAAAAACTCCAAGATGGCTGGGATACCTGCAGACACCTTCTTGGTATCTAACCATGAACAAAAAACTTTCCAAAATGTAACATAAATTGCTTGGGTTACTTTCTTTTTACTAGAAAGAATTGTATTTACCACCCTGTCCGCGAGCCCCTTAGATTTTAGGAGGCTTTTTTCAGACACCAAGCTGACAATTTTAGAGTCTGTATTTTTGGTAACAGAACTGGGCCTGGGGACAGCAGATCCTTCCTCTCGGGTAGCATGAGGGGAGGCTCCTCTGTCAGGCATAACAGTGTGGAAAACCATGGCCTCTTTGGGCCAATATGGGACCACGAATATCATTGTGGTCAGCTCTTGAAGAAATTTCCTCAGAACTAGAGGAATAAGTTTAAACGGGGGAAAGGCGTAACAAATGGGAAAGGCCCATGTCAGGGGATCTAATTGACCAGACCGTGTGGACTGCACAGAGGAGACCAGAAACACATGTAAGTGAAATAATGGTGTTTATTAAACAAGTGATAAGTAAAAGGAATATAAACACTTGTAATGGAAATTTGTAAGTTTTGTATATAATTGCATTGTATTTTGTATGTATTGCACTCTGCCCTCACTGTGCACACGGCACTAATAATGTTTTCAGTACATGTTTACATTCTTTTGAGTCCTGATTAGAATAAGCCTGCCTATGTAACGCCCCTTGTTACCATAAACCTACAATTGTAATATTAATGTGATACCTACGTAATCATGTGCATAAAAACCTTCAATTGCGTCATAATAAAGCAGAACAGTAATTTGGAAAGATGCTGAGCGTATCTTTTGTGTCTGTTCCCTACTGCAGTAGTTATTATTAATTTGGAACCACTAATCAATATGAGGATAGGAGTTGCCTATCATCAATTTAACCGAGTCATGCATGGCGAGCCAGCCAGGAGGGGATTCCAGGTGACACTGAGTATCCGAAACGAGGAGCTTGAGACGATCCGGGAATTTCTGATAATCAGCCGGCTGAGGTAAGCCTTTTGCTTACATTTGAGTTATCAGACTTCCTTGATCGGTAAGGCATTTTCGGGACAAAGGGTACTTATTTTACCCCCCTTAATCGAACTGTATTGATTGGTGGTTATATGTTATGTTGTCCCTGTCTATTGTCCATCGGAGTGTTATAGATAAGAAAGGGAAGAATAGTGCTGTTCACAGGTATATGTAGTACATCTGCTAGATAAAGTAGTTTAGAGGCAAGAGGGTATAGGCACACGTAGAGAAGAGAGAGAAGACTGGCCAGTCATTATGGGCATTGAATTAAGTAAGGGAATGAAGGGTAAGAGACCCTCAAAAATGCCCAGCGCAAGAGGAGCGCTATATATGAACCAAAGGTGCGGTTCCGCCTATACTGAGCCCCTAGATTAATTGTTAGAGTGGACACGGATCCACAATGGGTAACTGGGTTACCAAGGTCCACAGGGACTAAGAATCATGCAGAGTAAACAGCTAGAGAAACAGCTATCTATGTGAGCAGGATGGATCAAGGGTGACATTAACACTAGACAGAAAGGGACATTTTCATGTTAAGTTGTGGGATGAATTTGGGGTCAGGCACTACAACTATTAAAGTCAGAAACAGAGAAATGAGAGGTAAAACAGAATACTTTATATGTTGTCAGAGAGGGAAGATGGGATGAGCACTGTGGCTCCCCATCTGATCATAGAATCATAGAAGCTAGATATAAAAGTTATTTAAACAAAATAAGGAAAGCAGAATTTAGGCAGGGAAATATTAAAGAGTTAAAAGAAAGTGAGAGAATGATATGCATGTGTTGTGTACAAATGGGAAAAATGTAAGCGATTTTAGAGAGATATTGGTGTGTGTGCGAATGCTGGGACCTTTAGTTCTATTGCTTGTGTGTGTCATGTACGCAGATGTGACCCCCTCCTTTGTGCTCTCATGAAAGAATGTGGTCAGTGATAAGCTGGAAGGACTCCATGCCAATTTCTGTTTTTTAGACAAAACATTTATAACAAAATGTACCGGGTTAACGAATCTAATGGTAAACAATGTGATCACAATTATTTTGAATCTGTTTTCCAAACATGGTAAAATGAAGGTTACATTTAACCGTGTATTGCACACATTGAATATCCTTTGATAGTGGAAACAGTGCATTTAAAAAAGGGAAATTAAGTAAAATTAAGTAATAATGAGTATTAATTTCTAATATGAGTTTAACAATTTTATTAATAATATAGATATATTGAAACTGGTTTAGACAACCTTTGGTTGGAAATGAAGTCGAGGTTAATGGGGAAATTTGTAATGAATGAGATTAGTTTAGATTAAGATAACAATTTTGTAATTTTACATTTATTCAATAAGCCCTTATTGAGAGAAAAAAAAGATTAAGATGAGGTTGTTATTTGGAATACAGCTGCCATAATATTTAACAAAGCCAAGATGAATGGGATACATAAAAAGTTTTTCTACAAAAATGAAATTTCAAGGTTCTTGATAATAACTTGATGTGCGGTCCATGATGTGAGAGTTGTTATAAATAAAATTTGAATATAACAGAGCCATCGCATCAAGTCCACACACCCTGTTAGGATAGACGTCACCTGCAGCCAGTTGTTTTATAGTTTTTGATGCTTTCTGGTCCATCATACAGATTGTTGATCCTTTTGTTTTTATTTATTTTTATTTTTGAAATCCAAAGCAGAATGTGTGGATTGTGAAATGATGTGCCCCTTTTTCTTGTAAGTACTGTGGTATAAGCAGAAGAATATTTTGGATTTATGGGCATCTCTCCATGACCGCAGGGTATTGTTATCATTTATTATAATATTGCCAGGAAAAAGTTGTCTTTTGAAACATGAGACTGGAGTTCTTACACAAATAGCGTGATAGAAAACAAGCCATTGTAATATATTTATGGAAGCTGGACCCAGTAATGAAGGGTTCATCCCGATATATCAGAGCTGTAGCTTTTATGCAAAGGTGCCATTAGACAAAGTTAGATATTGTTTTGGTCAAACATTTAATTTTTAATGGTCCAACATTCTGTGCAGCAAATATACAGCTAACTAAATGTTTGTTTAATGAAAGGTTTAAAATATGAGTTTGTTTATGTACAAATCTAACAATGACAAATGCGTACATTTATTCAAAAGAAAGGAAAAGACACATGTGTTAAATTGATGGTGTAGGAATCAGCTGCTGTGAGCCCCGTGCGGGACACACTCCCTGAAGACCCAGATATTTAATTTTTTGTAGATTTGAGTATGCAGTTTATCACCCAGAAGGATACTCTGTATTCAAAGTCATTGGATCCTTTTTCCCCAGCTCAAGAAACAGAGCTCCATGTTTTAGCAAAGCCTGTGAGCTGTAAAAAGAGTGTATATTTATATAGATAGTCGAGATATAGAGAGCTTTTGGTTCCATTTAAAGGGTCAGAAGTTTGTTTTTACTTCGGCAGGTAAACCAATAAAGCATGCTAAGTTAATTTGATCGGCTGTTTTCAGCCTTCCAGGTTCTTGCTGAGGTAGCCATATTAACTTTAAAACTCACACACGGAAGCAGACCAGGTGACTAAGGATGCTGCATTTACAGCCCCGGACACTTGATGGGTCTGTGCAACTCACAGATTCCACCCTAGTTCTGGCCCAGTATAGCTGGGATTAATAATTCAACTTTAAGGACCCCAGAACGAGAAGAACAAGTGGTCCACAGGGGGCAACTTCTTATGAAACAGGACTTTGGAAAAGGTGATCATTTACGTCTGCCAGCCACTCTTTTCCCTTCAGCTTGACACATGGACCGTGTCATGAGTTACAAGCAGTTATGGCTGCCTTAGTAAATGAGCATGGGATAGAGCCAGGGTTCTCCACAGTTGTTTTTATAACATACCACTTCTTGTTTTACCTGTTACCAAAGGTGTTACCAAAAGCTGAACATCCCTCCCAGAGATTACAAAAAGATATATCCAGATGCCCAAGTCAGGATCTTACGAGTATGCATTTTGTCTGTATGGACATGTTTCTTGGATGTCCAGTGGCAAATGCTACTGCAAAGGCCACAGTAAAAAGTGTTATCAGAAGTAGTTTGTAAGTACAGAGTGCCAGGTAGTACAGAGAGTAACAGAGGAAATAATTTTTTATAGGAGAGTCCTTACTAGAAGTTTTGAGGTTTTATTTTTACACCCCTTACTGTCTACAATGTAGCGGACAAAGTAGAGTAAGAAACTAGAAAACTTTTGCCTGAATGTTTTCTTATATTTTATGAAGCCCCTAAGGGGGATGTTGGACTCTCTCCCTATGGGATTTGGTTTGGGAGTGTGTTACTCACTTGCTTATATTTTGTCTCAGCAGCTGAAGTCCTCCATTCGGATCTCACAGAGAATGTTGCTGATCTTTTAAGGTTTTTGACAAACTCATTTATGTGTTTTCTCCCCAATTCCAGATCCTAAAAGTTTGGAAGGATCTAAAACTAAAGCCAGGTGACTTGTGGATTTTTAAGAGACATTTATATATAAGGAAATGTTTGGAGACTCAATACAGCATCTATTTCATGTACAGTTTTTGCAAAACTTGAAGGAAAAGTCACCTGGATCCACACCAGACACTGCAAAAATGACTAAATTAAAGAAATCTCTGTTTGATTTGTTTCCCTCTTGTGATCACAGTCTAGGGTACTTTTTGATTCAGTTACTTTAATTGTAAGGGATATATATATTTGAAAAATAGTTTAGCCATGTTGAAGTCATATTTGTCTTTTGTACGTCTTCCATTTTATGTAGAATTATCTGTGTTTACATATGCTGATAAGTCAGCATGCCAACAATTAAGCTAGAAGGCCATTCTGGCCACAGGAGTGTACAGCCAGTACTCTGTAAATATGTCTTATCAATCATTTGTTTTTCACAATGAAACGTCATTTGGTAATGAAAAAGTTGCTCAGCTATTATTTTCTCCACAATGGAGTTTTTTTTTTGCCTCTTTGGCCAGGACTACCTCCACCTAAGCGTGTGGAGGTTCCAGGTTAAAGGTGATAGCAGGTATGGTTAGTGATCAAAATATTGATCAAAAGAGGGGAGACTGTAATGGAAATTTGTAAGTTTTGTATATAATTGTATTGTATTTTGTATGTATTGCACTCTGCCCTCACTGTGCACACGGCACTAATAATGTTTTCAGTACATGTTTACATTCTTTTGAGTCCTGATTAGAATAAGCCTGCCTATGTAACGCCCCTTGTTACCATAAACCTACAATTGTAATATTAATGTGATACCTACGTAATCATGTGCATAAAAACCTTCAATTGCGTCATAATAAAGCAGAACACTAATTTGGAAAGATGCTGAGCGTATCTTTTGTGTCTGTTCCCTACTGCAGTAGTTATTATTAATTTGGAACCACTAATCAATATGAGGATAGGAGTTGCCTATCATCAATTTAACCGAGTCACAGTGCAAAACCAACGCAACAAACCCACTACAAACAACAATATATACAAGTAAATGGAGATACCGGAATCGTAAACAAAGCCAGGCCAAGGTCATACACAGGGAGGTCAGCAGATGGGCAAGGACGGGAAACCAGCAGGACAGGGAGAGGATTTATGGTTAAGCTGCAGGGCAGGGATCCAAGGGAATCAGGAGGGACAAGAACAGGATGGGCTTGGGATAGGGATCGGATCGGATCAGAGCAGAGCAGAGCAGGACAGAAACAGGTTCACAATCAGGATACAGGCAGCAAGGTCAGGGCGCAGGGAGAAAGATACCAAGGCAAGCCTATGAGGGCTTGCCGGGTATTTATAAGGCTGTGGTAATTGACCTCATGTCACAGCTGAGGGCAGTGTGTGCTGTTTGCTCCACACTGCCGGAGTGCACCCGCTGGTGGACACCGGTACTACGGCCCAGGGATGCAACAGTGACACCAGCAGGAGAGACTTCTTACTGCAGGTCCCAGGTGTTATAAGACACCCGCTGGTGGACACTGGTACTGCGATCCAAGAGACTGATAGCGCCACCAACGGGTAAACCCCCTCATGACAGCTCACCTCTGGGCCAAGGCGTCTATCCCTTTGGCCCCTACTTCTCTTTTTAGTGAGAAGTACACCTGAACCTTGGCATTTGCCTTGTTGGCGAACAAGTCCACCTCTGGGAGTCCCCATTTCTCTACTATTATCTGGAAGATCTCTCTGTTTAGTAAACATTCTGACTCGTACACTTGGTGTCGACTCAGAAAGTCCGCCAGGTGGTTGTCCACGCATTTCAGGTGGACTGCAGATACTGACTTCAGGTTTTTTCTCGGCCCAAAACAAGATGACACTCGTTAGTCTGATTAAGGATGAACATCTTGTTCCCCCTTGCTTGTTTAAGTAAGAAACTGCTACCGCACTGTCTGAGAGGACCTGTACGTGGTGACTTTTTAGCTCTCTGGCAAATGTCTATAGCACTTCCCAGATTGCCTGTAACTTCCTCCAGTTGGCTGATCTTTGGGACTGCATTTTCTCCCAGTGCCCTTGGGCTATTCTTGACCCCCAGTGGGCCCCCTAGCCCCAAGCACTGGCGTCCATGGTGATTCACTGGAAGAGACCATAATAGACCCTGCACAAGGTTCTCTTCGTTCCGCCACCACCACAGAGACCTTCTGGCCTTTGGAGATAGGCGGAAGGTTGTGTCCAGCGATTCCTGCGCTCCGTCCCAGCTGTTCAGGATATTGGCCTAGAGACACCTGAAACGGGCCCTTGCCCATGTTACTGCAGAAATTGTTGCTACCAGGAAACCCAGACCCTCCGATGAGCGGAGGGAAATTGCCAGATTGTTTTGAAAAAAGGTTGCAGTTGCCTTCACCACCTTCTTCTCTGTGAGATAGATCTTTTGCTTCTGTTAGAATCTGGGCTTGAACCTGGGAACTCTGCTGTATCTGGCGGTGACTCTGCTTGCTGAGCCACCTGGAATGCTGGACAGTTCCTTGGATAGTTCTTTAGACAATTCCTTGAATGATCTTGTCTTGAATCTTGTTTGCCTTGAACCTTGAACTCTTTGCTCCTCCCATGAACTTCCTGATTTAAGCCATGTCTCTGCACTTCCTGGTTGCCAGAATATTGTGCCCTCACCAGCCAATATCTTACTTCTGTCTCTCCTGCTGCCGACCGTATCTTCGCTACCATTTGTTACCGACATTTGGCTCATTCCTCGACTACACTTCTGCTGAATCCTAACCTGCAACTATTTGTTACCGACTTTTGGATTGTTTCTCGACTACGCTTCTGCTTGATCCCTACCTGTTATATCTGCTACTGGACCCCGGCTTGCTCACCTCCTGGTGGGGCTATCCTGAGGATCATGACCTGGTACTAACATGCAGCAAAGCCCATCTCCACCATCAGGACCTCTGGTGAATACCGGTTAGTGCTTAGACCCCACACCTCAGGTGAACCCGTGTCATCAGCCAGGGTGACCTGTGTGAACACCTGATCTGCTGTTATAGCTACTGCCACTGAGCCTGACTCCAGACCGTGACAGAATATTCTGGCTCAAAACATGGAGGCCGTTGTAGCAGCTGCTGTGGCTCCTCTCAGGGTGAAAATCGCTGAGTTGCAGACGTTTGGTGTTAACTACCAGGAAAAATTTTTCTGAGTTACAAATTGAAGTGAAAGGACTACAAGAGGATATCCGTGATCTGAATAAACAATTGTGGGACTTTCGTGCCTGAGATACTGCTGCCGTAGTAACTAATACACGAATGGCCCTACCACTCAAGTTTAACGGAGACTGCCGCCATTATAGAGGGTTCCTTAATCAATGTCGTATATACTTTCAGATACAATCTGCTGCATTTACTTCTGACTGGACATGTGCATTCGTTTTCGTCCGAATGCATTTTCGTCCAAATTTTAGGTATTTTCGTTATCGTTTTAACAAACGATAACGAAAGTGCAGAATCCGAAAAACGAAAGATCCAACATAAACAAATGCTTTATTTTCGTTTTCGTTGCTACAACAGTTCGATATAGATAGGAGATTCGACATGATGCTGATAATAACAATCTGTGTCCATCAAACCTGTGGTCGAATGTGCCTAACCTTAACTCTATTATTCTAAAATTATTCTACATAGAGAGAAAAGATTCGACATAGGGGAGAAAAGATTGCTGCTGGAATTGGGTGGGGGAAGTAAAATAAAAATAATGATAATGATGAATGTTATTGGCTGATTATAACCAAAGAGGAGGAGCAGTAAAATAGCTAGAACTAAGTACACACGTACAGCCAACTTACTTTCATTTAGGATTTGCTAGCAGAGAGAGACACACACACTGAATCATTTCAGAAGACAGTCAATCTTAGCTGGTCCGTTTGTCAGAGAACTTTAATTATTTAGCAATTAAGCATAAGCACACCAGCAGATCAATAGTGAAGCAAGCTACAGTTCAACTTAACTTTTTCATAATAATCTGCTGCTATTGTTTTAGTGTTGTGAACTTGATAGTGATACTAGTGTTGCTAGTGTTGTGATAGCCTCAGAGGCTGCCCGTGTTGTGGGGGGGGGGGGGGTATTTATTATTATAAATTCTATATTATAGATTGAGATTCTATATATATTCTATATACCCTATCTTGTTACCTGTCTGATCAGTGATCACTATCACCAGTCCATTTTCTGTTTGAACTATATACCTTTAACGTGAACAACGAAGATTCGACAAAGCAGCGAAAAGCATACAAACGTTGAATCTTTGGCTTATGGTGTCTGTTGAAAGTTCTAAGTAGTTTTGATGGAGCAGCTAAACTATACGGCGTCATACAGTTTAGCTGCTCCGTCGAATCTTCTTTGAACATTCGACAGACACCATAAGCTTTCAATGACAGATTCGACCTTAATTCATTTGGATTTTCGGATTAATGCAAGTTTTTAACGAAAAACTAAATATATAAAAACGAATTTCGGGAGTAACTAAATACATTTATTTTTCAGACGAAAGCAAAATTCCGAAACAAAATATTTCAGTGTGCACATGTCTACTTCTGACAGGAAAAAGATGCTGTTTATTATCAACCTCCTGACTGAGGAAGCCTTAGCCTGGGCCTCCCCTTATGTGGAGAAAGATGATGTCGTCCTGGATGATTTAGATTCTTTTGTGACTGATTGCACAATTTACGGCAGGGTAGACGCTCTGTTGTAGAGTACACAACTGAATTCCAACGTTGGATCTCAGATACCAATTGGAATCCAGCAGCTCAAAAGAGTCAGTTCCGTCAAGGACTCTTGGAACAAGTAAAATATGAGCTTGCCAGAGTAGAAAGTCCTGACGACCTTGAGGCTTTTATTAAATTATGTATTTGAATTGATCAGCAACTTACTGAAAGGAGAGACTGGGAATCCTAGGCAGTAATGGTGGCATGTGTTTTTCTACTACTCCGTATCCTCCTAAGGGTCCAAGAGTTTTTCCTGATTCTGACACTCCTGAACCTATGCAGGTGGATGCTATTAAAAGATTTATTACTACTCAGGAGAAGGAAAGACGATGTTCAGAGAACCTATGTCTTTATTGTGGAGACTCTGGACATTATGCAGTTAATTGTCCAAATAAATTTAAAAGAACAATTGCAGCAACGAATGTTACAGTATCTGAACAAGTAAACTCAATTTCTCAGTCCGTCTCTCCTTTGATTCAGGAAACAAATAAAGTTAGTTCTTTATCAACTCATGTTGTCATCCCTATAAGGCTTATGGTTGAAAGCAATAAAATACCTTGCTCTGCTATGCTGGACTCAGGAGCCGGGAAAAACTTCATGGACATTGAATTTGCCCAAAGTAATAACATTCAAATAAGAAATAAACCCACCCCTGTTGATATGGAAACTGTGGATGGCTCACCTTTGTCTTTAGGACCTGTTACCCACGAGACCATCCCGCTTAAACTCCTAATTGAAACTGACCATCAGGAGACTATCAACTTTCAGCTGATCACATCACCCAAGTTCCCTATCATTCTGGGCATTCCTTGGTTCTCTATCCATAACCCCTCCATCAACTGGAAGACACGTTCTTTAAGCTTTACAGCTGACCATTGCAAAAAACATTGCAAAGAATCTTATCAAATAAACCCTCCACCAACCCAAGATTTACAAGCAGTTTTGGCAACTATCCAGTCATACAACAAGCTACCTCCACAATATCTTGAGTTTTGGGACGTTTGTGATAAAAAGAACGCAGATCAGCTGCTTCCTCATCGCTCTTATGATTGTCCCATTGAATTGCTTCCAGGGGCAGAAATACCATTTGGGCGCCTTTTATTCTTTATCAGAACCTGAACTGAAGGTGCTCAGGGAGTGAATTAATGAGAATCTAGAGAAGGGTTTTATCAGACACTCAACCTCTCCTGCTGGGGCAGCCTTATTCTTCATGGCGAAAAAGGACTTCACCCTGCGTCCGTGTATTGACTACAGAGATTTAAACCGGATCACAATTAAGAATCGCTATCCACTCCCACTGATTCCAGAAATGCTTGAGAGACTCCGCTTCGCCAAGCTCTTTACCAAATTAGATTTACGGGGGGCATACAACCTTGTCCGCATTTGTCCCGGAGATGAATGGAAAACTGCTTTCAGAACCAGATATGGACATTTTGAGTCTTTGGTCATGCCCTTTGGACTTTGCATTGCTCCCGCAACATTTCAACATTTCATTAATGATGCTTTTTGAGATTTGCTTGGTCAGTTTGTACTAGCATATTTGGATGACATTCTCATTTTCTCTGATACTTTGGAAGAACACCGCAAGCATGTCTGTATTGTTTTTGAGAGATTAAGGCGGAATCAACTTTACATCAAACTAGAGAAATGCGAGTTTGAACAAACTCAGATCCAGTTCTTGGGATACATAATTTCTTCTGAAGGGGTAAGCATGGATCCTGATAAGATCAAAGCAGTGGTGGATTGGCCCGTCCCTAGTAATGTTAAGGAGATACAGCGATTTGTTGGATTTACCAACTTTTACAGAAGATTTATAAGGAATTTCTCCAAGGTAATTGCTCCAATTACACAGCTGACAAAGAAAGAGATGCCCTTTTTGTGGTCACCTGAGGCACAGGCTGCCTTTAGTAAACTAAAAACTCTCTTCATTTCTGCACCTATACTGGTACATCCAGATCCAGGACTACCTTTCATCGTAGGAGTTGATGCTTCTAACTCTGCTGTGGGATCTATCCTTTCCAGCAAATTGGAGAAAAAATGCAGCTTCTGCCTTGTGCTTATTTCTCTCAACTGATGTCTTCAGCCGAGAAGAATTATGACATTGGAAACAAGGAGCTGCTGGCAATTAAGGAAGCTTCTTCTGAGTGGAGGCATCTGCTGGAAGGGGCTAAGCACCCTGTAACCATTCTCACCGATCATAGAGATTTAGAATTTATTCGTTCTGCTAAAAGGTTACCATCTAGACAAGCACGTTGGACCCTCTTCTTCTCCAGGTTCAATTTTGTTATCTCATATCGCCTGGGTCAAGGAATGGTAAGGCTGATGCCCTATCATGGATGTTGTCTGGGCCTCTCCAGGAAAGCAACTCTGAATGTACAATCCTGCCTCAAAAGAATTTTCTAGGGGCCACAAGTTCGAAAACATTTCTTAATCTTCTCAAGAAAGGGTATGAGAATGACCCACTTCCTAATAATCCTCCTAAGGACATTAACCTCAAGTACAACAACGGTTTTTGGACTCAAGCGCATTGCCTCCATGTACCTGAATCAGTTCGGGTAGAAGCCCTTAGGTTGGTTCACGACTCTAAACTTGCTGGTCATTTTGGGGTTTCTAAGACAGAAGAACTCTCTATCACGTTCCTTTTGGTGGCCTGGGTACAGGAAACAAGAAAGATGTAGAGTTATGTGGCTTCATGTCTAACTTGTGCTCGCAATAAGACACCCCTTTCGTCTCCTCTGGGGTTACTTCTACCACTGCCTGTTCCATCAAGACCATGGGGGTCAATTTCTATGGACTTTGTGGTCGACCTTCCTCTTTCAAAAAGGATGACCACCATTCTGGTAGTCATTTACCGTCTCACTAAGATGGCTCATTTTATTCCAGTTAAGGGGGTACCCTCCGCCGAACATACTGCTGAGGTAATGGTTCGAGAAGTTTTTAAACTTCATGGAATTCCTGATGATGTGGTGTCTGACAGAGGGGTACAGTTTACCTCAAAATTTTGGAGAAGTTTTTGCTCAGCTTTGGGTATAACAATTAATCTGTGCTCGGCTTTTCATCCGCAGTCTAATGGTCAGACCGAGAGGACCAATCAAACTATGGAGCAATACCTTCGATGTTTCGTGAGGAGTTATCTTCAGGATGACTGGGTGGACTACCTTCCTACAGCAGAGTTTGCTTATAATAACTCTAAACATAGCTCCACTTCCTAAAGCCCATTTTTCTTAAACACCTGGTATCATCCAGTATTTATTCCTGATCTCCCTATCTCAACTTCAGTTCCTGCTGTTACCAACAGACTAACTTCATTACATGAGATCCAGGAGAAAATGACTGATTCATTGAAGGAGGCGCAGGAATATTACAAGAAGGCCGCTGACAGACATCGTAGGTCTATTCCCACTTTTCACATAGGTGACAAAGTTTGGTTATCTACCAAAAATTTGAAGGTTCAGGTTCCATGTGCTAAGTTGGGTCAAAAGTTTATAGGACCTTTTGAGATTTCTGCTCAAATTAACCCGGTCACTTTTCGCCTAAAACTTACTGACAATATGAAGAATCACCCTGTTTTTTTTTTTTTTTTTTTTCTTTCTTCCACATCAGTAAACAGTGTTTGGAGGGCTAAATCAGTTTGATGTTCATTAACTGTCGCCTTCTCGTATTCACATCATAGTGGATTATACTTTTTCTCATTGCTTTTTATATCGTCATAATGACCAACGGATTCCAATACGCCTCTTTACCAACAAGTCCTCTGTCCCTTCCATCTCGTAAGCCCCACCAACTAGGACTCGATAACCAAAGGGACCCATCCTTTTCCAACTCAGTTTAGAGAAAGAGGGGACCAGTAAGAAGGAAGAAAAAGGACAAAAACACCAACAAAAAATACAAGAAGAGAGGTTTGTAAAAATGAACTTGTGGGCTCCCCGTGCCCATCTTCTACTGACCCAGCCTGTATTGTGTACCAAATTACCTATGCCCTAATACCCCGATTCCCCCCCCCCCCCACCTACTCCCTATATGTTTATCCTATGCCCTACTAAGCTATATATTTAACTAAAAATGTTCATATCCAGAAACACTTTATTATAGCATCCTTTGCCTGCAAGGATACCAGTTGCCTATATACCTATATTAAGCCCATCCCTCAGTCTATTCCGTGTCTATGCCGATCCCACTATTAATGACTCTTTACTTTCTCTATCCACATCTTCCACATGCTTTCAAATTCCTGAAGATTGCCCCTTTTTATGTACACCATTCTTTCCCTACCCAAGGTTTCATTCATTGTAGAGATCCAGTCTTTCACGGTGGGGGGCTCCTTTACCTGCCATCTAAGTGCTATCAACTTTCTAGCCTGAAACAGGGCCCGCGTGACAGCTAAGGTAGTACTCAACCTTTCTCCCATCACTCTTCTATGCCCCAGAATACAAGCCAAGGGCTCGTTTGCCACTGTCGTACCGAAAATATTTCCCAAGTTCCCAGTCACCTCCTCCCAGTATCTAAACAACTTGGGACACCTCCACACCATGTGAATGAGATCTCCCGTCCTTCGACACCTGGGGCAGTTGTCATTGGGCCTTCTCCCAAATTTAAAAAGTCTTTTAGGAGTATAATAGGCTCTGTTTAACAGCATTAAGTGTGAGAGTCTCTGTGAAGGGGTCACAGAAACCTGCGCTCCCAACTCCAAAATTCTCGCCCATTGTTCCTGGGTCATTCCTCCCACCTCCTCTTCCCATTTAGCCTTTACCCCAAGGAGTATTTCCCTGCTATTAACCGATTTGCTTAATTGGTCATAAATTCTTGAAATTACCCCTCTAGTGGGGGTTATTTGAATTATGCACTGAAATAGAGGCATCTCTTCCCATCTCGGAGTCTGGGCTTTAAATTGTGCTTTAAGGGCATGTTCCAACCGGACATATAGGAAGAAAGACCCCCGGGGAAGCTTAAACTCCCTAACCAGTTCTGAAAATTTCTTTAACCCAGAGTCATTATATAATTGACTTAGCTTACTGAGACCAAGCTTCTCCCACTCTCTAAATATGCCTATCTTAAGAACTTCCTGCAAATTACGGTTGTTCCAAATAGGAGAGTAGGCTGTTAAGGCTCCATACCCCATCTTTTTCTTAACTGTTTTCCAAAGTTTGATTATCAATTTAATTGTTGGAAATTTATCATGGAACGCGTCCGCCTCTAGGGCTTCAATAGTTGTATTATGTGTGGAGCTCAACAACAGTAACTTGCCATTAGGGGTGCCTCCTTTCGGTATCCCACAGCCCAATAATTGCTGCAACTGAGTTGAGTAAAAATAACTCTCGGGATGTGGGAGGGCAAAGCCCCCCTCCTGGGTAGGGAGCTGGAGCACTCCAAGACGGATCCTGGCTTGTTTCCCCTTCCAAATCAATTCCCTTAAGAGACTGTCAATTTTTTTAAACCACTTCTTACCTATCCAGACAGGGGAATTATGCAAGACGTATAGCAGTTGTGGCATCCATATCATTTTTATTAAGCTACATCTTCCTGCAACTGATAGAGGCAGGCGTCTCCAAATTCCTATTTTTCGTTTAAATTTTGTTAATAGAGGGACAAGGTTTTTACTGATATATAGAACAGGGTCCTTCGTCAGGACAATCCCTAGGTACTTCAGAGCTTCCACTGTTACCACCTGAGGCATACCAGGTGCTATTGTCTCATTTATGGGGTCTATCGGTAGAAACTCTGATTTCTCCCAGTTTATCTCTAAGCCAGAAAAACTGCCGAAGTCCTCCACTATCCTCATTGCTCCCGGTAGCGATTTCCTCGAGTCTCCCAAAAATAACAGAATGTCATCCGCATACAATGCGATTCTTTCCTCGCCTGTTTTTCTCTGGAAGCCGGTTATCACACGACTACCCCTTATGGAAATGGCCAGGGGTTCCATCGCTAGTGCAAACAACAGAGGGGAGAGTGGGCACCCCTGCCTCGTCCCCCTCTCCAGCTCAAACCAGTCCGACAATTCGTTGTTAATTTTTAATCTTGCCTTGGGTCGAGTATATAGCATTCTACTCCACCCTATAAAGGCAGGGCCAAATCCAAAGATCTCCAGCACGCGCCACATATAGCCCCACTCCACGCTATCAAAAGCCTTGGATACATCAAGGGTCATCAACGCTCTCGAACCCTCGTTCACCATTGGGGTCTGTACATTCAAAAACGCCCTTCTAATATTCAGGCTCGTGGATCTATTGGCTATGAAGCCCGCCTGGTTCTCGTGGATCAGCTTATGGATAACCCCATTCAATCTTGCTGCCAGCACTTTGGCCAGAATTTTTACGTCCGTGCATAAGAGAGAAATTGGTCTATAGGCGGCCATATCCAAGGGATCTTTCCCTTCTTTCTGTAATACAATAATAGTTGCTTCTAGCATTGAGGCAGGTAATTGGCCCCCCTCAAGCGCCCCCCCCAAAACTTTCAGCAGTTCGGGGATCAACACTTCACCATAGTGTTTGTAGGTCTCAATTGGAAGACCATCTGGTCCGGGCGACTTATGGGTTGCCATGCCTGCTACTGCTTGGTGTAATTCTGCTATAGATATTGGGGCATCTAATATATCTCTTTCTTCTTGTGATATGGTGGGGATGTCTAACCCCCTTAGGAAGTCCTCCATCTTGGCCTCCTTACCCCTCTTCTGGGAGGAATACAGTTTTTTATAGTAATCCCTGAAGGCTTGTACTATTTTTAAGGTGCTTGATACTACCTCACCGCTCTGGGATCTAATCACGAGGACCGTGGATGGAGCTGCATTGGATTTTGCTAGCATAGCCAGTGTCCTTCCCATTCTCTCGCCCTCCACCATAGATTCCTGTCTTTGGAGTAACCGCCTGGTTTCTGCTTTCTGTATAACCACTGATTTATATGCTTGTTGTTTCTCTTGCCAGATACTTTCCGTCTCCGGGGTTGGGTTGCAAGTATAGTTGTTTTCTGCTTCAAGAGCGTCTCTCAACAAGCTCTCCTCCTCCCTTCTAGCCTCTTTGTTGAATGTAGCTATCTGCTGTATCAGGACCCCCCTAAAAAAAGCCTTAAGGGCGTCCCATAGCGTAGAAGGGGACACCGTTCCCTGATTGATCTCAACAAACTCCCTTAAGGAGGAAAGTATCCCTTCCGTCTTTTTAATAATTTCAAACCAGTACGGGCTTATACTCCAGTTCTTCCGGGGCCTAGGCTCCCCAAGATTTAAAATGACTACCATAGGTGAGTGGTCTGAGATGCCTCTTGGCCAGTATGTTATTTTTTCTACCATCTGGAGAGCCCTATCATTTCCTAGGGCTAGGTCTATCCTTGAAAGCACGGAGTAAGATGCAGAACAGCAAGTATATTGCAGCACGCCTGGGTTCCGTGCCCTCCACAAATCCATTAATCCCACTTCTTCCAGAAAAAAGCTTAACCGACTCCTTACTGAGTCCTCTGAGCTTTTTCGTAGTGGGAATCTATCCAGCCCTTTATCTAGAACCTCGTTGAAGTCCCCCATTGCTACAATCGGCACCTCTTTTTTATCTAGCAAAAATTCATACAGTTTAAGCAAGACATCCAGATTAAAGGGCGGAGGGATATATATATTTGCCACCACATACCTGGCGTTTTCAATAGAACATAATAAAAAGATGTATCTACCCAACTCGTCTATCCTGACCTGGCTGCAGGAAAACTTCACCCCAGACTTTACCAAAACACTCACTCCCCTACTGTAGGAGGAGTGCACCGCATGAAATTGGGTTTGAAATTTTTTCATCTGTAGGTGATGAATAGTTTCCTTGGTTAGGTGGGTTTCCTGCAGACAGACCAGATCAGCCCCACAACTCTCCATCATAGAGAACACTGCTAATCTTTTAAGTGGTGTACCCAGGCCCCTGACATTCCAGGATCCTATTTTCAGAGTCTTAGCTAACATCTAAAGACTGAGGAATATCCTTTACCCCAACACATACAAACGTATATAACAGAAAGATATAAGAGAAATTTAATATATATAACCCTAACCCAAAACCAATTTTTCTCCTCCTAGTGACTATTATAACAGTTCCGTGTGTGTGCGTACTTGGCCACTAGACCACGTATTCATTTTGGCTATATTAGCCTTACTTTGGGCATAAATTTGCCATAGACATTGATTGCATGTGCGTGTAGAACAACCAAAAACCTATTTACTATAAAAAGTGCCTGTATGTGCAAAAATAATCTTAAGGAAGGTCTGGATACCTCCATTATAATTTCTAGTGGCATAAGTGTTCGTAAGGAATGATTTACCCACCCTATTTCCCCTCCCTCCCATCTTCCCACCCCTTCCCTTCCCTCCCCACCTAACCTCCCCTACCCTCCCACCCCATCCCCCTCCCCCCACCCGTACCCACCTATCTAGGTGTACCCCCTGGGGGTTTACCATGACCGTTGCCTCTTACACTAACACCAACCTTTTATACCAAATCTTCCACTCACAACCCCTCACCACCCTACCCACAAATAGCTGTGTGCACCCATCCCCTCCCGTCCCCTTATAACAAAAAGCATTAACAGATGGCAGGAAGGGGTGGAAAAAAAAAAAAAAAAAAAAAACAAGAACAAGAAAAAAACAAAAACAAAGATACAGCCCCTGTACCTCCCAATACCTTGTCGTGCCATCCTATTGATATCCCGGCCTAATATATCTTCCCCCATTCCCTACGTAAAATTCGTGATTTTTTCCCTATTATCTTTCAGCCACTTCTCAACTTCAGCAGGGGAGTTAAAAAACAGAGTCTCCCCCAGAGCCGCAACCCGCAACCTTGCCGGATATAAAAGAGCATAGGGCAACTTAAATTTTTGTAGATTGCGTTTTGCCTGGGTAAACTCTGCCCTACGCCTCTGCAAATCCGGAGAGAAGTCGGAATAAAACGATATTTTTGCTCCTTTAAAAAAAACCTCCCCTGCTTCCCTGATCTTCCGTAATAAGGTTACTTTATCCTGGTAGTTAAGAAATCTCAGGAGGAGGGGTCTCGGGTGGCCCCCTTCCGATGGTGCCCTGAAAGGGATCCTATGAGCTCTTATGATGGAAAACGAAGCCGAGAATGATTCTTTCCCGATTAGCTCCCCCAGCCATTTTTCTAGGAATGCAATTGGGTTGGCGCCCTCACTCCTTTCGGGTAAACCTATCAGCCTCACATTATCTCTTCTACTCCTGTTCTCCATCTCATCTAACTTAGAGGCTTGTTTAGATAGCTGTTCCTTCAGCCATTTTATTTCTTTGGTTATTGGGAGCACATTATCTTCTAGCCCACTGACTCTTTCTTCCAGGGCCGTTGTTCTCTCCGCCGTTTTCTGCAGATCTTGTCTAACCAATAACAGATCTGCTTTAACACCTTTCATCTGTTCACAAAGATCTTTAAGCGATCCGTTACACACCCCTACAGCCATGAATACATCCGTTATAGTTGGTTCTCTGTTCAAGGGTAAATTCGGGTCATTTATTAGCTCCGAGTTTACGTTTGTGTTTTGATCACTTAGCCCTGGACCTTTATTACATAAAGATTTGGAAGGCTGGGTAGCCGGCGCAGCCCCTAAGGGCTGTAATTGAGGCTGGCCCTGGCTTTTCCTATCCGATGCCCCCCCTTGTTGACCCTTCTGCTGCGACCCCTTTTTTGGAGGGGTCAGAGCAGAGGCATGGGCATATTGCTCCAGTTTTGCTGCTGCTGATACTGCTGCCGCATGCTGCGAGTTTTTCTCTTTAGAGGAACGTAGATTCTGCATCATTTACACTTATAGATATAAATATACTCTAACAGCAACAAATTAGTGACTGACAGTTACCAACGTCCTCCACAAATCCAAAAGGAACTAAGGAGAGAGGGGGAGGAAAGGGAAGCCGTTGCGCCCATCAGCACTCAACCACCCGCTGTACAGAGCATATACCATAAAGTGTATAAAGCGGGGTAAGTCTCTCCGCTCTACACTCTTATACACCCCTGTAAAGAAAAAGAGAGCTCACACAGAAGGAAGCCACAGTACCTTAGATGGCAGGTGTGGGGCAGCTCCATACACACATAAACTCCACAGCTACAACATAAATTGGTGCAGCCCCCCACCTACACCGTAGTTTTATACAGTTGGTTAAATGCCGCTAAGGCAGTCGCCATCAAAATACGGTTAGTGGGGTATATACGCCGAGTAACCCCTACCTAAACCTCTCTCCTTGCATCTGTTGAGGATCCCAGGGGTCCCAGGGCTTTAGCTAGTCAGCAGCACAAAAAAAAAAAAAAAAAGGAGAATATACTTTGCTTCCTATATTAGCACACACTGCTCCCAGACTTAGTATTACCCAAGCAGCAGGCAGGTCAACACACTGACTCACATAAATAACTCTGTTACTACACAGATGTCATATTACCAGGATTTACTTCTAGTCCGAGGATTGTCTAACAATTTTTAAAACAGCATCTGGTTACTATATTAGTGACTCCATACTGTACCAGCTCTGGCCGACTTCTATTCCATGACTAGTGTAGAGATGGGAAAGTGAAAGTAAAAGCTGCTTGTCTCACGGCAGCGTGCAGGGGATGACATCTCACCCAGAGGATTCCTCAGCACACCTTTAGCAGAGAGAGAGGAGGGGCAGCGAGGCACCGAGCGACAAAGGAGCCAGAGCCATCCAGTATGATGTTCATACGGCCAGGGGAGAGGGAGAGAACGGAGGAGGGATGGAGCACACAGCGTCCATGCTCACACTCACTCCATGCTGCCTCTCAACACACACCCGCCCATCCGGTCACGCCCCCCAATTCACCCTGTTTTTCATATATTGCTACTCAAACCGTTTCATGAAAATACTTTTTCCGGAAGAATTCATCCTCCTCCTCCACCTGTTGAGGTACAGGGCGAAGAAGAATTTGTGGTGGGAAAAATTCTTGACTCCAGGATCTCTAGGAACAAATTGCAATATTTGGTTCAATGGGAAGGATATGGGCCAGAAGAAAAATCTTGGGAGCCTGAAGAGAATGTTCATGCCCCTAGATTAACAAGGGAATTCCACCAGAGGTTTCCCCAGAAACCTGGCCCTAAGATGTCCAGGGGACATCCTGGGAGGAGAGGAGTACTGTTAGAACCTGGGACCTCTGCTGTATCTGGCGGTGAATCTGCTTGCTGAGCCACCCAGAATGCTGGACAGCTCCTTGGACAGTTCCTTGGATAGTTCTTTAGACAATTCCTTGAATGATCTTGTCTTGAATCTTGTTTGCCTTGAACCTTGAACTCTTTGCTCCTCCCATGAACTTCCTGATTTAAGCCATGTCTCTGCACTTCCTGGTTGCCAGAATATTGCGCCTTCACCAGCCAATATCTTGCTTCTGTCTCTCCTGCTGCCGACCGTATCTTCGCTACCATTCGTTACCAACATTTTGCTAGTTCCTCGACTACACTTCTGCTGAATCCCAGCCTGCAACTAATTGTTACCGACTTTTGGATTTTTTTCTTGACTACGCTTCGGCTTCATCCCTACCTGTTATATCTGCTACCGGACCCCGGCTTGCTCACCTCCTGGTGGGGCTATCCTGAGGAACACGACCTGGTACTAACATGCAGCAAAGCCCATCTCCACCATCAGGAGCTCTGGTGAATACTGGTTAGTGCTAAGACACCGCACCCCAGGTGAACCCGTGTCATCAGCCAGGGTGACCTGTGTGAACACATGCTCTGCTGCTATAGCTAGTGGCCTCTGAGCCTGACTCCAGACCATGACAGCGTCACTATGTTCACCAAGAACCCTAGGTACTTTAAGACCTGTGTCAGGGTTAAGTTTAACTTCTCTCTGTTTATAACCACCTCAGTTTTTTTGAAAGGAAATGGCCACCCGCAGATCTCCTTGTAATTGGAGCATGGAGGGGGCAGAAAATAATATGATATGACCGATATCCCTTTCAGTCTCAGGGGGGCAGTGCTTCCGCCAGGATTTTCGTAAAAATCCTGGGGGATGAGGACAGCCCGAATGGTAGGGCCCCGAATTGAAAATGTTGGACCTGCCTTCCCCACTGGATTGCCACCCTCAAAAATTTTTGAGATTCCTCGTGGATGGGGACGTGTAGATAGGCGATCGAGGGAGGCCATGAAGCAATCTGGGGGAAGAGTTGACTTCACCGAAAAGAATGTTTCCATCCAAAATTTTTGGTAGGTTACCCAGCTGTTTAGTAACTTCAAATCTAATTTTTAATATTAGGCGGAATTTGCCCAATGGTTTCTTTACTACAAAAACATCAGAGTAGAAACCGTGGTTTACTTCTTGCTGTGGCACTGGAAACCGCTTGTCTACCAAGTCGCCAATTTGTGACAACAAGGCCGTCGTCGTCTAAGGATCCCTGGGAGGCGTGGTCACAAACGTCCTTGTGGGCGGAGTGCCTTTGAACTGGATTTGATAGCCTTCCCTGATTATCCTCAGTATAAAAGCATTTGGGATAGTCTTTTCCCACTGTGGGAGGAACTGCCCCAGTCTCTCTCCCACGGGAACCAAGTCACTGGGATTTAGTGTTTTTTTAGGAGAGGAAAACAGGACACCTTTCTGTTTACCCCTTCCGCACTGTTTTTAGGGGTTGACCCCTTAGATCCTTGTGATGGCCCTTGTCTTTGGGGACGAAAAAAAATCTTTCCCTGGGGCTCTCTTACTTTTGGTAGGGAAAGCCTTTTTCTTGTCCGCAGTACGGTCTAGGACTTTTTCTAGATCCTGCCCAAACAAGAGGTCCCCTTCAAATGGGATGCCACACAGCCTAACCTTTGAGGCCAGGTCCCCCAACTAGGATTTTAACCATAACGCCCTACGAGAGGAGTTTATAGGGGCAGCAGTCTTTGCTGATAGCTTGACCGACTCAGCAGATGCGTCTGCCATATAGCCTGCTGCCTTATGCAGCATGGGAAGGGAATCCAAAATTTCCTTCCTGGAGGTCCCACTTTCCAAATGACCTTGTAATTGGTCCAGCCAGACCTCCAAATTACAAGCCACTATTGTTGTAGCCATTGCGAGTTTAAGATTTGTCATGGCTACTTCCCATGACCTTTTCAGGAGTACCTCCATTCTCTTGTCATTGGGTTCCCTAAGGACACCCATGTCCTCAAAGATGAGGTCTGTTGATTTGGCGCACTGGGAAAAGGCTGCATCCACTTTGGGCACCTTGTTCCAAACACAGGTGGAATCCTCACTGAAATGGAATCTCCTCTTCAAACTTTTGGGAAAAAACTATTTTTTCTCCGGTTCCACCCACTCTTTTTTAATAGTGTCCGCCAGTGTGCTGTGTACTGGAAAAACCCTGTTTTGGTCATCTTTCAGGGTCTGATACATCTGGTCATGTAGGGACAAGGAGACTTGCTCTTCTTTAATCTCAAGCGTCTCATAGATCACCCCCAACAAGGCATCAACCTCCTTGAGTGAGAGCCTGTATCTGGGTGAAGTTGTCCCTTGGCTCGGAATATCTTTGGGGAATGCTGCCTCACTTGGTTCATCCAAAGAATCTGATTCCTCTCCCCCTGATTTATCACCCACCTCTGGGGCTGAAGCGGGGGGAAAGACGGTTGGTTGTTTTGGGGTTTCAAGGTTTGCCAGCATTGACTTAATGGCCTTCATTTCTTATTGAACACCAGAAATCAACTCCTTGCAGGCCCCCGTTGCCTCCTTGTCAATACAGGGTTTACAGAAGGGCTTGTTCCACCCTTCCTTAAATTTGTTCGGACACCTCTTCTTCCCCTTTGACCTCTCCGGTTCTTTGGGCCGGGCCTAAGACAAGAGAAGGAGAGAAGAGAAGGAGGCAAAGGAAGGGAAAAAACAAAGACAAGCTACCGTCAGCAAAAATCATAGCAATCTATGGGTGTCCTTCACCAACACCTATGTGCACCCCCACCAGCCGCTGACGAGATTCACAAGACTCTTTAGTCTGGATCCCGTCTAAAAATAGGGAGAGGACATCAAAATGGACTACGTAAGAGTCCATCACTCCCCCCCAGCCCCGTATGTCCAAGGCACCCCTGTGTCCGCCTACCTAAGCTGGGTCGGCCCCACTGCCATCTAGTTTAGCCGCATCCATGCTGTCTGTTCCTTGCGTCGTCAAGTAGACAGAGCTGTGGTGTAGTCTGTCCCATCTGTGGCTGGTGATTTTCAAATAAACCACCCTGGCTCTGTCGTCCACGCTTGCCACGTGACCCGGAACTGGAAGTGGTGCACCGGAATTCCCCGCCCTCCTCCTGTGTTCCATAGGCCAGAACTCGAGGCCTACGCCTGCCCGTCGCCTAACCCACGCCAGGACACGATAGCAACTGGCCAGCCATGCAGGGAACGTCAGCCCTCCCCGGGCTATCGTGGAGGAGGACGCCGGCACCAGCTACGTTCAGCCTGACCGGGGGACCCAGATGCCTGTCACCTTAGACCTGCCAGGTATGCAAACCTCCTTCCCCTTCTTCCATAGGTAGCTCCCAGGCTCAGGGGAAGGAGAGCACCTATCCAGCCTTCTCCTCTGGTGGAGGAAACACAAATACTGAGGAAGAGGGACGGAAGCCACCCTTTAAAGATCTGGTTAGGCGTTTCCTGCCTCCGGAGGTGGAGCCTATCTCTCTAGTGCTATCCTGGACAGACGACTAGAGAAAGAGAGAGATATATATATATATATATATATATATATATATATTATATACAAATTACCAGGAGGGCCGTATTAAACCAAACTTTGGACATGCCTGCTGTAGTGGGATCCCGGGGCTCCAGGTGTCCAAGAAAGTAAGATTTGGTGTCTCTGTTGCAGTTCCTGAGGAGACGGCAAAATTGGCTACGCGGTATATTACTGACCCAGGGGTGATGGCAGCTGTCAAAGTGGATAAATGAGTTCCCTGCAGTGGGTTTAATAAAATTCTTTGCATATATAGTTCCATGGTCATGGCATAATTCTAAGTCCAAGAATGCAAGAGAATTGGGGTCAAGGACATGGGAAAGGTATAGGCCCAAGGAGTTCTGGTTGCATTACTGTACAAAGGTTGTAGATGTCTTGTAATGTTCCGTCCCATATGATCACTATATCGTTGATGTAATGTCAATAGTAGACCACATGGGCGGCAAACGGATGATCAGCTGAAAGATATATGTGTTCCCAAAACCCCATTGTCAGATTCGCATAGCTGGGGGCAAAATTGGCCCCCATGGCTGTGCCATTGATCTGCAGATAATGGGTCCCATCCGATTCAAAATAACTGTGTTTAAGACAAAACTGTATGGCTTCCAAAATAAAATTGACTTGTCGGGGATTGGTATTGGGATCCTTTGCCAGAAAATGTCCAGCCTCCTGTAACCCCACTTCATGGGGAATCGAGGTATACAAGGATGATACGTCCAGAGAGAGCCACCAATAGGTGGATTCCCATGTGTAGGGCTGGACCATATCCAATAGATGTGGGCCATCATGTATGTACGATGGCAGGCCCTGTGCCAAGGGCTGAAGAAATTGATCAATAAATACAGAAAATCCACTCGTGACTGTCCATAGCCGCCACTATGGGGCAGCCTGGGGGGTCTCCCTTCCCCCCTTCCTTACCCAAACCCTCCCTCCCATGTACGCATTGATGTGGATTAGTGTGTACATAAACGCATACGTTGTTAATAATTCTTTAATAATTATAGTTCACCATTAATGTTTACATATGTATCTATGCTTTACAATGGTCCCCTGTCACCGCCGTGCTGTTTTATGTGGCCGTTTACATCCAGTGCACACGCTGGGACCCGTTGTCCCACAGTGAAGCCAACCATATAAATAGCACTGCCACGGACACTAACACCCCAGGCCTGTAGAAGGAGCTGAGCTCCAAGCGCGTAGCCGTAGCCAGTCTGCCCATCCTATTGAACTGTAACAGTGATCCCGGAAGTAGCCCAGCTGCCAGTGACGTCGTTTCCGTGCATTCCACGCTGGTTCCGGACGCCTTCCTGATGACCACAGGACGTGCTGCTGACTTTCCGACCACATTGGAGCCCATTGGATCCTTTCTTGGACACCTAGAGCCCTGGGATCCAACAACATCGGATTACAGATAAGCCTATGTTTCTACTTCCTCTGAGTGTTTACAGCTACTTTGCCATTAAAATTTGCTTGTAATACTGCACTTAGGTGGCGCTTCCTGTGTTCTCCCTTTTGCTTCCCTGGTACAGGCCTTGGCATTTCTCTGCCTGCTTCCCTGGTACTGACCTTGGCCTGCTCCTGGACTTTGCTCTGCCTGCTTCCCTAGTACTAATCATGGCCTGCTCCTGGAATTTGTTTTACCTACTTCCAGTGCTGTGTTTTGGTCTAGGCCAACAAGGCCCAGGCCTAGGGCGGCACTGTGCGGGGGGCGGCAAAAAGCCGCCGCCCCCCGAAAATGGCAGCGGCGCCCTCTTCCCGACTCCCTCACAGCAGGGCCACCATCTGGGGAGTACAGCTCAGCAGTGCAGTGGTGTCCCGGGTGCGGAGGGGGCTAGAAAGTAGTTTAAGAGCCGTCAAGCCGCCCCTCCGTAAAGCTGTGATTCTGTCTCTGATTGGCCCTCTGCTGTGGCCAATCATGGGGAGGAAAACAGCGGTCAGGAAGCTGGGCGGCGGCACGGCGAAACCAATTAGAGCCGCTCTCTCTCTCTCTTCGGCTGACAGAAAGGGGAGGGGGGGGCGAGCACGGGAGTTCTCTGCCACTGCCGAGCTCTCTGGTAAATGGAGCAGCAGCGCTGTGACAGGGAGAGGAGAGATGCGGGCTGTCTGTGTATCTCCCCCGCTCGCCTCCCTCCCCTTTCTGTCAGCCGAAGGGAGAAGAGAGAGAGAGAGCGGCTCTAATTGGTTTCATCGTGCCGCCGCCCAGCTTCCTGACTGCTGTTTCTCACCCCATAATTGGCCACAGCAGAGGGCCACTCAGAAGACTCTGGGGGGCATCATGGGAAAAAGTAGTCCCTGAAGAGTGATGGCCTGTGTGTCCACGTGCATGCACTCTGCTGAGGGGGGGTGTTAGAGGAGAAAAAGAGAGTACTGTGCTGGGGGAAGCCAGAGAGGGAGCCACGCTGTACCCGCACCACCAGAGAGCCACGCTGTACCCACACCACCAGAGAGCCACGCTGTACCCGCACCACCAGAGAGCCACGCTGTACCCGCACCACCAGAGAGCCACGCTGTACCCACACCACCAGAGAGCCACACTGTACCCGCACCACCAGAGAGCCACGCAATACCCGCACCACCAGAGAGCCACGCAATACCCGCACCACCAGAGAGCCACGCTGTACCTGCACCACCAGAGAGCCACGCTGTACCCGCACCACCAGAGAGCCACGCTGTACCCGCACCACCAAAGAGAGAGCCACGCTGTACCCGCACCACCAGAGAGCCACGCTGTACCCGCACCACCAGAGAGCCACGCTGTACCAGCAACACCAGAGAGCCACGCTGTACCAGCAACACCAGAGAGCCACGCTGTACCAGCAACACCAGAGAGCCACGCTGTACCGGAACCACCAGAGAGCCACGCTGTACCGGAACCACCAGAGAGCCAGCCACACTGTTCCCGCACCACCAAAGAGAGAGCCACGCTGTACCCGCACCACTAAAGGGGGAGAAAGATAAAGCCACTGCCAGGGTACAGACATGCTACACTACTGACTAGAGTCAGCCTGGGCAACCCAGAGTGAGCGAACGTCCAGCCGGAGGGATCAATGCTGCAGTTTCACCGGGTCTGGTAAGAGAGCCTGTTGGCCATTATCCATTACTGTTTCCAGGAACTGAGCCATTAGGAAGTGCCTAACCTGATATCCTCTAGGCCTTGTTGACCGCCACAATGAGCTCCAATGCTGGGACTCCAGTCAAATAATTAAGGGGGATGACACAATTTTTACAGCTCCAGGTGACACCAAACCTAGTGACGCCACTGTCCTGGAGCCCACAACAAGTTCAGGAACTGGCAGCCAAAGTGCGCTAGCGTGGGCACCCAGGACATCTGCCACCTGGGGTCCCACAACCGGCGACTGGATTTCCGTAGCAGCCGCCACCTCTCTCCCCACTGTCAGCCACACACACTCCTCGGCTCCTCCTCCTTCTCGGCTCCAATGTTCTAGTGTACACAGCCAGGAGGAGGAGGAGCCACAGAGGAGGGACACGACTTCAGTGCATGAGCCGCGCTGCTGTTCAGAGGTCTGTGTATAGTTTACAGTGGAGGGGGACACAGTAACCGGGAAGGGGGGCAGATAACAGATGCACACATGGATAAGGGGGGGTAAGGGTATATGTGCTAGTGGGGGGGGGTCTGATCCTCCCCTCCCAAAGCAACTAGCACATATCCCCTTACCCCCCAAATGAAAAGATGCCGCATGCCTCTCTGTCCTCCTCCTGTGATATCCCTCTGTCCTCCTCCAATGAAGATGACAGGGCGGATCCTAAAAAGAAAGGGGTGTGGCCTTGACAGGAAATGGTGGGTCATATTTAAATTAGGGGGTGCGCAAGCTTAGTCAGGCCTAGGACAGCACAAAACCTAAATACACTACTGCCTACTTCCCTGGTACTGACCTTGGCCTGCCACTGCACCTTGCTCTGCCTGCTTCCTGTTACCACTGCTGCCACATCATGTATGGCCCTGGCTCACCTTGACTACATCTTTGTCCATAGGAATCACCTACAGCCAAGCTACCAGCACCCATGCTTCTTTGAGCCTTGTACCTCTGTCAACACATTCAGGGGTGCATGGACCAGAGCCACAAGGGAAGCCCTCTCATCAACTCCGTCTCCAACCATGGTACGTGACATAAGTACTTTATGTAAGTAGGCATAGTACTCTTTACCTTTATAACATACTGTGTCCCATACTTGGTCCATATTCAGTCAGTGATGTCACCCTGGAGACACCGCTCCTTTTTTTATATTTAGTGGCAGGGCCCAGGAGCTGTCATTCATGGTGAGTGAGTAATAAGACTGAACGTATCAGCTGTTTTTTCCTTTCACTAGGTCGGTGGTGTTATTTATCAAAAGTGAACAGGTTATTTCTCTCACATGGCATATGTATACTTGCAGCTACACCCCAAAACACATTCTGCTTCTCCTCCTGAGTATAGCGATACCACATGTGTGAGACTTTTACACAGCCTGGCTGTGACGCTGTGTCAGGCTTTGATCCTGGATCCTGGTGTTCGTAGACGGGTTCCTATTGCCTGAACCACCACGGAACTTGCTGTTTGGTAGAATCTGTTTGGTTCTACTCCATGAGTTTGGATGTTGGCTCCACCCTGGGACCAGCTGTTGGTAGTCACCTGATCAGTGACCCTATAAATCCTCACTCCCCCTTCCTGTCCTTGCCCTAGTATAGGTTCCTGTTTGTGCTAGTTTGGTGGATTATATCTGGTCTTCTGGTTGCTGACTTTGCTTGTTCCCGACTCTGATTCTTGGATTACCCCTTGGATTTACGTTGATCTTCTGGTTGCTGACTTTGCTTGTTCCCGACTCTGATTCTTGGATTACCCCTTGGATTTACGCTGATCTTGTTGCCGACCCTGCCTGTTTCCGACACTTCTGCCTTGGCCCGCTGTCTTGGATTGTCCTTTCACCCACCGGATTCCTGTCTTCAGCCTCTACTAACCGTGAGTTATTTATTGGTGGTTCCCTGTTAGGCTGTTTGCACCATCTATTGCGGTCCCTTTATTCTGGCTGCAGGATCTCAACCGTCTCTCCACCTGATACTGGGATAACAAGACTACCGGTCATGAAACTGAAGAGGCGGTTGGAATTTCCTGGCAGACCTGGCAAAGGCCACATACAGAGGTGCAAGGAGCACCTTCAGGTGTTCTAGAAGCATGAATTACACATCTAATTTCTTGACTATTACAATTTTGAAGGCCCTGGAGCACCAAGACAATGGAAACACCCACAAAATGAATCCATTTTGGAAAGCTAACACCCCAACATATATTCTATGAGGCATTATGAGTCTTTTGAAGAGGTCATTTTTTTCCAAAAGTTTTTGAAAAATGTGGAAAGAAAATAAATGCATTTTTCTTTTTCTTTTTTTTTTTTTTTTTTTTTTTTTTTTTTTACACAAAGTTGTCCAAGATATTTCTAACACATAGCCTGTATATAGCCAAAATTACACCCCAAAATTCATTCTGCTACTCGTCCTAAGTATGGCGATACCACATGTGTGAGACTTTTTCACAGCCTGGCCACATACAGAGGCACAACACTGATGGGCACTGTATTGGCACTGATTAGCACTATAGTGTTACTGTTTGGGCACTGATCACACTCAGTATCATGCCAACCCCCGCTGCTGCTGTGTTTCTCTCTCCTCACAACGATAGAGCGTGAGCTGAGGAGAGAGAGACACCTCAACAGCGTGAGCTGAACTGCTCATGATCCGCTTTGTTGACAAAGTGATCGCTTCTTCATTGGACGGAGCAATCACATGGTAAAGGGCTGCTGTGATTGGCCCTTTACCCCGATTTGTGGGTCCCGGGGACCTGGTGATCACGGACATTTCCGGATGCGTGCCCCAGGGGGTGTGCGAGAAGCACGAGAATGGGAAAACATCAATAGACACCCTCCCAAAACTAGCCAGCCGCGATGTAGCCGTCATTCGACTATAGCACGGTCAGCAAGTGGTTAAGCCCAAAACCTCTTACGGAGAAACGCAGCGTCGGGTGGAGCTTGAGGACCTGACGTCACCACTGATCGGTCTCCGTCGCAGCTGTTTTTCGTTTGTTACAGCTTTTGCTCTGCTTTTCATGATGTCAGTTGTTCATTGAATGGAAATAAAAGGATTTTAACCTGCTGCACTATGAAGCGCCTCCTTTCCTCTCCCTAATGCTTCATTTCATGCCACGAGCGGTCCCTTCTGGATAACGGACATAAGGAGAATATTGCCGGTTGTCATACAGCGTTCTGAACAGTCCTAGGAGGGAGACGTACTATGGAAGTTCTAATTCAGCTATTCCTGACTGATGGGTCAATAGTTCTGAGCTCTAAAGAATTCTGTAATAGGGGTCCTACGTATCCGGTAAGCAGACACTTTTTACCTTTGCTTGATGTGTGTAGAGGATAACATCGCTCTGACATAATTGAAGGACTTGCTTTTAATGAAACCTCAGATCATTTGAGTTTTTACCTTCAAAAGATGCTATTTAGTCACTTGAGGAATCCTATATTATATGGAATTCACATATTTTTATTTTTATTTATGCATATGATTTTTAATTCACTTTCTATTCAGCCTACGGGCAGGATTTCACAGGAGACTTTCACTGGTTTATATTACTGTAATTTGGGTAGCACACCTAGTTTTATTCTTATTCTGTTTAAAATCTTATGTTCAAGGTTTTTTAGGCTGCAGCACCCTTAGTCACTTTAAAAATATTTTTATTTTTTTATTTTTTAGCACGCCACTTATCGATAGGGGTTAGCGTGGATTGTCCACGTTATACATTATACCATTTTGAACATACCTATCTCGCAGCTTCCCCATTATTCACTTTCATATATTTGTCAATACAGTGGTATCCACTATTTTTAGGGGATATTTTTCACTGACCTTATGGATATATTTGATTTTTGTAGTAATAGGAAAATTAATCCAGTTGAAGTATTTGATCAGGCAAGTCCGGCAACTGAGGGAATACGAGGCATTTTTATGCGACTCCAAAATGTGTTAATATCTGAACTACATGCAACTTGGTACATTGTTTTTCTTGAGAGATATCTCAAGGAGAAAATGATCCCGAGGAGTCTTAGATGGTATGTGTATCCAGACAAAGGGGACACTGAGCTCAATGAGTGGTTTTTATATTTTAATGATGTGGGAATGGCTTTTCTTGAATTTTTGGTTGCGAAGAAAAGAGTAAGAGCCCTTTCACACCGGGCCGCCCATAGCGTCGGCGGTAAGACGTCGCTATTTATAGCAGCGTTTTAGCTTCGGATTAGCGCCGCATTTCGGCCGCTAGCGGGGCGCTTTTACCCCCCGCTAGCGGCCGAGAAAGGGTTAAAACCGCCCGCAATGCGCCGCAATAGCGGCGTTTTGCCGGTGGTATCCCAGCGCTGCCCCATTGATTTCAATGGGGAGCAGCGGTGGAGGAGCGGTAAACACACCGCTCCTTCACCGCTCCAAAGTAGCTGCTGGCAGGACTTTTTTTCCCGTCCTGCCAGCGCAGCGCTCCGGTGTGAAAGCCCTCGGGCTTTCACACTGGAGACAATGCTGCAGCTGTTTGAGGGTGGAATGCAGGCGCTATTTTTAACGCTATAGCGCCTGCAAAACGCCCTCGGTGTGAAAGGGGTCTTAAAGTAACTAAGCTTCAACAGGAAATTGATATCATTAAGGAAAAATTAGCCCCCCCTGAGTAAAGAGGGACTTTATCAAGTTTATATGAAAGAGCTACGAAAAATTATGATGGAAGAGGAGCAGAAAGTTAAAAAATGGAAAAAGTACCTTAGAGACGTAGAGGACTACAAATCCCATAGAGTCTTTAAATGGCAGGAGAATTATCGTGATAGTTTTGTCAAACCTTTAGAATCCCATAATGTAGAGGAGGGCGAAATGAGTGGTAGTGTACCAGCACCTCCCCCCATGGAATATTTGAGGCCTCAACAAGGCCCACCTACTCCTGGCCACAGGGATCCAGGGCCAGGGAGAATAGGGGGTCATAGAACACCCCAATCACATAGGAAAAAAGGAAATCACAATATGGATAGATCTTACAATAATGGATCATACCAACATAACCCACCCCATACCTACCAGCACAACAGGAACCCAGAGAGGGGCTACAACTCGGGGAATAATAGGGGCAGTAGACACCCACATATATCCAAACCTCAGCATTCTGGTTCATATCCTCCACCCCCCCCCCCCCGAGTTAGACAATTGGATATGGATCACCGGGGATACTATGACGATTTGGCACTGTCATGGTTATGCAATAGTTTTCTCTGTCAGCTTACCTGTCTCCATGTGTTCATCTCTAAAGACCAGCTGCCTCTCACCTGACTGGTTTTATAACCTCTCCTCTAAGCATGGCCCCAACCCAGGCACTATCAGGGAACCCTATATTAACCTGTGCACTGCAAGCCAGCAGTGCTCATCAACCATTGTGTGTTAGCCTCCGTGTGTACTTGCTGTGTTTCCTACGTCTGATTCCTGTTACTGACTTTGGCCTGTTCTCGACTCTCCCTGTCTGCTTGTTACCCTGACCTTTGGCGTGTTATGTTTATCCTTGTCTGCTAGTCGCCCTGACCTTTGGCTTACCCCTTACTTCCCTGTCGTTCCAGCCTGCTGCCTCCTTCCTCTTCTCCTGTAGTCTACGGTTAGCGTGATCTGTGAGACCCTGGGGCCGCGACCTGGAGCCAGACTGCAGCGCAGTCCATCCTCACCACTAGAGGCTCTGGTGAACACCCGCTGGCTCTTAGACTCTGCGCCCTGGGGAATCTATACTCTAGCTCCCACTGGGATCCATGTTAGTTATCCTGTAGACCTGCTTCCTGAACCTTCCAGGGTTCAATCCGCAGCAGTCAGTCCTAGGGTCCACCACCTTAGCGGTGCACTTCCGACTCCTACAGAGTGCATCTGTCACCTGGTCCCAGGTGACCTGACAGGCACAAAGAAACCATCCAGTAGATCAACATAGGGGAGGTCCCCCTTATTCCCAGCAAGCCCCGTGGGGGTATGACATACTTACAAGGAATTATTATGGTCCTTTACAGGAATATGGAGAAAACACAGAGGGAGCAAGGGATTATTACAATACAAGACAGAGAACATTAGAGAATCCCCAGATGCGTACCCATGAAGCCCCCCCTGGAACGGCCCCCCTGAGAAACAAAACAGATAGTTTTTTAGGCAGAGGTCTAAGACTAAGAGGATGCCGAGGAGGAAAACAAATTTACCCCCAAAAAACAGAGGAGATAACATGTGAAGGAGTTTTTAATCTAAGTGGGGAAGAATTAGCTAAGTCCGAAAAATTAACATTGAACCAAGGCTTCAAATATGCCCCTAGGAAACCATTAAACAAATTCCAGATGTTCTTGGACGTACAAAAATATATTAGAAAATTAGGTATCAAACGTCATTTTCTTTCAAATCCTGCTATAAGGAATTACAACCAAAAGGGTAGTTTAAACTCGGGAGGAACGGGGCTTAGGAATGCGTCCCTATTTAATCCCCCTTGGAAACCAGCCCCAAGTGTAGGAGTTTTTAAAAGAGCTAGTATTACAATACCTACAACAGGTGAACTATAAGAAGGAACGTCAAAAAAATATGGAAGAGGGGATAGCTTCCCTCTGTAAGACAAGTAAACTCATCATACGGCCAGCAGACAAAGTGGGGGGGGGGAATTGTTGTTCTTAAAATAGATCACTATCTGAAGGAAATGGAACTTTTATTGTCAGATAGGGATACATACATTATCCTTAATAAGGACCAAGTGGATAAGTACAAAAAATCCCTTAACATATAGTTCAGGATGGCTAAAGAAAAGGGGTTATTAATGAAAAGGAATGTGATTTTCTAATACCCTTGGCACCACGAACACCGATTATGTACTATATCCCCAAGATCCACAAAAACCTTTTACAACCCCCTGGCTGCCCCATAGTGAGCGGCATAGATTCCCTTATGTCTAGAATTGGGAAATTTGTTGACCATTTTCTTCAGCCGGTAGTAACCAAAACCCCTGCCTATCTCAAGGACTCTATACAAATCATCAGGGAAATATCTGAATACACAGTGGGAGAGGACGTCTTGCTGGTAACGGCGGACGTTGCCTCCCTCTATACTATCATACCCCATACGTTAGACTATCATGCGGCTGAATTTTTTCTCAAAAGAGAGCTTTCACTCAAATCCTCGATATTAGACTTTATCTTGATTGCTTAAATTCGCCATGGAGCACAATTATTTTTATTATGGGGGCCAATTTTAACCCCAGAGCACCGGAGTAGCCATGGGGACTAAATTTGCCCCCAGCCTAGCAGGGCTATTCATGGCCCTGTGGGAAAATGACCCGCTTTTTTCTTCGGAGGAGCCCCGCCTCCTGTTATGGCGTTGTTATATAGACAACGCCTTTTTTTGTGGAAGGGGGATGCGGAGTCCCTCCATAGGTTTATGACATATCTTAATTTTAACAACTGGGGGATAAGATTTACATGAGTTTAGTGGTACATCAGTTAACTTTCTAGATTTGGTCATTTTTAAAGAACAAGGTTCCCTTTTGACTAAGACTTTCTTCAAAAACACTGATCGTAATGGGTATATTCCAGTCGACAGTGGACATCACCTGAACTGGCTGAAAGCTATTCCCAAGGGACAGTTCCTACAAATCAGACAGAACAGTTCCCACCTAACAGACTTTGAAGCCCAAGCCGGGGTACTTAAAAAGCGGTTTCTTGAAAAGGGATATAAGCCCCTTACTTTGGATAAAGACCTGCAAGAGGTCGCTATCTTAGATAGATCCAGCTTGTTAGTTCCAAAAATCAGGGATAGTGATGGAACAAAAGACTTGGAATGGGCTTTTTTGACCACCTTCTCGTCTCACTTTTGGTGGGTAAATAAAATAATTTGCAAACATTGACAGGTCTTGAAGTGCAATAAGGTCTTGGGTCCTGCACTTCCGGACCACCCTAAGGTTTTATATAGGAAAAATCAAAACCTGAAGGATCTATTGGCACCTGGTGTTAGGCTGGATTCACACCTCTGCAGTTTTAGTGCTTTTTGCATTTTGCAGATTTGCACTAGAGTCCATTTAACATTGTTTCCTATGGAACACGTTCTGTAGTGCAAATCTGCAAAATGCAAAAAGCGCAAAAAATGCCATAGGTGTGAATCCAGCCTTATAGACCCTTCTCCCAGAATACAAATGTTTGGTAACCTAAAAGGTTTTTTTCCGTGCAAAAGATGTGTGGTTTGTAGGTCGTCTAAAACTTTGAAAAGCTCCTCTTTTTCATCATTTGTCACCTCCAAAATCTACCCTATAAAAGATTTTATCACATGTGACACTGTTGGTGTCATTTACCTCCTTAGTTGTCCATGTGGCTTCCAGTATATTGGTAGGACCACCCGTGCTCCCAAAATTAGAATAGATGAACACTTGTGCAATATACGGAGGGGATTCATTAGACACAGTGTCTCCTGGCATTTTCGCCAATTTCATAATCGAGACCCATCTCTCCTGAAGGTTGTAGCTATTGAAAAATTTACCCCACATTGTAGGGGTAATAATTTAAAATGTCATATTTCACGTAGAGAAACTAGGTGGATATTTGCCATGCAGTGTTATAGCCCCTTTGGCCTCAACATCGAGCGGGACATCAACTGCTATATAAAAAATAGGCGAGATGCTTCTTTCATATATGCGTATTTAGGTATATACATGTATTACATTTTTTTAATTTTTTAATTTTTCTATTAATCCTATATTTTAAACAGGTTGGGTGGTAGGTTGGACACATGTAAGGTAACACTGTCCTATATTGTAGTATATACATGTGCCCCACTTAACTATATTCTATGAAATTATGTATTTGTTTTATGGTCATAATTAGTGATATGTTTTAACTTTGATATGTGTAACATGCCTTGGTGTGTACAGCAATGGTTTATTGCTGACCGAATTAACATCAAATAACATCTGCATGCTCTGTTTACGCTGTAAACTGATTGGGAAGTGATTCCAAACTTGTTTCCGCTGTCATTCTCTTGCCTAGGTGCTTATATAGTGTGGTGTGTGACGTCTAAGCCCTAGCCTCCTCTCCCGGTCGATGAGAAACGCAGCGTCGGGTGGAGCTTGAGGACCTGACGTCACCACTTGTCAGCTGATCGGTCTCCGCCGCAGCTGTTTTTCATTTGTTACAGCTTTTGCTCTGCTTTTCATGTCAGTTGTCCATTGAATGGAAATAAAAGGATTTTAACCTGCTGCACTATGAAGCGCCTCCTTTCCTCTGAATGGAATTCACATATTTTTATATAAGCATATGATTTTTAATTCACTTTCTATTCAGCCAACGGGCAGGATTTCACAGGAGACTTACACTGGTTTATGTTATTTTGGGTAGCGCACCTAGTTTTATTCTTATATATTGCATCTCACCAATCATTCGATGTGGTGGCTGCATTTGTTTTCTTTTTTTAAGCTTTTCACCTCTGTTTTCACCTGGTGATCTGCCCAATAACACACCTCCTGTATTAGAGCGCCCCTACTCTAGATGAAGGCGCAACAGACACCTTTGGACAGTAATATTGTCTGGGGGAGGGGAGTGGTAGATGGACTAAACTCTGCTGTTAGGGGTGTCAGGCATTTTTTTTTTGCCCCCAAAGGCACCTGCATGTTAGTTTATGTGTCTATGCACACATTGGCATTTACAGATGTTTAGAGGCAGGAAAAACACCCAATCCTGGCACGTTTGGGAGCAGCAGCAGCAGAGTCGCATGTAAATGCTAGGCATGTTTAACGCGCAATCGTTAATTAATTTCAATAGCCAGAATAAATTATTATTCTGGTCAGTTAAATGAATTAACACCCAAGTGCTTGACACACATAAATGTGCCTAAACGCATCTAGACTCGTTTTACAAGTGTCAAGTGTTTCTACTGCCAAAATGCTGCCAGGAGGGAAGGCCAAACGTCCAGTGCGCATGAAGCCTTACATACCTTTCAATGTGTACTGATCACTACCCTACATAATGAATCAGAATAAATGATTGTAAAGTTATGTCTGCAATTTGTGCTTATATCTATGGCTATCAACATACATAAGGATGTTAGAGCATGACTACGGGATGTGGCATATCGTGAGGCTCCCTTAAATAACCCACTTCACTTACTACCTTTATTTTACCAAATGACCAGATGACACAACACCTTTTTGGAGTCAAATGGCCATAGCAGCCTTTTTATTATAACAAAATAACCAATTTTCAACATTCTTCAAACATATAACTTAATGCATATAAATACATTTTAATAACATTAACCCAAATAGACAGCATATTAACCACTTCAGCCCCGGAAGGATTTACCCCCTTACTGACCAGAGCACTTTTTACAATTTGGCACTGCGTCGCTTTAACTGCTAATTGCGCGGTCATGCAATGCTGTACCCAAACAAAATTTGCGTCCTTTTCTTCCCACAAATAGAGCTTTCTTTTGAAGGTATTTGATCACCTCTGCCGTTTTTTATTTTTTGCGCTATAAACGGAAAAAGACCGAAAAATTTGAAAAAAATGATATTTTCTACTTTTTTGTTATAAAAAAAAAAATCCAATAAACTCAATTTTAGTCATACATTTAGGCCAAAATGTATTCGGCCACATGTCTTCGGTAAAAAAAAATGTCAACAAGTATATATTTATTGGTTTGCGCAAAAGTTATAGCGTCTACAAGCTAGGGTACATTTTCTGGAATTTACACAGCTTTTAGTTTATGACTGCCTATGTCATTTCTTGAGGTGCTAAAATGGCAGGGCAGTACAAAACCCCCACAAGTGACCCCATTTTGGAAAGTAGACACCCCAAGCTATTTGCTGAGAGGCATGTTGAGTCCATGGAATATTTTATATTTTGACACAAGTTGCGGGAAAGTGACACACAGGGGCGGACTGACAACTCATGGGGCCCCCGGGCAGTAGGAGAATTTGGGGCCCCCGGGCAATCAGAGACTATGGGGCCACATAGTATACACACACACAGTATACAATCACACAGTATACACATACATGTACACACAGTATACACGGTGTCCCTGGTCCCTACTGTCCCTGGTTTTACTGAGGCTGGCAACCCTGATGGGGCCCCCGAGTGGCTCAATGGTCAGTCCGCCCCTGGTGACACATTTTTTTTTTTTTTTTGCACAAAGTTGTCACTAAATGATATATTGCTCACACAGGCTATGGGCATATGTGGAATTGCACCCCAAAATACATTTAGCTGCTTCTCCTGAGTACAGGGATACCACATGTGTGAGACTTTTTGGGAGCCTAGCCGCGTACGGGGCCCCGAAAACCAATCGGCGCCTTCGGGATTTCTAAGGGTGTACATTTTTGATTTCACTCTTCACTGCCTATCACAGTTACGGAGGCCATGGAATGCCCAGGTGGCACAACCCCCCCCCCCAAATGACCCCATTTTGGAAAGTAGACACCCCAAGCTATTTGCTGAGAGGCATGGTGAGTATTTTGCAGCTCTCATTTGTTTTTGAAAATGAAGAAAGACAAGAAAACTTTTTTTTTTTTTCTTTTTTCAATTTTCAAAACTTTGTGACAAAAAGTGAGGTCTGCAAAATACTCACTATACCTCTCATCAAATAGCTTGGGGTGTCTACTTTCCGAAATAGGGTCATTTGAGGGGGGGTTTTGTGCCACCTGGGCATTCCATGGCCTCCGAAACTGTGATAGGCAGTGAAGAGTGAAATCAAAAATTTACGCCCTTAGAAATCCTGAAGGCGGTGCTTGGTTTTCGGGGTCCCGTACGCGGCTAGGCTCCCAAAAAGTCTCACACATGTGGTATCCCCGTACTCAGGAGAAGCAGCAGAATGTATTTTGGGGTGTAATTTCACATATTCCCATGGCATGTTTGAGCAATATATCATTTAGTGACAACTTTGTGCAAAAAAAAAAAAAAATTGTCTTTTTCCTGCAACTTGTGTCACAATATAAAATATTCCATGGACTCGACATGCCTCTCAGCAAATAGCTTGGGGTGTCTACTTTCCAAAATGGGGTCATTTGGGGGGGTTTTGAACTGTCCTGGCATTTTATGCACAACATTTAGAAGCTTATGTCACACATCACCCACTCTTCTAACCACTTGAAGACAAAGCCCTTTCTGACAGTTTTTGTTTACATGAAAAAAATTTTTTTTTTTGCAAGAAAATTATTTTGAACCCCCAAACATTATATATTTTATTAAAGCAAATGCCCTACAGATTAAAATGGTGGGTGTTTCATTTTTTTTTCACACAGTATTTGCGCAGCGATTTTTCAAACGCATTTTTTGGGGAAAAAACACACTTTTTAAAATTTTAATGCACTAAAACACACTATATTGCCCAAATGTTTGATGAAATAAAAAAGATGATCTTAGGCCGAGTACATGGATACCAAACATGACATGCTTTAAAATTGCGCACAAACGTGCAGTGGCAACAAAATAAATACATTTTTAAAAGCCTTTAAAAGCCTTTACAGGTTACCACTTTAGATTTACAGAGGAGGTCTACTGCTAAAATTACTGCCCTCGATCTGACCTTCGCGGTGATACCTCACATGCATGGTGCAATTGCTGTTTACATTTGACGCCAAACCAACGCTTGCGTTTGCCTAGCACGAGAGCAGGGGGGGACAGAGGTGCTATTTTTTTTTTCTTTATTTTTTTTTTTTGCTTTTTTATCTTATTTTTAAACTGTTCCTTTCATTTTTTCTTTTTAATCATTTTTATTGTTATCTCAGGGAATGTAAATATCCCCTATGATAGCAATAGGTAGTGACAGGTACTCTTTTTTGAAAAAATTGGGGTCTATTAGACCCTAGATCTCTCCTCTGCCCTCAAAGCATCTGACCACACCAAGATCGGTGGGATAAAATGCTTTCCCAATTTCCCAATGGCGCTGTTTACATCCGGCGAAATCTAAGTCATAAAATGCTCGTAGCTTCCGGTTTCTTAGGCCATAGAGATGTTTGGAGCCACTCTGGTCTCTGATCAGCTCTATGGTCAGCTGGCTGAATCACCGGCTGCATTCTCAGGTTCCCTGTTGAGACAGGAGAGCTAGAGAAAAACACGGAAGACGGTGGGGGGGGGGGCATTCTCTCCCACTGCTTGTAAAAGCAGTCTAGAGGCTAATTAGCCGCTAGGATTGCTTTTACATGAAAGCCGACCGCTGGCTGAAAAGAATGATACCAAGATGATACCTAAACCTGCAGGCATCATTCTGGTATAACCACTCAAAGTCGTGAATGGCGTACCTGAAGACAAAAAAATGGTTAACAATAAAGCACAGTAAACAGTAAAGTATAAAACATTGCATACCTGAAAAGCAAACATGATAAAACATAATAACAATAAAACATTGCAGAATAGAATACAGTAAAAAAGAGCAGAACAATAGAGAGAGAATAGAGAGAGAGAGAACAATAAAAGACAAATTATATATATATATATATATATATATATATATATATATATATATATATATATATATATATATATATATATATATATATATATATATATATATATATATATATAAACTTTTTTATTTTTTTTTTACACTTTTTTTTTTGTAACTAACTTTTATAACTGTAACCGGTTCCAGATTCGGGTCTCTCAAAATGCGATGGCATCTTGGGAGACCCTGTGAAAGTGTACCTAGTCTGTGCAATGCTGTACCCTACGCTAATACTCAACTAGTGAATGGTAGCGTTCAAAACATTCACCAATGTAAAGACCAGGATTGTCAGGACAGGAGGGACAATAATAGCGGGTGTCACGCCTATATATGCGCTTGCTGCAGACACGACATCTTTTTTGGGGGAGTTCGTTGGGTAGGGGTACTCGGGAGGACATAAAGAAAATGCCTCTCATGCAGCCGACTGCATTTGGTTGGGGATGTGAATGGGGGAAGTACGGGCGCTGCTGAAGCGGTGGGTTCCCAATTAGGATTGGCGAATGCAGCAGGAAGGGCATTATGGGCACGACGGGCCTGTGTTTGTCTTCTTGGTGGCAGCGGGACACTACTTGTGCTTGCCACCTCACCAGCTTGAACTGCACTTATGGGACTCGCCACGTCACCAAGTGTTATTGCAGTGCTGGTTTGACTACGACCGGGGTGTACTAGGCCGCTGGCGCTTGCCAGTTCACCAAAACGCTACCAAAAAAACTGTTAGCGATCGCAGGGATTAGGCCTGACTCTGCGAATGCTGCAGTTATGCGTTTAGCGTTTTGTAAGTGACAGTGATCGAACGATACTGCACTTGGGTGGGCTGGGCCGGGCGGATGGGCAAAACGCAGGTGCTAGCAGGTATCTGGGCTGATCCCGCTAACACTGCGTTTTTGGGAACCCTAAACTGCTGGGGACACTAGTATAGATCTGATCGGATCAGATATTGATCCGTACAGATACTATACCACTAAGGGAGGCGTATGCTGCGTGCGTGGGTGTTAGCGGTACTGGCGCTAATCTGACGCTGCCTGGGGCGACGCATATCACCGCCGGGCCATCAGGGGGCTAAACCTTTATTCGGTAATAAACGGCGGGTTCCCTGACACTATAAAAAATATACGAACTAACCAGCGTCACCCGTAACAGTTATACGGTGATCAGTGGTGAAAGGGTTAACTAGGGGCAATCAAGGGGTTAAAACATTTATTAGATAGTATATGGGGGTCCCTGACGCTATAAAATGCTGACGGCGAACCTAAATATTTACCTCCCTAACTAGCGTCACCAGTGACACTAATACAGCGATCAGAAAAATGATCGCTTAGCGACACTGGCGACGGGAGGTGATCAAGGGGTTAAAACTTTATTGGAGGGTTAGGGGGGTACCCTAAACCTAAAGGGGGCTAATACTAACTGCCCTACCACATTAACTGTCACAAACTGACACCAATGCAGTAATCAGAAAAAAAAAAAACTGCTTGGTGTCAGTGTGACGGTGTGGGGGAGGGGTGATTGGGGGGTGATCGGGGGGTGATCAGGGGGGATCGGGGGTGTAATGTGTGCCTGGCATGTTCTACTGTATGTGTGTGTTGTGCACTCACATTACAATCTTCTCTCCTCGGCGCCGGAACGGAAAGTGCCGAGCCGAGGAGAGATGACATCATTTCCTCTGCCTCTGTGTACAGTACAGAGGCAGGGAAATGATCCCATTGGTTGGGAGCGATCGCGAGGGGGGGGCCACGAATGGATGGCCTCCCCCTCACCTCCGATCGCCGGGGAAGATTTGCCGACCGCCCCAGGCACCGGGGGGGGGGTCCGATCGGACCCGCCACCCGCGGGCAGGCAAGGACGTACCTGTAAGTCCTTTTGCCTGCCCGTGCCATTCTGCCGACGTACATCGTCGTGCGGCGGTCGGCAACTGGTTAAACTCTTATCTAGAGGTCTTTGAAGGCCAACTCTAAATTTACCAACTAGTTGTATCGGTACACCCATGTAAGGCCCCACGCCGTGCATTACGCGAGCTCAGGGACAACCAATTATTTCCTTCCAGATACAACCTTATTACAACCAATGTTACCATTTTTATGGGAAAGGTCGCCCATACCTCCGTATGAGCCCAACCCCCTTTTTAAACCTCCATTATTCTCAGCACCACCTTCAAAGACCCCCAATACCTAATGCCAAAGGACACACATGTGATAACCTTACGTGTGTGTCGCCCTCCAAACTCTAAATGCACGCTGAACACCATCTTGTAAACTCAGCTGCCACAAATCAATACCAATAGCATTCAAATGCACCCCGTCAGAGCACAAAAAATGCCATGTCTCATCCTCTAATTCCCTGTGCCGAACAGCCAAACCCCAATTCCGTACAAAAAACTTGGCTACCGCTTTGTTGACTTTTATCCGGGCTCTGTTCAAACCTGCCACAGAGCGCGCCAAACGCCAAGCTGTTCTGGCCACAATATCCGACCATACAAAAATAGTGTCAGGAAAAAATGATTGCAACCGCAACAAATCAAATTTAATATCTCTAATCAACTCCCGAGCGCACCTCAAGCCCAGATCATTGCCCCCTACATGTAATAAAACCACGTCCGGGGGGCGGTCAAGGCTCGCGAACCTGTGCATTTCCGGAACAACCTTAGACCATAACATCCCCGGGAATCCAATCCAGCGCACCATCCCTTCCTCCCCTGACAAACCCAACAACCTGCCATCCTTTCTGACATCTGCCCTTCTGGCACCCCAATACACATATAAGTGTCCAAATATCCACACCAGGCAGGTTGTTGATTCTGAAAGAAAAGAAACAGAACAAAGAAAAAGAGCAAATCAAGCATATCACTCCCAATGCATAACAACTCAAACCCCAGTAACCCCTATTACACAACTCCTGCAACTATTCATGGATAGAAAGACTATTCTTAATCCCCCCCATATCCATGTGCTTACAACAAATTAGGGCGAACATATAGTTTAAACTGTGCCGATTCCCAACGCCCAATACGCTGTACCACCTTTTCATCCAAACCCCACCGAACCGCTTCGGTAGCTGCCCCGATGCGGAACGAATGAGAAGAATAATCTTCCGCTTTCCGACCCGCCGCCCGCAAACATTTTCTAAACACGGCTTGAAATTGAAAACGGGACAGAGCTGTACTGTCCTCATGATGAAAGAAAACCCCCTCCCCGGCAGGCCTGACTCTAAGAAATTCCCCCACAGCCATTACGGGACACGCGGTGGAACCGGGGACCAACCGTAACTCCACCCACGCCCCCTTTCCCAATCGATCCGTCTTCGACTTCCTGAGGAACGCCCCCATAGCGTCCCCCTGCACTCAAACATCTTGAACATCCAAACCACCTTCCCCTCTTTTATTCCTACTCACCATCTCACCAACCCTAAAAGCCCCGAAAAAAGCCAAAACAAATACCGCCTGAAACAACACCCACTCAAACCTGGACACACACACACACACACACATTTGCTAACTGTTCAACCACTTCACCCAACACTGCAAATGAAACTGGGCGTCTTTTGTCGGCAGCCGCTCGACCAGCGCGATATCCACGCATAGCACGCCGCACCATAAAAGCCTTAGTAGCGTCCCGCTGGCCCGCCAACTGGAACATAAAAGCCAAACCAGCCAACTTGCGTGCCATATAGGAAGCCGATACTCCCTGTTCAAAATTCCGTCCTATAAAGTACAGAAGCAAATGCACCCTGCTTGCATCACAAATACCGTCACCTACTTCCCGCACTAAAACATCTCATTCCAGCCAAACCTTACTGTATGCTTGCCAAGTAGCTGCCGAAACTGATCTACATATCAACAGTTGTGCCGTGGTAACACGATGCTCCACAACCTCTGTGGGCAAGGACTCCCATGCACGTCTGCTTCCGGCACCAATTGACGAAATCTGTCCCACTAGATACGAGACAATGCATCAGCCACAGTATTTTCAATCCCCGGAACATGAACAGCAGTCACAAAACAGTTCTTACGTAAACAAAGCAAAACCAAATGACGCAGTAACCGCACAACCGGTGGCGATGACGCGGTATTGCTATTATTGGCCTGGACCACCCCCATGTTATCGCAATGAAACCGCACCCGGCGATTCCTAAAATCATCCCCCCAGAGCTCCATCACTAGCACAATGGGGAATAGCTCCAAAGCAGCTAAATTGCGCACAAAGCCCTCCTCCTTCCAATATTCCGGCCATTCCCCGGCACTCCACCTACCTTGAAAAAAGGCCCCAAAACCGCCGGAACCAGCCGCATCCGTAAACAACTGTATATCATAGTTGGAAAGAGATAGATAGATAGATAGATAGATAGATAGATAGATAGATAGATAGATAGATAGATAGATAGATAGATAGATAGATAGATAGATAGATAGATAGATAGATAGATAGATAGATAGATAGATAGATAGATAGATAGATAGATAGATAAATAGATAGATAGACTTTATTGTCATTGTATACATACAACAAAATTTTTTCGGATACTCTTTACAGCAGCAATAAAACATTTCTCAAGAAAACCACACATACATACTCCTAGCACATGCCCACATATCTATTTAAATATTTCAAGATATAAAATGTTATTTAAAAATAAATAAATAAAAGAATGTTAAAATTCTACATAGAATTCCTAAAACACTGTACCTGATGGGATTATGGACAATACGGCCCTAGGAAAAAAACTATGCTTTAAGCGATTAGTGTGCGTTTTAAGTGTTCTATATCTTTTCCCTGATGGCAATGGGACAAACACACTGTAACCTGGGTGGGTTGGATCAATACTAATAGCTTTTGCCCGCTTTTTTAATCTTTAATCGGCTGGCATATGCTGTGTCCAAATTTGGTAGATATGTTCCTATGATCCGCTGTGCTGTTTTCACCACACGAGACAGGCACTTCTTATCCTCCGCCCTGCAGCTGGCATACCACACTACAGCGCAGTGGAGAAGAATACTCTCAATGGTACAATGATAGAAATTGACCAGAAGCCTTAAGGGCAATCCAGCCTGCTTCAGTCTCCGAAGGAAAAACAGTCTCTGCTGCGCTTTTTTCACTAGAAAAAAAGTATTTTGAGACCATGACAACTCCCTTGTAATATGCACTCCCAAAAATGTAATAGTGTCCACCCTTTCCACCTCCTCACCACCTATATGAACTGGGCAATTATTGATCTTTCTTGATCTCCTATAATCCACTATTATTTCTTTAGTTTTTGCCGTATTGAGTATTGTCACGGGCATGGCCAGAGCGGAGGCTGTTGGAGAGGACTGTGTGCAAGCCTGTTGCCCACCGATTATGGGCCCTAGCATTTGAGGTGAATGAGAAATCCAGTCTGAACTGTATTAATCGGACTTAGTCATGTATATATTGTATGGGGACTCCTTACTGTATATTTGTGTCCCTGAAGAGGGAGGGGGGATTGCTCCAGCAGCCCCCTGCTGATAAGACTGATTCATTCTGCTGGGACACATCCTGTGAGGAGATGCTGGTGTTATCAACATGTGTTTATGTTAATTGAGAGAGCTGATCACATTAGCCACCAGCCCTGGCTAATAGACGAATGGTCTAGGCTGAGGAGGGGGGAGATTGTTGTTTGTATTGTTAATTGTATTAATGTGTGAAGCTCGGTGCCCACAAGACTGCCATCTGGTCTGGGTACATTTTGTAGTAAATTAGGTCATGTTAATTAGGTTAGCTTTGAGTCATCCCTGCTGTATAAAGGTCTGTGAGATCTCAAAATAAAGGTAGTTCTGATGTACTCCAAGACTGGTGTTGTCTAGTTCTTGGGGTTCCTATAGCCAGATCCATTGGACTCGTGTTCCAGAACTTAGGAAGCGGTATATGACGGAAGCACTCAAGCGGAGTGTGGGGCGTTCCGTGACATTGGTGGCAAGCAGCGGGAAAGCTTCCTGAAGTCTGGGACATCCAAACTTCCATCTGGATCCAAGGTCCAGATAGCAGAAGAGGAGAGGTACAGATACCAGCCGCCATGGATGAGGAATTCAGAAGGAGGTTGCGAGAGATGCAGATACAGCACAGAGGACCAGTATCGGAGCAGGTCCTGCTGGGATGGTGTGATTCTATTCGCTGCAAACTCTGGAAGGAAGCGCTAGCCCGTGAGCAGCGACACCGGGGAAAAGTTCTCCCCTCCATCGAGGAAAGGTACTGGTCGCAGTACGGACTGCGGGTGCGGTTTTTGGGAGAAAAACCACACAAGAAGCAGACAGCTGAATTAAGCAGGCTGGTCTGGGCAGAGATGAAGCTGGATGAGAGCTACAGAGCCCTCCGGTGGCATGTATCCCAAGCATGTCCCTGGATTGCGGATGACAGCCCAACGGAAGGCTTAAGCTACGGCGGCTTGGGACTGTTGTTTGTGAAGCTGACAGGGGACCCTAACTTTGGGAGTGATTTGGAGCGGCGGGTGGACGAAATCATGGATTTCAGAGAAGGGCTACTGAACATTTCGGAAGTGCACTGGGCACAGGAAGATTTGGAGTTTCTGGCCGTTCAGGAATGGGAGCTAGAGATCGCCTACAGACGGCTGCTAGATATTGCTCAGTGCCAGGGCTGGGCTCCCTTTGCCTGGGACTATCAGGAAATACCAGCTGACAACCCTGAAATCCTGGCTGAAGAGTCGGCAATGTGGCAGAGCGATAGTGTGCTTTGCCAACCTGCCCCCACAGCTATGGAGGCGGAGGTCTTATGGCGGATGCAGCAAGTGCTGACTGACCTTGATGATCCTGTTTCTGCATGGGATGATCTTGGATGGAGGAATGTGCCTGTCCAGCAGCATGCCAGAGAATCTGCAGTGGAAAATCTGGAGATTGCCATCCCCAAAACTGAAGTGCTGACAACAGGGCAGAGCTCTGCTAACCTCTGCCCAGCACTGATGGCATCTTCTGAGTTCCACGGACAGGAGATGGTGAACCTCTATCCACAGACACCAGTTATAGAGGTAGAGGATTTAATAGACTTTTCTGCTGAGGAAGAACAACCTGATGAGCCTTCAGCAGAAGAGCTGCTATCAGGGCCAAAGTTCACTGTGTTCTGCCCAGCACCAACAGTGGCTTCAGCCTTCCTGAGAGAAGAGGTAGTCAGCCTTTCTCCCACAACACTGACAGGGACATGTGATTTTCTGCCAGCAGCATCTATGGAGTTAAAACAAACTTCTCCAGCTGAAGATCTGGTAACTGAACAGAGGGTCCAAGACCTCTGTCCCACACTTTTACCAATTCCAGAGACTGGGGATTTAATAGACGTTTCTGTAGAGGAGGAACCACCTGGCAAACCCCCAGCAGAAGTGCTGGCAACCGGACAGAGGGTCCAAGACCTCTGCCCCACACCTGCAGCAATTGTGGAGGCCCAAGGTGAGGAGGTTGCAGTCTATCGCGAGCTGCAGATCAGGATCCAAGGAGAGAATGCAGTCATCACCTCACAACTGCAGCTTGATCTGGTGTCGGTTGATGGGGCTTCAGTCCCCACCTGTATACCCCAGGGATGCTGGGCAGTCGGCCCAGATCCCCAACAGCAGGATGGAGTGAGCCCAGTCCCCCTGTCTTCTCTCCAGCGGCAGAAAGGATTCCAGGGAGAAGGGCCAGTCCGGGCCTCTCCCCAGCGGCAGATATGTTCTCTGAGAGAGGCAGAGGATGGCTGGGTGAGTAATGCACTGTTTGGGATGGTTTGTTTGGGGTACTGTGTGGGTACAGGCAGTAGAGGACTGGAGCTGTGGACTAACTTCGGAGTCAACCCGTCTGGGGTCTCCTCCTGTGTTAGTCTCCTGCCGAAAGGGGAGAAATGTCACGGGCATGGCCAGAGCAGAGGCTGTTGGAGAGGACTGTGTGCAAGCCTGTTGCCCACCGATTATGGGCCCTAGCATTTGAGGTGAATGAGAAATCCAGTCTGAACTGTATTAATCGGACTTAGTCATGTATATATTGTATGGGGACTCCTTACTGTATATTTGTGTCCCTGAAGAGGGAGGGGGGATTGCTCCGGCAGCCCCCTGCTGATAAGACTGATTCATTCTGCTGGGACACATCCTGTGAGGAGATGCTGGTGTTATCAACATGTGTTTATGTTAATTGAGAGAGCTGATCACATTAGCCACCAGCCCTGGCTAATAGACGAATGGTCTAGGCTGAGGAGGGGGGAGATTGTTGTTTGTATTGTTAATTGTATTAATGTGTGAAGCTCGGTGCCCACAAGACTGCCATCTGGTCTGGGTACATTTTGTAGTAAATTAGGTCATGTTAATTAGGTTAGCTTTGAGTCATCCCTGCTGTATAAAGGTCTGTGAGATCTCAAAATAAAGGTAGTTCTGATGTACTCCAAGACTGGTGTTGTCTAGTTCTTGGGTTTCCTATAGCCAGATCCATTGGACTCGTGTTCCAGAACTTAGGAAGCGGTATATGACGGAAGCACTCAAGCGGAGTGTGGGGCGTTCCGTGACAAGTATTAAATAATTTTCTCTACACCACTCAACCAAATGTTGAATTTCCTGCCTATAAGCTGTCTCATCATTATCTTGTATGAGTCCCACTAACAACCCTTTCCAACCACAGCGATCAGCCATTATAGGTTTCCAAGAAATAATCCCACACCTTCAAATCCTCCTTGAGCTCCAACCCCAACCTGATAAAGTGGTGCGGAGCCCTGACACCAGCCGTGGCAGCCGCCAAACGCCTGCAAAACACACACCTCATAGGCATGATCCGGCAGGCAAAATTAAGCTTCCCCAGTAGCGATTGCAACCCGCGAAGCTGAATCTTCTTCCCCCTGATGGCCTCAGCCACCTCCTGCCTTAACCCTTCCAATTTGTCTAGGGGCAAACGGCACTCCATAGCCACTGTATCAATAACAATCCCCAAAAAACACAACTCTGTGACTGGACCCTCTGTCTTATCCGCAGCTAATAGCACCCCAAAGTTAGCAAACAAGTGCTGAATCGTAGCCAACAAGGACGCACAAACTTTGCTCCCTGCCGGCTCCATACACAAAAAAATCATCCAAATAATGGATGACGGATGACAGGCCTGACACATCCCGAACTGCCCATTCTAAAAACTAACTAAACTGTTCAAACAAGGAACATGAAATCGCACACCCCATGGGTAAACATCTATCTACAAAATATTCTCCTCGCCACCGACAACCAAGTGGGGTGAACAGGCAAGAGGCGAAACGCAGCCTCTATATCCGTCTTAGCCAACAATGCCCCCTGCCCCAAACGCTGCACCCATGCGACCGCCATCAAAGGACGTATATGACACCGTGCATAAATCCGGGTCAATGGAATCGTTAACCGAACCCCCCCCCTGTGGGTGAGACAAATGGTGGATGAGCCAAAACTTATTCTGCTCTTTCTTAGGCACCACACCCAACGGGGATATTACCAAATCAGGTACGGGCGGCGCCTTGAACGGGCCAGCCATACGACCCAACGCCACTTATTTTAACAATTTTTCCGTAACAACGTCAGCGTGCTCTTTCGCCGACTTTAAATTATCCGCTGCAGGCGGAACTACCCGGAGCTGAATATTCAATTGAAACCCCTCCGTGAACCCTAATTTCAAAAGCTGGGCTGCATTCTGGTCAGGATACCGCCTTAGAAAGGGCATCATCTTTTTTACCATCACTGGCATCCTCCCTTTTTCCAACCTCCCCACCTTTTCCCCGTCCCTGTTTAAAGCACCGGGACTGCGAATGCGAACCCCCACATATGGAGCACTCATGTCTAAAGCGACACTTGGCTCCGAATTTACAAGTCCCTGCGTTAAATTGCCACCAGAAATCCATGCGACCGCCGGCCGGTTGTCCGGCCAAACCCGAACCCCCGGCCCCTCCCTGAAAGGGAGGTAACGAGCCTCTCGGAGAAGACATTAGCTTCATCCAAAGACTAATGTCTTTATGGTCCCACCTTAATGAAGGACGAACCGCCTTCCTCTGCTGGAACTGCTCATCATAGCACAGCCAAGCAGTCCCACCGTACACTCTTTGCACCTCCCCGATAGAATCAAGGTAACAGAAGAGCGGTGAGCAATTTTCAGGCGCCCTTTCCCCAATCAAGCTTGCCAGAATCGCGAACGCCTGCAACCAATTTGCAAACGTGCGTGGAATCAAATGATAGCGCCTCTTTTCCTCTTCTTCTTTCTTGCTCTCGTCGGGCCTAACTTTGTCCAAGTTAAACTTCTCCAAGGGCAACAAAGAGAAAATTTCCACATACTCACCTTTCCAAATGCGCTCTTTTATCTCCGCTTTCAAATGAGCTCCCAAAGGACCCTCGAAACAAACGTACACTTCGCATTTGGCAGCATCCGCCAAACGCACCCCATCCACACCAACCGTCCCTTTTCCAACCAACGCTGCATCACCGGCCACCACAGTTGAACCCGCCACCACCACTGGCAACACCGGTGGGGGCCCCGTATTGGCCACCCCTGTCCCCCCAATACTCGGGCCCCTACTAACCCCGTACCACCCGCTGCCACTACCGGGCCCAAAGCTGCCAGCGCAGCTCCCTGACCCGTAAAGGCGCTGGGCACTGCCCACGCAGCCGCAGGAGAGATGCCACCTACAGGCCGTGTACCAGCCTCACAGCGTGCTAGCACCTCACGGAGACCTGCCAACGACGTCTGCACCATTCCCCCATCTTGCCCTGGTGTTCCTAATGACTGAGCACCCGCAGTGGGACCCCCCCCGACTGAACTATCCCTCAGCCCCAATGGTACCCCTGTACCCACTACCCCACTTCCTGAAAGCCTAGCTTTTTTAACAGAAGAAGAAACAGGTATAACAGTGTTCTCACCTGGCTGCAGCCGCCGCACCGGACATCCAGCCGTGCTCCCAACCCTGCGCGCCGTCTCCTGGCTCAAGCCTGCGTCCCTCTCGTCCACTTCACCCTCAGACAGGCTGTCCTGGGAACTCCCGGCCATCTCGTGAACACCGTCAGCAGGCCGCTGGGCTGGATTCCTCGCCGCCGCTGAGCGCCCAGGTGTGACGTCATCACCGTGTGCCGTTCTCTGCAGCACCTCACGAGGTCTGTCTCTGTCCTGCCGAGCCGCCGGCCAGGCTGGCGAAGCCCCCCTGGCCATAGAACTGGACCGTGTAACGATATGGTCCCCCCGATGGTCACCTGCTCCGTCAGCTATCCTCCTTCGTCCTCTCCCCACCGGATTACAGGCCCCAGCCGCCCTTGGTACCAAGCCGTCACCCACCGCGGCCTCTCTCCCCCACTGAAGAGCCCGCCGAGGCAGCCGCCATGTGTCTGACATCCACCGCCGAGGGGGCGGGAACAGGGCCCGCCGATGAACTCCCCCCCCCCCCGTGACCACCGGGGACTCACCGCAGGCTTCCTCTTCGCAGGCGGCGCTGAATCCTGTGTGGGGGCCCCGGTCCGCTCCCTACCCCATCGGCTGTCGGACTGAAACGCTCAGGAGGCCGCGACCTCCTAGCACGTGGCCGCTCCAAGGGAGGTGGGCTAGCGGGCGCACTAGCAGGTGCCTGGCTGGGACCCTGAAGCAGCGAAGCTATAGTTGCCTGCAGCCATTCGGTCCCGCTCGCCACCGTCTCCTCCTGCAGCTGCTCGAACAAGCGCTCCACGCCCCCCATAACTCCTAACTTCCAACCCGCACCGCCGCACAAATTCACCTTCCTAACTGCTTTCTTCTTCCCCACTGACCACTGCTCCTAAACTCCACCCCCTAAAAGTATCTCAAACTCCCCCCACTGGCAAACTGTTTAACCCTTACCTCCGCCTCACAGCCCCACCCCAGTCATGCTAACCCTGCACTACAGTTTCACCTAGTTCCCGGTTATTACTTTACAGATAATGATTAGCTTTGGTCGAAAAAATTAAGGAACTAAAGTCTCAAGTTATCGGACAGAAGAACACACTGAGATTTGTATTTCCTTACACTGCAGGCCCAGCTCTATAAATCCCAATAAACATCCTATAAAGATTACTGTCCTTTACTTTCTACACAACTGTCACTTCTTATACAATCTCCGGGTCTTCTGAGGAGCACTGAGCATTATTAGAACCATTTATATTTTAAAAGCAAGCAGAATGTTTTTACCTTACGACCTTTTCCTTATGTCTTCCAAAGTAAAAGTGCAGGTGACGATTGTCAGACCGCGCCCAGCGCAGATCCCGGAAGGGTCAAAGTTTACTTTCCTATTAACTCATCACAGTGCAGAAAAAAAACACAGCATGGAGGATCTTCATGGTACAGGTACATACAGTAGACCAATCAGCTGATCATCAATAAAAGACATTCCTTTGGGGCAACAAGGAAAAATTTTCATTTTGATTGCAGCAACTAAACCTGAAACAGATGCAATATAACGTAAATCCATATCTGAAGTCAGTCAGCGCTTGCCATAACAAGTATCACTGTTAAACAGTCTGTAGAAACAATATTTCCCCCCTCATCTTCCAGGACAGCTACTTGAGAGATGATTGGCTCCGCCTTCTACAGGAAACACAAATCACACACAATTTAAAAGGCCCCTCCCTTTCCCCTGACCCTCAGTTGTTTTGTGTTTCCAGACCTCCAGGAGTACGCACCATCATGTATGTTTCTTTCGTTTGGTCTGGTGACTGTGGTTAGCGGACCCCCCTTGTTCAGAATACTCAGACCGGTTGCGGCCATGTCTGCAGTATTTTCTGCTGTTTCAGCAGTCTGAGAAGGATTCCCCCTGTTTTTCTGGTGGTTACTTGCATTAGGGAATCTTCTGCAACTTCCACCCCCCAGCGTCCTGATCCACATTGGTACACCCAGAGAGTGCTTCCTTGTGTCCAGGTCAGGGGTAAGAGGAAGGCTGACCTTTTTCAGCGAGGAATGGGCAAAGGTAACAGAAAATCCTTTTGCTCTCAAGGTCATAAGAGAGGTTTTTAGGTTGGAACTCCCTCCTCCCCAGAGGTTTTTTCTCACTCATCTGCCGAGGGACCAAGAGAAACGGCAGGCATGTTATATCTGATTTCACTTTGGAAATCAGAAGGGGTTGTTTCCCCCTTCCGGAGGATCAAAAATTCCAAGGATTTTTTTCCCATGTTCTCCTGGTAAGAAAGGCATCAGGAGGATTTCGGATGGTCATCAATCTGAGCCTCCTAAACATTTTCTTGATTTACAGGCATTTCCGGATGGAAAGCATTTATTCACTCAGGAATCTGTTATTGCCAGAGGTATTCATGGTGACCCTGGATCTTCAGGATGCTTACCTCCATGTTCCAATATACCAGGATCGTCAGAGGTTTTTGAGGTTTGCGATCCGCTCAGAAAATGGCTTAAGTCATTGGCAGCTCAGAGACCTTCCTTTTGGTCTCTCGGCAGCCCCGAGAATCTTTACAAAGGTCATGGCTGAGGTCATGGTTTTTTTTTTTTATTTGCAGAAAATTTCAATCGTCCCTTACTTGGACAACTTTTTGATCTTTGCCCGGGACAAAGAGGACCTGGGTCGGGATCTGCAAGTATTTCTGCAGACCTTCCAAAGATTGGGTTGGAAAGTCAATCTGTAGAAATCTGCTCTGGTTCCCCCCCAGGGCTGTCTTTTTTTTTGGGCTACCTGATAGACTCAGTCGCCCCAAAAATTTTCTTAATGGAAGAGATCTCCAAGATCCTCCTTTCCTGCGTCAGATAATGCAGCTGTTGGGCTTGATGACTGCAGCAATTCTCGGAGTGCCCTGGGCCCAATTGCATTTCAGATCACTACAGGCATTTCTTCTGCATTGTTGGGATCACAGAAAGGCCTCTCTAGACCAGGTTGTGCGGCTTCCAGGAGACTATTCTCTCAATATGTTCTGGTGGGTCCGACCGGAGCATCTACAGGTAGTGAAGGCTTGGGCCCAGCGTTTCCTGGTAAAGATTACCACAGACGCCAGCTTGTGGGGTTGGGGGGTGCACTCGGAGGATTGGCAGGCTCAGGGTGCCTGGCAGCCAGAAGAGGCAGACCTACAAGGAACTGTTAGCAGTAGGAAAAGCTTTGGTCACTTTGAAAACCAGGGTTCATGCAAAGGACCTGTTGATTTTTGCTGACAATGCCACAACAGTGGCTTACCTCAACAAGCAGGGGCGTACTCGCTCAGACAGCCTGCTAGGGTTGAGTCAGGAGATCCTTTCCTGGGCAGAGGACAATGTTTCATCAATCAGGGCAGTCTACATCAGTGGGTCAGCAAATATACTGGCAGATTATCTGAGCAGAGTAACTGTCACTTCCAGCAGTTGGGAGCTGAACCAGGAGTTAGTGGTCAGGTGAGGAATACCCAAAGTGGATCTGTTTGCTTCCACCCACAATAGGAAGCTTCCAGCTTATTTTTCCCTGGAGAGAGAAGCAAAGTCCCTAGGGACAGATTCTCTTTCCAGTGGAATCTTCCCCTGGCCTACGCTTTTCCTTCAATTCCGCTATTGCCTCTTGTGCTCCATAAGATTGTGCAGGAACAAGCAGAAGTGATTCTGATTGCTCCATGGTGGCCCAGGAGGAGTTGGTTCTCCGCACAGTAGAGTCCCCCTGGCCCCTGCTGGAGAGAAGAGACCTTCTACACCAGGGGCCAATGCTACATCCAAACCCTCGGAATTACCATCTGACGGCTTGGAGGCTGAGCGGCGTATCCTACAATTGAAAGGATGTTCAGCTAGGGTTATTGAGACTATTCTAGACAGCCATAAATTAGTCACAAGGAAGATTTATGGCAAAGTTTGGAGGATCTTTGTAACCTGGCAAAAAAGGGCTGGGGTAAACTCTTTTTCTATTCCCTATGTTCTGGACTTTTTACAGAGCTGAGTGGAAAAGGGGCTTGCTGTCAGCACTCTCATGCCCTGTACACATGGTCAGATTTTCCGACGGAAAAAGTGCGATCAGATTGTGTTGTCAGAAATTCCGATCGTGTGTGGGCTCCATCGGACTTTTTCCGTGGGAATTTCCGACACACAAAGTTTGAGAGCAGGATATAAAATTTTCCGACAACAAAATCCGATTGGTTAAATTCCGATCGTGTGTACACAAATCCGATGCACAAAGTGTCACGCATGCTCAGAATTAGTTAAGAGACGAAAGCTATTGGCTACTTCCCCGTATATAGTCCTGACGTACGTGTTTTACGTCACTGCATTCAGAACGATCGGATTTTCCAACAACTTTGTGTGACTGTGTGTATGCAAGACAAGTTTGAGCCAACATCCGTCGGAAAAAATCCATGGATTTTGTCGGAATGTCCGATCAATGTCCGATCGTGTGTACAGGGCATTAGGGTTCAAGTTGCTGCCCTATCTCTGTTCATGGAGAAAAGACTGGCGGAGGAGCCTTTAATTAAGAGATTCCTCCTAGTTAGGGCTAGACGTACACCCAGAGTAGTCAAGCAGGTTCCCCCCTGGGATTTGTCATTGGTATTAAACGCCCTTACCAGACCCCCTCTTGAGCCACTGCGTGACGCCTCTTTAAAGTTAGTCACCCTAAAGATGGTTTTCCTTTTGCCGATAACTTCTGGGAGAAGGGTCTCTGATTTAGGTTCTTTCTCATGTAAAGATCCTTTCTTAAGGATTTTAGACGACAGAGTAGTGATCAGGCCTGAGCCTTTGTATTTGCCCAAAGTTTCGTCTGACTTCCACAGATCCCAGGAAGTAATTCTTCCTAGCTTTTGTTCCTCCCCCAGGAATCCGGGGGAAGAAAGGTCGTTTTTTTTTTTTTTAGATGTAAGAAGATGTCTTCTACACTACTTAGAAGTTGTGCATTTAGGAAAGATTCCCAATTACTGATTACTTTTAGTGGCCCCAAAAAGGGTTCCAAGGCTTCCAGAGGTTCCATTTCCAGATGGATTAGAGAAGCTATATGTGAGGCCTACAAATCTTCAGAACAATCCCCTCCTTCCAGAGTTAGGGCTCACTAAACTAGGATTGCTAGCTGCATCTTGGGCAGAAAGAACGGGTGCATCATGGGAAGATATTTCCAAAGCTGCTGTCTGGTCCTCCTCTCATGCATTCGTCAGGCATTATAGAGTCCAGATGCTCTGCAGCCAGGATCTCTCCTTTGGAAGGAAAGTACTTCAGGCTGTCGTCCATCCCTAAGGTATAGATCTTGCTTATCCTCTCACGTAGCTGTCCTGGAAGATGAGGAGGGAAACCCCCTTTAGACTTACCAGTAACGGTATTTCCAGGAATCTTCCAGGACAGCATCTATATTCCCACCCTATTCTTGTTTCACTAATCCCCTTATTTTAACCTGGTGGTGGTGTATTAATGAGTCTGTTATTCCTCTTCCGAGTTCACTTTTGGTGGAGTTTTACTTGATCTTCATACAACTGAGGGTCAGGGGAAAGGGAGGGGCCTTTTAAATTGTGTCTGGTTTGTGTTTCCTGTAGAAGGCTGGGCCAATCATCTCTCAAGTAGCTGTCCTGGAAGATTCCTGTAAATACCGTTATCGGTAAGTCTAACGGGGGTTATTTTATACAAACAAGCAATAAATCATGATCCCACAATAAGGTCTGTCATATGGGAGCTCAGGGTCACCGCCAGCTGCTTGTTATGGTTTTCATTGCATCGTGCAAACAGTTCAGAGAGAAAGCAAACAAAATAGTCCATTACTTTCATTCCATGAAAAGCAAGGTAATGGCTCACCACCATCATACCAGTCCCACTCTGGGGTTTCCCATTGGCTTCAGAGGTCCCAAGGAAAAGGCCCACAGCAACCATGGTTCAATCCCCAGGTTAGTGCACTCTTCTCACTCGTCTCTCTCTCTCTCTCTCTCTCTCACAACCAGGTGTCAACTGTTTCCTCTTCCTTTTCTGGACTCGGGTTAACCCCTTCAGGACCAGGGTTTGAAGGTTCTTCCCACCCAAATACTCTTCAAAGCTCCAAAATTCCAGGTCCCTAAAAAGGACTTAGCAATTCAGGGAGTAAAGAAAATTAGCCCTCTACTCTCCACTTGGACTACCGTAGAACCCCTCACCCTGCATGAGTGAGAACCCCTGAGTACTCAACATTACCTTCTAAATGCCCCCCTTACAGGGACCCAAAAAGTGGGAAAATGTACCCACTGTGCAGGACCCATCCCTGGCGTTCCTGTACAGTGCATTATTCAATGATAGAATAGCACAGCATACACTTACATTCTAAGTAGATCCATCTGTGTATGGCATTCTAAATATAAGTTATCAATGACTAATCCACTGTGTATAATGATCTGTTTATAAATATCCAGAACATCAGATCACAATCCACAGAGGCTTGGAGTAATTTAAAGGATTTGTAAAGGCAGAAGGTGCATTCTATGCATTAAGATAAAAACCCTTCTGTGTGCAGCAGCCCCCCCCCCCCCAATACTTACCTGAGCCCATCTCTATCCAGCGATGTGCACGGGTGCCTCGACCATTCGAGACTCTCCCTCCTGATTGGCTGAGACACAGCAGCGGTGCCATTGGCTCAGAATCAGTTAGCCAATCAGGAAAGAGAGAGTGTGGGGCCAAACAGCAGCTTGCTGTGGGGGCACTCAACAGGAGTGTCCCCCTGCTGCTGCCCTCCGCGGCACGCCCAGGCTCTCCCACATGCATTCGTCAGGCCCAAGCGACCAGCAGGCACGTCCACCGGCTGGCTGAAAACCCAAACTAAGCCGGAATCAGCTTTGATCGGGTCTCGGATCTAGTAACCTGGAAGTGACGTCATGACAGCACTTCGGTTTACAGAAGACTTAAGGGGTTGTAAACTTTTGTGTTTTTTCCCCTTAATGCATCCTATGCATTAAGGGGAAAAAACACTTTGCAGTCACTGCCCCCGTTTTACTTACCTAAGCCCCGAATCTCCATAAACACGATCCTGCGTTGCTTCCCCCAGGTCTTGTCGGCTCTTCATTGGATGATTGATGGCAGCGCAGCCATTGGCTCCCCCTGCTGTCAATCACATCCAATGATGCGCCCGCCGGGGGGCGGGGCCAAGTCATACAATTAGCAGCTATGGACGCCGATTGTATGGCACGGGAGCGCGCCAGCAAGCTATGCCCCTTGGGAGAGCGCTTCTCAGAGGGGGTTAGCTCTTGCGGGGAGGAGCCACGAGAGCCACCGTGGGACCCCAGAAGAGGACAATCGGGGCCACTCTGTGCAAAACTAACTACACAGTGGAGGTAAGTAGGACATGTTTGTTTTTGTTTTTTTAAATAATAGCGGAACCTTTACAACCCCTTTAAAAGGCGCCAAATATTTAAAAAAAAAGATGACAGCATTCAAAACAGCCAAACTTGGCGTTTTGAATGCTTGTAACCACCTCCCACCCAGCCACTGCACATATACAGCTGGGTGGGAGCTTCCTCCTTCTGAGTGGACATTTAGGAACGTCCTTCAGAAGTAGGGGGATCGCATGCCAATGCATCGGCGCGATCCCGATACACTCGTGTCACCCAGACACGACGCACCTCAGATCGGCAGGAGGGCTCTGTGATTGGCCATCCTGATCACATGATGGCTGTGTCCAATCACAGCCATCATGTGATGTAAATAGAGAGTCGGTTGCTAGTCGATTGTCTGTCTTCTCCTCACACAGAAGTTGTCCGAGAGGAGAGGGGATCTCTGCAGCTGTCCGGTGATGAGCGGGAATGAGCTGCTTTTTACACACTGATCATCGGCCCAGTGTCCCCACAACAGTGTCACCCCACACAGTAAACACACCTGTCCCCCACATATGTCCCAGTAAAATCATATGGCCCAATGATCATCTGCACACACATGTCCGTGATCACACAAACCAATTATTATACACTTATCGGTATTTTTTTTTTACCATAGACATGTAGCAGAATACATTTTAGCTTAAATCTATTACAAAATCTAATTTTATTGGATTTCTTTTAAAATAGAAAGCAAAAAATCGTTTGTTTTTTTTTCAAAATTTTCTCTTTATTCGCGTATATCGCAAAAAATAAATAACACCAAAATAAAGCTCTATTTGTGTGAACAAAATGATAAAAATTTAAAGCACCCTGTCCCTCCGTGCAGAAGCAAACGCATATGCAAATCGTGACCGCAAATGTAAACTGTGTTCGAACCACACATGTGAGGTATCGCCGCGATCATCAGAGCAAGAGCAATAATTCTAGCACTAGACCTCCTCTGTAACTCTAAACTGGTAACCTGTATACATTTTTAAAATGTCACCAATAGAGATTTTTAAATACCGTAGTTTTCCGCTATTCCACAAGTGTGAGCAATTTTAAAGCATAACATGGGGGGGGGGGGGGGGGCTGTGTAATATGCATAGGGGGCTGTGTGATGTAAAGGGGTCCAGATTATTATCTTAATTAATTAGCAGGTGAATGCGCCCTTCCATGCATTCACATACATTAAATTCGGCCCTTAAGTGGAAAAAGGTTGCTGACCCCTGCTCTAGGTCATGGGTGTTCAACCTGTGGCCCTCCAGCTGCTGTGGAACTACAAGTCTCATGAGGCATTGCAAGCCACTGACAGTTACAAGTATGACTCCCAAAGGCAGAGGCATGATGGGACTTGTAGTTCCGCAACAGCTGGAGGGCTACAGGTTGAGCACCCATGCCCTAGGTGATGTCACTTGAACTACCTGCTGTTGCGTATTTGTTAATTCGGTGTATTGCCAGTTTAATAATGTTACGGCATTTCTGCAGAAAGTGGAGGTAGTCCACAGGGCAAGCAGAAGGCACATGAAGGGGGATCCTCAGGACAGCAAAGGGGTGATAGGCCACAGGGCAGAGCAGGGTTTTCTACAGCAGGGTCTAAAGTCCTTGGTACACTAGCAGAGCAGGATTGGCACAGCAGCGTAGCAAGACACCGTACAACGAAACAGTCCACCAGGTAGCAATGTAACAACACATAGACAGTCCACATAGGATGGCCCAGCAGAAATAGGGAACCCGAACTTAGGGATGGAAACCCAGGTGGAGAGGTCTAAGTCCAGACAGGACAGAGATCCGAGCATATTAAATGTTTCATACTTGAGAGGGAAGATGTAATGATGTGTATGCTTTATGTTATAATTCAAGTTCAATTGTTATGCCTAGTTCCTTATGCATGTTAGGAAACAGTTAACAGTTTTGGTCATGTGATCTGGGGGCGGGGAGCTGTGGTAGTTTTGTAAGATGGAAGCTGCTGAATAAACACCAGGCTCATGTTCAAGCTCCTGCTGTCTGCCTATTCTTGGTGTTAAATCATCACACTGGTTATGTTATGGGGCTGATGGGCACATGTGCAGAGTACAAGTACAATTGTTTATAGACAGCGTAGCCTCCCACTGATCGCTTAGCAGCGGTAGCACTGCCTAGCCGTCTCTGACATGCTGATCGGGATGCAATCCAGGTGATGCTCCCAGTCGGATCTAATATTAAATACAATAGTGATTTTAACTGATCAGAGACCCAACTTTACTGGCATGGAGCCCACGTGGCTGCTAAACATATTTTTGCTATATACAGTATGATTGTACTTTTGATTCTTATAAATACTGTGTTTATTAGATCCGACTGGGAGCATCACCTGGATCACATGCGGTATCGGCATGACAATAGAGAAGGCTATGCATCAGTACTGCTGCTAGGTGACCGGCGGGGGACTTAGCTGTCTACAACCAATAGTGCCAGCCCTCCCCCCGCATGCACCCATCAGACCCATAATGTAACCAGCACTGGGTCCTAATAGACTGCCACTGCTGCCATGGAGACAGAGATGCAAGAACAGCGCTATCAAAAGCAGGGGCTCCCATGGCGGCAGAACACCAGGGCCTGATCACAAGTGGGACCTTTGCAACCCTGGTGTGCTGGTGACATATCTATTGCTTTCTGTCACCGTGGGGTGGGCCCAAGATGGCAGGAAGGGAGCCCACTGCAGAACACATGAAAGGGCACTGCTGCGGGGCCATAATAAAAGGGCCCTGCAACAGGAGTAAAGAGCCCCCAGGATCAGTGGGAAGGACCATGGGACCAGAGAAAAGGGCCCCGGGACCTATTTAAATCAGGGGGGGCCACCAAGGTTTTTTGCACCAGGGCCCTGAAGGTTCTAGTTACACCTCTGGGTCACCCTACTCTATATTTGGCTGGGCTGTGAAATGTCAATCCAGTGTGGCAGCGCCCCCATCCTCCGTTAAGTCCCACTGGGCCCATTGGGGCTTGGGCTGTCTTGGACGGTGAAAGGGGGGGATGTCGAGCGCTGCTGGGTTATACAAAGCAGGGATCTCCCACTTGCCCAAGTTTCAGAGGAAGAACCCCCTCCTGGACTGGCTCCTATGATGGGCAGCACACTGCTAAAGTCTTGTCAGAGAGGTTACCTTGGTCGACGTGGTATTGCTTGCCCTGGTGTGCGCCGGTGCGCGCTAGCGCACGCATTTCTATTTGCGCTGGTGTGCGCGCTACAGTGGGCACTAGTGTGCACGATCCAGGTGGCCCTGGTGTGCGCGCCGGTGTTCGGACACGTGTGCGCGTTAGAGTGCGCGTTCCTACAGACACTGGTTTGCATCATCCTGTGGGTGCTGGTGTGCGTGCGGGGGTGCGCGTGCCTGTGCGCGTTGGTGCGTGTGCACACCTGCCGTTTGGCGCCAATCTACCTATTTAGGTTAGCTGCACACTCTGCTCGGTGCTGCCTGATCAACAGCTCCCCCGTACCTTGCTGCTGAAGGACTGCCTACCTGCCAGCATCTGGATTCTACTACCAGGCTCCCATACCACTCCGCACTCCCGTGCCTCCTGTTTACTCTACCAGGGGCCCTGAGTCGGATGAGTAAGGGAGTCTACTCTCTGCCCAAGTGGACTCACCGGTCAGGTACATAGAAATCTGATAATATCAGGCAGCCATGACCGAGTCCGGGCAGGGGGCCTCCCACATGGTGGAACTCTGCAGACATCTAGCAGGCCTTACCCAAGAGGTGAAAAGTCTACAGGAAGGCTATTCAAGATTGGAGGAACAAGTCCAGGCTCTGTCCTCGCCCACCAATCCCCAGGGAGCTTCGTCTGCCGGATTACCACCTGCACTCTCAGTAGTGATGCTCCCTCCATAGCCCAGAGTACCCATACCCGAAAGGTTTTTCGGAGTACGTAGCAAATACCGTGCTTTCCGAAATGCCTGTAAGCTCTATTTCGCTCTGCAACCCCGCACCTTCTCACCGGAAACAACCAAGGTGGACTTTGTCATCTCTCTGTTGTCCGGCGAGCCTCAAACCTGGGCCCACCGCCTCCTGGAGCAAAAGTCGGAATCCTTGGACAGTTTCGACGGTTTCTTTTTGGCCATGTCCTAGCTTTACGCTAAAGGGCCAAGGGCTTGCTGTACATCTTGCGGATGGCTCCACCCTTAGTTCCGGTCCTGTCATATGGGAGACCGTCCCTTTACTGGCCACAGTGGGTTTTCACCATCAAGAACTTCTTTGCCTGGATGCTATCTCCTCTCCTCTCTTTCCCATCATCCTGGGAATGCCTTGGCTACAAGCCCATAATCCCAGTATTAACTGGGCCATGGGGAAAATTTAGTTCCTTTCTGAGTACTGCCAGCAGCATTGCCTGCTTAGATTCAGACACAGGACTACGTCAGTCTATTCCAGAACCATACCAGGACTTCTTGGATGTATTTAGCAAGAAGGGAGCAGAGAATCTTCCCCCACACAGACCTTATGACTGCCCAATAGAACTTTTACCCGGAACGGAAGTGTCTTTTGGAAGAATCTTCCCATTAACTGAGCAGGAGTTAGACACACTGAAGAGCTATATTGATGAGAATTTGAAGATGGGGTTCATCCACCCGTCCACCTCCCCGGCTGGTGCCGGCACCTTTATTGTGGAAAAGAAGGACCATTCCCTTCGTCCGTGCATTGATTACCGGGAGTTGAACAAAATAACGAATAAAAAACGTTACCCGCTACCTCTTGTACCTGAACTGTTCCAAAGACTGGGAACCGCAATCTTCACGAAATTGGATCTCCGCTGAGCTTATAATTTAATCCGTATCCGAGAAGGGGACGAATGGAAGACCGCTTTACGTACTCGCTTTGGGCATTTCGAGTATCTCGTTATGCCCTTCGGTCTTTGCAATGCACCAGCGACATTCCAACACTTCGTCAATGATATCTTCCATGATTACTTGGACCTGTATGTTATTGTCTACCTTGACGATATCCTCATCCATCGCAGGCACATTCGTAATGTCCTAACTCGGCTCAGGCAACATGGACTGTATGCTAAACCTGAAAAATGCGAGTTCGAACTCCAATGTATTCAATTTTTGGGTCTAATCATTTCAGTCGAGGGCATCAAAATGGACTCTCAAAAGGTGTCCGCTATCCTGAACTGGCCTGCACCCACAGATAAAAAGGGTGTTCTGCTCTTTATTGGTTTTTCCAACTTTTTTCGGAAGTTCATCAAAGACTTTTCTAAAATCATTGCTCCTATTACTGAACTGACCAGGCAAGGAACCAGATTTTACTGGATTCCTAAGGCGCAGTTGGCCTTTGAAAAAACTTTAAGAACTGTTTATCTCGGCCTCCATTTTGAAACACCCTAATCCTGCCCTGCCATTCGTTTTGGAGGTTGATGCCTCAGAAATTGCAGTAGGAGCAGTGCTCTCCCAACGACAAGGCGCCAAAGCTCTCCTCTATCCAGTAGCCTTCTTCTCATGCAAACTTTCTATGTCTGAAAGGAACTATGATGTGGGGGACCGGGAACTTCTGGCCATCAAGGCGACTCTGGAGGAGTGGCGTTATCTACTGGAGGGTGCTGCACATCCCATTCTAATTTACACCGACCACAAAAATTTGGAATACCTGAGATCCGCCAAGAGACCTGGCTCTAAAAACATCAAGCCAGATGCACTTTCACGCATTTTTCATGACTCTGAGAAGACTTTACCCCTGGATACTATCCTTCCTGCTGGAAATTTTTTGCTCCTCCAAGGGGATCTTATCTCTAGGATAAGACAGGCCTCTACGGGAATGCCCCAGTCTGCTGAAATCAACATGAAGGATGGCTTGTTTTGGCACAAGGGCAAGATTGTAGTTCCTGAGGACTTAAGGGTACCGGTACTGGAGCTTTGCCATGACCATAAGCTGGACGGACATTTTGGGACCCTGAAGACGGCCAAGCTGACACAGTGTACTTTCTGGTGGCCACAACTGGTCAATGATTGCAAAAACTACGTGGACTCATGTAGTATCTGTGCCCGAAGTAAAAGCAGCCGGACAAGAGCTTGGGGCCTATTAAAACCCTTACCCATTCCTGAAAGACCGTGGAGAATGATCTCGATGGACTTCATCGTGGAACTCCCCCCCCATTAATAGGTTTTTCTACCATCTTTGTGGTAGTGGACAGACTGTCCAAGATGTGAAGAGAGAGAAATGCCCCAAAAGGGATACTATGGGCAGAAAACCAACACAGGATCAAAGTATGGTAAATAGAAAAACAGATAAATATATAAATTTTATTCAATATACAAAAATGACAAAGACCATTACTAAAAGCATTGAATAGCAAATGAAGAACAGGAGTATTGCACAATATTACACACTGCAGCAAAACCACTTCTGAAAACTGGGAAACAGAGACCAGAAAAGGCTGCATGAGGGCCCAACATGTTTCGGAGAGCATAAAAAGCTACATTTGAAGACCCGCCCACTAATATTCCAGCTAAAAAATCTTCTTTAAAAAAGGCCTCCTCTATGTATCCTGCCCCTAGTTCCAACCACGATGTCGCAACATTCCTGAAAATGACCTCTCAAGAGATTAAATCCCTTAACTGTACACTTACCTATAATGAGAATCCAACTAAAGGTGAGAAGTTGTCGTTACAAAATCTAAAAATCACACCATCACGATAAAACCCAGTGACAAAAGGAGGGAACATTGTCCTTACGCACAATGAACAATACAGGAAAATGTGCTTTAAGATCTTACAAAATCGCGATTGGTATCGTCCAGTGGGTCCAGATATTGTAGAGGCTTTTAACAAAAAGTTTTATCTGTTTATGGATGATGCTTTTTCCAACAATACTATTTCCAAACAGACATGGGACTTTGTCCGTACTCCCTATCCAAGAACAGCGACGTTCTATGTGTTGCCTAATTTACATAAAAATGCTGTTGATCCACCGGGGAGACCTATTCTCTCAGGGAATGGATCTATTACTGAAAATTTATCTAAGCTGATAGATGAGCACATTAGATCTTTTGTTCTTACAATTCCTTCCTATATCCGGTATACCATCCATCTCTTGCAAATTATAGATGTTTCAGTTCCTGACCAACGTATCCTTGCAACCACTGATGTAGAAGCCCTCTACAGTTCAATACCACACTGTAGAGGGCTAGCCTGCATCCGCAAGGTCCTATCTCAAACGAGCCACCATGAGTCCTCATTTAACGAGTTCATACTCCTTGCACTAGAATATATACTTAACCATAATGTGTTCTCTTTTGATGGTCGGCTGTTCCTCCAGGTGCATGGCGTAGCCATGTGCCCCTGGCTACGCCAATCTGTACCTGGGGGAATGGGAAAATGCAATTTTCAGTGACGAGGATCTCTCTATGTACCTGTGCCACGTTGTTATGTTTACTTGCTACTGTGTAGCTGTAACTGCTTCTATGTTGGCAAAACGGTACAAAAACCGTGGCAACGCTTATACCGCCACATCAGGGCAATGCAAACTGCCAACCCAGATCTTCCTCTGGGGAGGCATGTTGCTCAGGTCCATGGTGGTATTTTTCCCAAAATTTCTGTTTTAGTATTAGATTGCATACACCCAAGCTCACGCGGCGGAGACTTTAACAAAGGTCTCCTGCAACGCGAGCTTCGTTGGATATCCAACTTGAATGCGACTTCTCCACCTGGCCTCAACGAAGCCTTTAATTAAAACCTTTTTTACCAGGCTTCGTGACGGGAGGTTATGATAAAGAACTTTAAATTCATGCATCATCCTCATTCCCTTCCTTTCTTTTCTTCTTCCCTTTTTCGTTTTCTTCTCTCCTGCATTTTTAGGAATATTTCCCATTTTGTATTATTCATGTTTGATTATTTGTTCTTTTGTTTTGCTTTGGCTCAGTCACCTTATCATTAATATCAATCCATTTATCCTTGTCGCCTATTTTACATGCTTAATATGGCTGTCATTAGTATGTATTGCATTTACGGTTCTCGTCATGTCACATAGTTACATAGTTACATAGTAGGTGAGGTTGAAAAAAGACACAAGTCCATCAAGTACAACCTATGTGTGTGATTATGTGTCAGTATTACATTACATATCCCTGTATATTGCGGTCATTCAGGTGATTATCTAATAGTTTCTTGAAGCTATCAATGCTCCCCGCTGAGACCACCGCCTGTGGAAGGGAATTCCACATCCTTGCCGCTCTTACAGTAAAGAACCCTCTACGTAGTTTAAGGTTAAACCTCTTTTCTTCTAATTGTAATGAGTGGCCACGAGTCTTATTAAACTCTCTTCTGCGAAAAAGTTTTATCCCTATTGTGGGGTCACCAGTACAGTATTTGTAAATTGAAATCATATCCCCTCTCAAGCGTCTCTTCTCCAGAGAGAATAAGTTCAGTGCTCGCAACCTTTCCTCATAACTAAGATCCTCCAGACCCTTTATTAGCTTTGTTGCCCTTCTTTGTACTCGCTCCATTTCCAGTACATCCTTCCTGAGGACTGGTGCCCAGAACTGGACAGCATACTCCAGGTGCGGGCGGACCAGAGTCTTGTAGAGCGGGAGAATTATCGTTTTATCTCTGCAGTTGATCCCCTTTTTAATGCATGCCAATATTCTGTTTGCTTTATTAGCAGCAGCTTGGCATTGCATGCCATTGCTGAGCCTATCATCCACTAGGACCCCCAGGTCCTTTTCCATCCTAGATTCCCCCAGAGGTTCTCCCCCCAGTGTATAGATTGCATTCATATTTTTGCCACCCAAATGCATTATTTTACATTTTTCTACATTGAACCTCATTTGCCATGTAGTCGCCCACCCCATTAATTTGTTCAGGTCTTTTTGCAAGATTTCCACATCCTGCAGAGAAGTTATTGCCCTGCTTAGCTTAGTATCGTCTGCAAATACAGAGATTGAACTGTTTATCCCATCCTCCAGGTCGTTTATGAACAAATTAAATAGGATTGGTCCCAGCACAGAACCCTGGGGAACCCCACTACCTACCCCTGACCATTCTGAGTACTCCCCATTTATCACCACCCTCTGAACACGCCCTTGTAGCCAGTTTTCAATCCATGTACTCACCCTATGGTCCATGCCAACGCACCTTATTTTGTACAGTAAACGTTTATGGGGAACTGTGTCAAATGCTTTTGCAAAATCCAGATACACCACGTCTACAGGCCTTCCTTTATCTAGATGGCAACTCACCTCCTCATAGAAGGTTAATAGATTGGTTTGGCAAGAACGATTCTTCATGAATCAATGCTGATTACTGCTAATGATATCATTCTTATTACTAAAATCTTGTATATAGTCCCTTATCATCCCCTCCAAGAGTTTACATACTATTGATGTTAGGCTAACTGGTCTGTAATTCCCAGGGATGTTTTTTGGGCCCTTTTTAAATATTGGTGCTACATTGGTTTTTCTCCAATCAGCTGGTACCATTCCAGTCAATAGACTGTCTGTAAAAATTAGGAACAACGGTCTGGCAATCACCTGACTGAGTTCCCTAAGTACCCTCGGATGCAAGCCATCTGGTCCCGGTGATTTATTAATGTTAAGTTTCTCAAGTCTAATTTTAATTCCGTCCTCTGTTAACCATGTAGGTGCTTCCTGTGTTGTGTCATGAGGATAAACACTGCAGTTTTGGTTACTGAAGCCCCCCGATTCACTTGTGAAGACTGAGGAGAAGAATAAATTCAATACCTTTGCCATCTCCCCATCCTTTGTAACCAGATGTCCTTCCTCATTCTTTATGGGGCCAATATGGTCTGTCCTCCCTTTTTTACTGTTTACATACTTAAAAAATTTCTTGGGATTTTTTTTGCTCTCCTCCGCTATGTGTCTTTCATGTTCTATCTTAGCCATCCTAATTGCACCCTTACATTTCTTATTGCATTCTTTATAAATTCTGAATGCTGTGGATGATCCCTCAACCTTGTATTTTTTGAAGGCCTTCTCCTTTGCTTTTATATGCATTTTTACATTGGAGTTAAGCCATCCAGGATGTTTGTTCGCTCTTTTAAATTTATTACCCAATGGGATACATTGGCTAATGCCCTTATTTAATATGCTCTTAAAGCAAACCCATCTCTCCTCCGTATTCTTTGTTCCTAATATTTTATCCCAATTTATGCCTTTTAGCAAGGTTTGTAGTTTAGGGAAGTTGGCTCTTTTGAAATTCAGTGTCTTTGTGTCAATAAGCATGCCTGCTCCTCTTTTTTGCAGATGATAATATAATTTCTTTTTCCCTTTGAATAAAATATTACCAACATGTACAGATGATAATCCCACGTCTTTCCAGTCCATACCCAGTTGATATTTTAACCATATATATCAAATCATGTATCTAATATTTTTTCTTGAAAACATTTTTTCCTTTTCTTTTTTCTTATAGATGTAATTTTTACATATATTTGTTATATACATTCTTTATTATGAGGTTGACATGCATCCTTGGACAGATTTGGAACAGTTTTTAGTTCCGATTTTCCCAGATGTCCTGGGTGTCCTCTGCTGGTGGTGTGGTTCGCCGGCGCTCCCTGGTTTGGGAGGGCCTCCACTCCCTGTTTCTCTAGGGGTGGAGGCAGTTTAGCGGCTAATATGCGCATGCACGGAGCTTTCTGTGCTTCGCGCCGGCGCATGGGTGCTTTTTTTCATTCTTGCCCTCAGTTGCCGCCCTTCCTCCATGCCAGCGGCCTGCGTCGGCGCCTGACGTCATTGCGGCGTCTGACGCGGTAATGCCGAATGCCGCGACAGCCGAGGTGCCACAGCTGGACGGTGTCCCACACACAGGTATGGTGGTTGCACAGATACCTGTGCGATCAATAGGCCTAACTGTGGCATGCCGGTGTATGCAGCGCTGGCGGCTGGGATGCACTTGGAGGGATGTGTGTGGGTGCGTGGGGCTGGCACTTGGGATGTGTGGCTGTGGCTAGATACCCTGGAGGAGTGGAGGTGACGTGTGCTGGGGGGGGGTGGGTGTAGGGGACTTGGGTGGGGTGTGTGGATTCCCAAGGGGGGTCTTGCTGGTCGCGGTGGCGGGCTCTCGGCTTGCATGGGGTGGACATGCGCGGTCGCCTGGGGAGTTGCAGTTTCTGGGGATGGATTGGGTGGGGGCTGGGTTGTTGCGGGTGGGATGGGTGCTTGGGGATGGGGGGACGTCGCATTCCGCCGGGGGGTGGGGAGGGGGGGTGTGGAGGGGTGTCACGGGGTGGACTGGTGGGTGTGTGTGGCGGTGCTGCTTGCAGGCTGGGAGGTGCAGGCGGGCGTTCGGGGTGCTTCCGCAGTCGCCGCTATGGTGGCGTGCGTTCTGCGGAAGGCACGCCATCCTGTGGGGCGCGAGCCGTCGTGGCAGCGACCGCGGGGGTGTTTTGGGTGCCTGTTTGCGCTTCTCAGCTTGTGGGTGGCACAGGCATGCGCGCCTGTTGGTCTGCCCTGCGGTGCTTCGCCGTGCCTTCTTCTCTTCGTTTTTTTGGTGGGGTGTGGCGTCTTCTTGTCCCCGGGTGCCCATCTTGCTTGCGGTGGTCCGTCTTACGTTTGGTTTGTCCTTGGAGGCTGTGGCATTCCGGGTGGCTGTGTGTGTTTGTCCTGTGTGGGCTGGGAGTCTGGCGTCACTGATTGGTGGGAGTCTACACACTTTGTTCGGGTTTTCTTCGCCCTTTTTGTTCGGCGCGTGTCATCATTGTGTTTTTGTTTTGTTTGGCCGCGGCCGCATGTCCTGGGTGTTGGCTTTGTGCACTTGTGTACGTTTTTTCGGGTGTGTCTTGGTTGCTGGCGCTGCGTGTATTTGTATGTCACATGTTGAGTTCTAGCACTTTTCATGCAGCAGCTTGATAAGGTTGGAAATAATGGGTTAGAGTTCTACTTAAGTAGTTTTTCATTTCTCTGCATTATGTGTACGTGTCAGCATATGTTGCAAGACTAGCTTAAGATCTTCCAGATGTATGTCCAGCACATGTATGTTGAAATATACTGCTTGTTACTGTCACGGACCTGGCCGGAGCAGAGGCTGTTGGAGAGGACTGTGTGCGGGCCTGTTGCCCACCGAGTATGGGCCCTAGCATTTGAGGTGAATGAGAAATCCAGTCTGAACTGTATTAATCGGACTCAGTCATGTATATATTGTATGGGGACTCCTTACTGTAGATTTGTGTCCCTGAAGAGGGAGGGGGGATTCCTCCAGCAGCCCCCTGCTGATAAGACTGATTCATTCTGTTGGGACACATCCTGTGAGGAGATGCTGGTGTTATCAACATGTGTTTATGTTAATTGAGAGAGCTGATCACATTAGCCACCAGCACTGGCTAATAGACGAATGGTCTAGGCTGAGGAGGGGGGAGATTGTTGTTTGTATTGTTAATTGTATTAATGTGTGAAGCTCGGTGCCCACAAGACTGTCATCTGGTCTGGGTACATTTTGTAGTAAATTAGGTCATGTTAATTAGGTTAGCTTTGAGTCATCCCTGCTGTATAAAGGTCTGTGAGATCTCAAAATAAAGGGAGTTCTGATGTACTCCAAGACTGGTGTTGTCTAGTTCTTGGGGTTCCTATAGCCAGATCCATTGGACTCGTGTTCCAGAACTTAGGAAGCGGTATATGACGGAAGCACTCAAGCGGAGTGTGGGGCGTTCCGTGACAGTTACCTTGTATGGAATTTGCTCAAACTGATGCTTGTGTAACCATGCCTATAAAAAGCTTCAATAAAGAAGGGCAGCCACAGACAGTACGGGACCTTTAAGGCTCGGAATTGATATACAGAAACTCCTGATTCTGTGTCTTACTTCTAATAGAGCTAAATTTGGCAAAGCAATATAAACTAGAGGCAATTCAGTTAAGAACTGCACTTAACATTTCTGGCGCCCGAACAGGGACTCACTGATGATACTACAAGAGGTGGATGAATGAGTACTGATGGAACAAAAGGACAGGCATTCCGGGAACCACAGATTGAAAACCTGCGTAGGTAAGAAAAAGCTTTATTTTTCTTATATTCTGTGCTCCCCTGATTTGTGCCTATCCGTTCTGTCAGTTACGGTTCTCCTGGTTTTAAAACACCAGCCTCTGTAGTGGTGAGTCTAGAATTACTGCATATTTTGGTTTATATTGCTGGAATTATTTGTTGTTTGTTGTCTGTCTGTCTTGTTGAGAAAGTGAATAAGCCTTGCCAAGGTTGGTATGAATTGAAAGAATATCATCCCAATGAGCAACGGAATGCGCCCTTCGGGGGGTCTGACGCTTAAGTTTGATATTCAATTTAATTCATAAACCATAGACGGGTTGAGAGTATAAGCCCTGTCTGCTCCATAAAGCAGGGATAAGAGTGTATGAGAGGGATCCCAGATACAGGGGGGAATAAGGTCTCCATAAGCTCGGAGATCTAGTCGGATACCTGGTCACTTAAAGGAATGCTTGTATATGTTGTAGCTGTCAGTCTGGTCATAATATTTGTCAGTTGGCTAGCATATAAAGTAATTCGATTTCAGAAATCTCATCCGGAGAGGTTTTTAGTATTCTGGCACCCTAGGAGGAAGGCAACGAGGAACTAGTGTAGCTTTTTTAGTGCTTTGTACTGTACACTAAGTGTCCCACACGCTACCTAGGCACGGACTGTCAGAATGGGCCAGCAGAACACGAAACCCCATCAGGGAATTGTGGCGCATTATACGGTGCCACAGATAATTAAAAACATCTATGGGAAAGATGAAGCATAGGACTTAAAGGATGTCCTTCGTAAATTTAAGGTGAAAGGAGCAGCGGGTTTAGACCCGGATGTATGGAGTGAAATAAAAAGGGACAGACAAGGAGAGGTGTTAAAGAAGCAATGGATGCGTCAGGTTCAATGCTTAATTAAGGTCTCAAATAGAGCGAAAGAAGAGGGGTGGAAATATAATCCAGATTGTGATGGTTGGGATATGAAAGACAGAAGAACAAAAAATGTTGAAATTTTAAATAATCTTAGTTCAACCATCCCACCCCCATATACTGACATAGAACGTAAACCACACAAGATATGTCCTGTACTTGAGGGTAGAGGATGGGTTTGTCAGGTTTGTAGAGCACAAAAACCTCATTCAGAAACTGTAGCCCCCGTACGCACTGATACACGTATTGTACAGGTAAATAATCCAGAATTTGGACAAGCAGCCCATCCAGACGCCCCACCTACTATTACTCGTAGGATGCAAATAAGGACTTGGAAGCCTTGGTCAGCAGACACTCTTATGGCATTAATACAGAGCGCCCCAGACCCGGTAGCAAAGCCAGCTGCTTTCTGTAGATTTGTGACACAGTTAATGAATACACATGAAGCAACCTGGCAGGATGGGGAGGATTTATGCAGACATAAAATGACTCTGACCCTGTTTAACCAGTTTATGACCGACCTGCAGACCGAGCTGAGGGGAATGGCAATCTAGAGGCAGGACACTTCAGACACATAGACTCAAGGGCCCCTTTTATTGCTAGATTAGAAGCTTTCTGTCAGGCAAAACAACAGGAGAGGGGGTCAATATCACCCATGAAACAAATGCCAGGACAGACTGTATCGGAAGTTTACTTATCTATGGAAAGTATGATGGCAGATGAGGGATTGGATTTGGCTCTGCCAGTCACGATCCGAGCCTTCAATAGACAGTTTATGGAAGGATTAATTCCACAGATAAATGAAAGACTGAAAGCCTGCACACCACCCTTAATTTGTTGCGATTTTTGGCAGAAAAAGGTTGCAAGGTTAATAAGAAAAAGTTGCAAGTGTGTCAGAAAAAAGTTATCTTTTTGGGACATTGTATATCACAGGGTACGAGACATCTCACTGAGGAGAGGGTTCAAGTGATAAAGGGAATGTTACCCCCACGGAATTTCAAACAATTGCGTATGTTTTTAGGTATTGTGTCATATTGTAGACAATGGATACCACACGCTAGCGCTTTGATGCAGCCATTATACGATTGTTTGAAAATTGTACCGTATATGCTTACGTAGTGCACACCACACATGACATACATGCAATCTTGTCTCAAGTTCAGCCCAAACACATTTCAATGGCTAGGCAATTAAGGTTACGGTGTACTTTACTTTTACCTCCAAATGTCACTTTTCAGCGCTGTACAACCTTAAATTTGGCCACCTTTTTGCCTCTTCAGTCACCAGATTTGGCAAGGGGGAATAATAGTGCTAATAAGGAAGGAGATGAGGAAACTGACACCCTTCTGTTTAATAGATAGATGAGCACGATTGTTTTCAGTTCATGGAACAGGAGACAATGGGATTCCCACATGTTACAGATACACCAATCTTAAACGCTGAGCACACTTTGTACATAGATGGCAGTAGGTTTGCTGATGACAAGGGTAAATATCACACAGGGTATGCTGTAGTGACTGATACGCAGGTAATTGAAGCACAGCCCTTACCAGCCCACATGTCAGCACAAGAAGCAGAATTAAAAGCTTTAGAACAAGCCCTAGAATACTTAAAAGGACGAGAAGGGAATATTTATACTGACTCTGCCTACGTTTATGGTGTAGCGCACGATTATGGCCACATATGGAGGGCTAGAGGTTATCTGACAGCAGCAGGTACACCTGTAAAACATGGAGAAGGGATTAAGAGAGTCCTGAACAATCTTCAAAAGGTTAAACGAGTGGCCATTATGAAGATAGCGGCACACACAAGCGCAAAAACAATTGAGGCAAAAGGAAATGCATTTGCAGATTTGACTGCAAAACAGGCAGCTCTAGGGGAAGGAAGCCCTGAGACCTTAGCAGTGGTAGAGGTGAGTATCCCAGAACCAACATGGCAGCAGCTGAGTAAATTACAGGAGCAAGCAGGGGAGAGCGAGAAAGATAAGTGGGTCAGGATGGGAGCAGCACCAGACCTTGACAATATATGGAGGGAAGGAGGCAAAGTATGCCTACCTGCCTCTCTGTACCCAGCAATGGCAGCGGCAGTTCACCTACCCACACATGTCAGTTCCAATTCCATGTATAGGATTGTGAACCAAGGATGGCTCGCCCCTGGATTCAGTAGTACTGCGAGAAACTACTGTGCAGCCTGCCAAATCTGTCTCCTGAATAACCCAGGACAGAGAGTAAAAACCCCACGAAAACACCAGGTTCGGGCCCAATACCCCTTCCAGAGACTGCAAATTGACTACATACAAATGCCTAAGAGCGGCCCCTTTGAATTTGTCCTTGTGTGTATCGATTTATTCTCAGGTTGGCCCGAAAGCTATCCAGTAAAATCAGCTACAGCAAAAGCCACAGCCAAGAAACTGATCCCTGAGTTAATACCTAGGTTTGGTCTTCCTGAAACCATAGAATCAGATAGGGGGACACACTTTACAGGAGAAATCATGCAGAATGTGATGACCATGTTAGGGGTTCAACAAAGTTTCCACACCCCTTATCATCCACAGAGTTCAGGGTCAGTGGAAAGAGTAAATGGGACAATAAAGTTGAAAATACAAAAAGCCATGCAAGAGTTAAACAAGCCATGGCCAGAATGCCTGCCTTTGGTTTTGTTCTCCATAAGATACACTCCAACAGGGAAAACAGGATTGTCCCCATATGAAATACTTTTTGGGAATGCACCTAGATTAGGTCTATACTTTCCACAGAGTATGCAATTGCAATGTGATAGTTTGACTGCATATGTGATACAATTACAACAACGTCTAACTAAGATCCACAAAAGTGTGTATTCTTCTCTTCCAGACCCTAACTCAATAGCAGGTACACATACACTGCTACCAGGAGATTATGTATATGTTAAGAAACACACCAGAAAGACATTGGAACCTAGATTTGAAGGTCCTTATCAAGTGCTTTTGACCACAGCCACTTCAGTGAAATTGGAAGGAAAATCAGCCTGGATCCACGCATCACACTGCAAAAAGAGTCTTGAACCGAGAGAAACAGAATGAAGATCCTTCTAACTATGATAATAGTGCTTGAATGTTTTCAAATGTTTGTTTATACTTGGACTCTGGGTATCAATGTAACAGTTCATGAAAATAGTACTGATCTTAGATGGGTAAATCAGGATAAGAGTATAACGCAATATCCTTACTACGAATGGTATTTTGTACCAGTAAGGGAATGGGAATAATGAATGGGATACAGATGGAAATGATACAAAATAAGTGGAAACGTGCAGGAAGTCACATAGCTGATAGTTTAATAATCACAAGCAAATGGTTACCTACAACATTCAAAACACAAATTAGCCAGGTACAATTAACTAAATATCTCAATATTATGGTTAATCACACAGCACTAGCCAGTCTGGAGTTGTGGAAAGCAAATCAGGAGTTCATAAACATTACTCAATGTGCTTTTTCTACACTATCTTATCACATTCAAATTAATCGAGCTCGAAATGAGCTACGATTAGGGAATTATCGCACTTGGATGAACTATTTCAAGGGTTTAAATTTAGAAAGTACATGGTTTGAAGTACCAGGAAAAGAAGTTGAATGTGAGGAAAGATGGTGTGCTGGAAGGTTTGATGTATATAAAGTGGAGGAGGTCCAGGTAATGTGTAAGTTAATAGTGATGCCACTCCTGATAGGAAGGGATCTACCTGAATTTTGGTATCCTGAGATTTATGGACACTATGTAGATACACAAAACATGACTCATGATCTAAGTCTATGTGCTAAAACTAATAAGGGAATAGTCTGTGGAAGAAGTTCTCTAGTCTATGAACCTTGCTTATTGAAACATCAATCTAACATATGTAAGTTTCAGAGATTACCAGTAGGTGTAGGAAACAGATTTATGGAGATAGGACCACAACATATTTGTTTAGTCACAAATGATCAGGAAAATATGGAAAGTTTAAATAAAACGGCCCCTTTTTCAGGATGCGTAAAGAATGTTAAAATGCTTAAATTGCAAAATGACACTTTCCTTTTTGAACCAGATGCACATAGAATATTTAATCTAGAATGGATGGTAGATAATCTTACTGATACTACTCCTTTTATAATATCATTAGAGCCCTTATGGCAAATCTTAAATGAGTCCGAAATACTTAGAAAACACATAGAGACACAGGAACATACCCTTCAAAATAATCTAATATCTGTGGTTATAGATAAAGGGAAATTAATACATTTATCCTCACAAATAAGAGATAAAACAACACATCATTGGTATGATGTATTTGCTGGATGGTGAACCACTGCTACGGCAATTCTTAACTGGATGCTCAATCCGATACTTATTCTAATTTTAGTTTTTGTACTGCTTACCGTGATAAACTGTTGCTTATATAGGAAGATTAAGGCACGAACAGACAGAATAGAAAGAGAAAGTTATTAGGAACTCTAATGACAAAAAGGGTAACTTGACATCACCCCTTTTCTATTCTCTTTGCTTATAAGATGCAGGTATGGATTTGAGGGATGAGGGTAAATAGAGAAGACTTATCCTCCTCTGACAACCCGTGGTCAGGGATAGTACTCTCTGAAGTATCGGCTGTTCACTTGTTTGCAAGGACCCAGAATCGTGGAGGGGATGATGTCAAAGGGGGAAATTGATAAGGTTGGAAATAATGGATTAGAGTTCTACTTAAGTAGTTTTTCATTTCTCTGCATTATGTGTACATGTCAGTATATGTTGCAAGACTAGCTTAAGATCTTCCAGATGTATGTCCAGCACATGTATGTTGAAATATACTGCTTGTTACTTTATATGGAAATTTGCTCAAACTGATGCTTGTGTAACCATGCCTATAAAAAGCTTCAATAAAGAAGGGCAGCCACAGACAGTACGGGACCTTTAAGGCTCGGAATTGATATACAGAAACTCCTGATTCTGTGTCTTACTTCTAATAGAGCTAAATTTGGCAAAGCAATATAAACTAGAGGCAATTCAGTTAAGAACTGCACTTAACAAGCTGCAACATTTTTTATTCCAATCTCTTTTGGTCACTTATATTATCTTTATTAATTTTTCTTGATCACCTTTTATTCATATATTTTTTATATTTTTTTGTTTATGTGTGCTATCACAGATTTTCATATATATATATTTCTTGAGCGTGCTATAGTTGCCAGCGCTGCATTTATCTGTATATAATAGGCCTAATTGTTAGGCCATGCTTTACCTATGGCCCTTGTTTGGTCAATACTTCGATTGGCTGTTGCCAGGGCCGGTACAAGGCAGGGGCGGAAGGGGCACGTGCCCTGGGCGGTACCATTTGGTATGGGGGGGGTGCAGCCTGCAGGTGAAGTTCTGCCACACCAGTGTGTACAATAATGCTGTCTTACAGTGCATGTAGAGCGCCCAGCGGCACTGTACAAATTCCCTTTGTGCGCTCCTGCATGATCCTCCCTTCCCTTCCCTCAGCACACAACTACAATGTTTACTCCCCTACGGAGGAGTCCCGTAGTCTCTGCCAGGGCCGTGACGTCACTCACGGCCGGAGGTGAGGTGGGAGGACACAGACGAGCGCAGGGAGGCGGGAGCTGTAAGCTGTGTCGGCGCGCTGTCTGTTACCTCAAGCAGAGCGGAGAGGAGCAGAGCTGAGGAGCTGCTGGCTGGCTCAGGCTGCTGGATTCAATCTGAAAGGTAGAAGAGTGCAGTGCCAGTGTCATGTGTGCCAGTGTTCTGACTCAGATCTTCAGCAGTGGTGGTCACTGGTCATTAACCTCGCCTCAGCCTCCTCCCCTCCCCCAATCCAGCCATTTATTAATCTGTTTTTTAGTGTTTACTTACACAAGTTCAGAATCATAACTTCTGAGTCTGAACTTGTGTAAGTAAACACTAAAAAACAGATTAATAAATGGCTGGATTGGGGGAGGGGAGGAGGCTGAGGCGAGGTTAATGACCAGTGACCACCACTGCTGAATACCCCACAATACTGTGCAATACCCCGAAATACTCTGCAATACCCCACAATACTGTGCAATGCTCTGCAATACTCTGCAATTACCCGAAATACTCTGCATTACCCCACAATACTCTGCAATACCCCACAATACCCTGAAATACTCTGCAATACCCCGCAATACTCTGCAATACCCTGCAACACTGTGCAATACTCTGCAATACCCTGCAACACTGTGCAATACTCTGCAATACCCTGCAACACTGTGCAATACTCTGCAATACCCTGCAACACTGTGCAATACTCTGCAATACTCTGTAATACCCCGCAACACTGTGCAATACTCTGCAATACCCAGCCATACTCTGTGATACTCGGCGATACCCTGCCATACTCTGCAATACTCGGTGAGACCCAGCCATACTCTGCCATACCCAGCCATATTCAGCTGTACTTGGCCTCTGTATGTGGCCAGGCTGTGGAAGTCTCACACATGTGGTATCGCAGTACTCAGGAGGAGTAGAAGAATCTATTTTGAGGTGTCATTTTTGGTATGTACATGTTATGTGTTAGAAATATTGTATAAATGGACAACTTTGTGTTAAAAAAAAATGCGTTTTAACCACTTCCCGCCCGCCGGTTGTCATACGACGTCCTTGACTTTGTGCGGGGATATCTGAATGATGGGTGCAGCTACAGGCATCATTCAGATATCAGCTTTTTTAGCCGGCTATTCTCTACACTATAAGAACGATCATAGCGGCTGTTCCACTGCTTGATATATTCTTGTTTTGAAACGACATTGATTCTTTATTAAAAACGGGGGGGGGGGGGGCGCAGTTTGCCATCTTCGCCCTGGGCACCAAATGGCCTTGTCCCAGCACTGGCTGTTGCCATACCACCACCCCCACTTTGGGAGCTATTTCAATTCAGGTGAGAGCACCACAGCACTGCTACACAGCCCAGATGAACATCACTCCTGCAGTAACATGAGAGGCTAGTTCATTCAGAGGTAGAAACAACACTGTATTTTTCTTTCCCTTTTTTCTTTCCTTTTCTTTCTTTCTCTTCTTTTTCTTTTGTTCTGTCTCTTAGTTTTCTTTCTCCTCTTTTCCTTTTTTGTTTCTTACCTATTACTATATGTTTTGGTATTTTACCATCCACATTGAAATGACATATTCATTCCTACTCTGGGTACTATCTGTTAACAAGCCTATCTCTGAACCTATACTATATTTTCATTTGGCAGGAATATACACATATATACTGATGACACGCATGTATATATTTTTTTATTTGCTAGATTCACACCCTCCTTATCTTCTTGGCGGTTCCTTTGAGCTCTGACTTACCACTCCACTCTCTCGGGGTCCAGCTCACCTGTCTCTCCAAGTTATGTTTTGACGCATGTCCCACTCATTTTGCACCCAAGCGGGCAGTAAAAAGTTAATCCTATCTGGGTTATTCCAACTTGATAAATCAACCTAGTGGACTTTTGGATGTGGGAGTTCATCTATCATCAATATTGCTGTGTATCTTGTCATTGCAGAGGAACATGCGTTTATTGTGAGTACCATTGTAAATGATACAGGCTTTTTATGTCTGTCTTTATGGATAATGCCAGATTATTTATTACAAGTATGGAATCAATACCATATATATGTTTTCTTTTTCTGTAATGCCGCGTACACACGAGCGGACTTTACGGCAGACTTTGTCCGGCGTACTTTTCAATGTACTTTACGACGGACTTTCTGAATGAACGGACTTGCCTACACAAGATCAACCAAAGTCCGACGGATTCGTACGTGATGACGTACGGCCGGACTAAAACAAGGAAGTTCATAGCCAGTAGCCAATAGCTAGCGTCAGTTTTTGTCCATCAGACTAGCATACAGACGAGCGGACTTTTCGACTGCACTTTTCGACCGCAACATGTTTCAAATCTAAGTCCGTCAAACTTTTGAGAAAACAAAGTCCGCTGGAGCCCACACACGATCGAATTGTCCGACGGACTCCGGTATGCCAGACCAAGTATGCCGTAAAGTCCGATCGTGTATACGCGGCATTAGAAACACAATAGCACGCTTTATTTGAATCCCTGAAGGACATATAGTGTCATGAAAGGGAATTTTATCTTTTTATGCTCTCCGAAACATGTTGGGTCCTTATGCAGCCATTTCTGGTCTCTGTCTCCCAGTTTTCAGAATTGGTTTTTGCTGCAGCGTGTAATATTGTGCAATACTCCTGTTCTTCATTTGCTATTCAATGCTTTTAGTAATGGTATTTGTCATTTTTGTATATTGAATAAAATTTATATATTTTGTATCTGTTTTTCTATTTACCATACTTTGATCCTGTGTTGGTTTTCTGCCCATAGTATACCTTTTGGGGCATTTCTCTCTCTTCACATTAGGCTTTGGGATGTGGCAGAGACCCTCATGACTAGCTTCCTAACTAGCTCCCCTTTCTCTATATTGTTCTAGACTGTCCAAGATGGCACTTTTCCCTCCTATGAGGGGTACACCCTCAGCCATGGAGATGGCAAAGATATTTATTAAAGAGATCGTAAGGTTGCATGGGGTTCCAGAAAATATTGTCTCCGAACGAGGTGTCCAGTTTACCTCCAGGTTTTGGAAGGCTCTTTGTGGCTCCCTTGAAATTGAATTGGCATTCTCTTTGGCTTACCACCCCCAGACGAATGGCCAAACTGAGAGAACCAATCAGACTTTGGAGCAATATCTCCACTGTTTCTCTGCCTTCTCTCAGTATGACTGGGTCTCTCTATTACCTGTTGCTGAGTTCTCTTACAACAACTCTCTGCATTCTGCCATCAATCAAATGCCATTCTTTGCCAACTATGGTTTCCACCCGTCCTTTTTGCCCAGTTCAATACCTGAATGCACCGTTCCTGCAGTTTCTGAAACTTTGGATTTCTTCTCCGCTAATAATAATAAAAGGGGTGTACTCATCCCACCCCTTTGATTAGAATGGATTGAGAGTATTAAGTGATCGGATTCTTTTTAAGTCTGTTTTATAGATTAAACACTTCCCGCCCGGCCTATAGCAAAATGACGGTCGGGCGGTGGTTCCATTATCCTGACTGGACATCATATGGTGTCTTTCAGGATAACAGCCGGCGCGCCCACAAGGGCGCGCAGCGTGGCGATCGGTGGTGTGGCGCATCAGTCTGACACACAGCAACATCGATCTCGGTAAAGAGTCTCTGACAAAGACTCTTTACCACACGATCAGCTGTCTACGTTGTAAACAGTAAAAGCTGTGTATCGGCTTTGCCTCACTCGCGTCTGACAGACATGCCACCCATATGTACCCATCAGTGCCGCTTTTCAGTACCCATCAGTGTCACCCTTCAGTGCCGCCTATGAGTTCTGCATATCAGTGCCGCCTATCAGTGCCCATTAGTGCCACCTTATCAGTGCCAACTCATTGGTGCCACTTCATTAGTGCCCATTAGTGCCACCTTATCAGTGCCCGTCAGTGCAGCCTCATCAGTGCCCATTAGTGAAGGAGAAAACGTACTTCTTTACAAAATTTTATAACAGAAACAAACTTTTTTTTTTCAAAATCTTCAGTATTTTTTATTTGTTTAGCAAAAAATAAAAACCCCAGAGGTGATCAAATACCACCAAAAGAAAGCTCTATTTGTGGGAACAAAATGATAAAAATGTGGTTTGGGTACAGCGTTGGATGACCTTGTAATTGTCTTTTAAAATGCGACAGCGCTGAAAGCTGAAAATTGGCCTGGGCAGGAAGGGGGGGGGGGAGTGCTTGGTATTGAAGGGGTTAAAAAAATTTATAATATAAAGTTATTACAATCAGCATACTAGAAGTAAGGTAAAGCAACACAACTGAGATAATTTATAGCATTGTTCCAACAGTGAAGGAAGTACAAACATTTCCTGATCAGACAGAAGAGAACGCTGAGACTTGTTTGCTCACCATACAGGTGGTCCTAAAAAAACTCCATATACATTCTATGAATGTTAGAATCCTTCCCCATCTGACACCCATATAATCAGCAGGTCATTTGAAGAGCTAAATGCACTATTAGTACAATGTATATTTACCGTACAACCTTTCCGTCACGTTTTCATAAGGGTCCTTTCACACTGGGGCGGTTTGCAGGCACTATTGCGCTAATAGCGCCTGCAAACCGTCCCGAAAGTGCCCCTGCTTTCATTCCAGTGTGAAAGCCCCGAGGGCTTTCACACTGGAGCGATGCGCTGGCAAGACGGTAAAAGTCCTGCCAGCAGCATCTTTGGAGCGGTGAAGGAGCGGAGTGTATACCGCTCCTTTACCGCTCCTGCCCATTGACATCGTTTGACGGCGCGGCTATACCGCCGGCAAAGCGCCTCTGCAGAGGCGCTTTGCGGTGGTTTTAACCCTTGGCCGCTAGCAGGGGGGTAAAACCGCCCCGCTAGTGGCCGCATACCGACGGTAAAGCGCCGCTTACAATAGCGGCGCTTTACCGCCAACGCCCCCGCCCCAGTGTGAAAGGGCCCTAAGTGAAGGTAAAAAGCAGACTATAGACCCCTCCCCCATCCAGGTGAGCAGATCCAGGAAGTAACAGGTGGGACTTGATATTTAACTCTTCAAGGTGCAGAAGACATTCTGCAGAAATCTTCTTTACAAATAACTATGTAGAATGTTTATGTTCTCTGAAAATCCTTTTCAGCCAGGAGCAGTGAAAGCTTAAAGGGGTTGTAAAGGTAAAAGTTTTTTCACCTTAATGCATTCTATGCATTAAGGTGAAAAAACATCCGACAATAAGCCCCCCCCCACCCCCCCCCTGTTTCACTTACCTGACACCTCGAAAGTCCCGCGCTCGCCCCCCGACATCCTCTTCGTCGCTCAGCCTGGCCGTGGATTGGTTACAGCGGATGGATTGAAAGCAGCGCAGCCATTGGCTCACACTGCTGTCAATCACATCCAATGACGCGGCGCGCCAGGGGGCGGGGCCGAGTGATACAGTGAGCAGCTATGGCCCCCGGCTGTATCATGGGAGCGCACCCGCAAGCACTCAACACCATGTGAGGGAGCTCGCATGAAGGTGTTGAGTCCTTGCGGGGAGGGAGCTGAGACAGCCGCCGAGGGACCCCAGAAGACCAGGTTCGGGGCCACTCTGTGCAAAACGAGCTGCACAGTGGAGGTAAGTATGATATTTTTGTTATTTAAAAAAATATATATACATCTTTAGTGATCTTTTAACGTGAAACATCAAAAATGTCCAATTCCTTTAAATCAGGGATCCTTAACCTCAGTTCTCAGGTACCCCCAACGGGCCATGTTTTCAGATTTTCATTTTCTTTGCACAGCTGCTATAAATCAATATCGATGACATGGTATTGATAAGAGCTATTTTATCTAAGACCCCTTTCACACTGGGGCGCTTTGCAGGCGCAATAGCGCTAAAAATGGCACCTGCAAAGCGCCCTGAAAGAGCCGCTCCTCACACTCCACTGTGAGAGCCCCGAGGGCTTTTACACTGGAGCAGTGCACTGGCAGGACAGGAAAAAAAGTCCTGCTAGCAGCATCTTTGCAGCGGTGTATACACCGCTCCTTCACCGCTCCTGCCCATTGAAATCAATGGGGCAGCGCGGCTATACCGCCAGCATAGCGTTGCCGCAGCAGCACTTTGCGGTGGTTTTAACTCTTTCTCAGCTGCTAGCGGGGGGGTAAAAGCGCCCCACTAACGGTCGAATAGCACAGAGGAAATTGGCGGTAAAGCGCTGCTAGAAATAGCTGCGTTTTACCACCAACGCACCCAGCACCCCATTTTGAAAGGGGCCTAGGGGAAGTTTCCAAAACATGGCCCATTGAGGGCACTGAGGACTGAGGTTGAGAACCATTGCTTTAAAAAACATGCCTGGGGGGGCAGTGGCATTGCTAGGGGGATACGGTCTGCACCCAGGTGCCACCCAATACAGGGGTGACACCATCCCATCTCAGTCTCTCACTCCTGCGCTGTTGCCTGAGCCTGTCACTATCAATTTTCCACCTCGGGTGTTCCATGTACCAGAGCCGCCCGAGCTGGTGTGGAAACGGGGAGGGGGGGTCGACTTGCCATCCTGAGGTGAGGTGTTTTGACAGGTGGAGGGGGGGGCCTTGCTGATGAGGTTGTTTTTTGCTGCTCTGTACTGATGGAGGGGGATGGTTTGTATTGAGGGGGGTCTGTACTGATGGAGGGGGATGGTTTGTCCTGGAGGGGGGTATGTACTGATGGAGGGGGATGGTTTGTATTGAGGGGGGTCTGTACTGATGGAGATGGTGGTTTGTCCTGATGGGGGGGTCGTACGGATGGAGGGGGGTGGTTTGTCCTGGAGTGGGGGTCTGTACTGATGGAGGGGGGTGGTTTGTCCTGAGGGGGGTCTGTACTGATGGAGGGAAGTGGTTTGTCCTGGAGGGGGGTATGTACTGATGGAGCGGGATGGTTTGTCCTGGAGGGGGTGGTCTGTACTGATGGAGGGGGATGGTTTGTCCTGGAGGGGGGGTCTGTACTGATGGAGGGGGATGGTTTGTCCTGGAGGGGGGTCTGTACTGATGGAGATGGTGGTTTGTCCTGGAGTGGGGGTCTGTACTGATGGGGGGGGGTCTGTACTGATGGAGGGGGGTGGTTTGTCCTGGAGGGGGGGTCTGTATTGATGGAGGGGGGGTCTGTACTGATGGAGGGGGATGGTTTGTCCTGAGGGGGGGGTATGTATTGATGGAGGGGGATGGTTTGTCCTGAGGGGGGGTCTGTACTGATGGAGGGGGGTGGTTTGTCCTGGGGGGGTATGTACTGATGGAGAGGGATGGTTTGTCCTGGAGGGGGGTATGTACTGATGGAGGGGGGTCTGTACTGATGGAGGGTCTGTACTGATGGAAGGGGGTGGTTTGTCCTGGAGGGGGGGGTCTGTACTGATGGAGGGGGATGGTTTGTCCTGGAGGGGGGGTCTGTACTGATGGGGGGGTCTGTACTGATGGGGGGGGTCTGTACTGATGGTGGGGGTCTGTACTGATGGTGGGGGTGGTTTGTCCTGGAGTGGGGGTCTGTACTGATGGAGGGGGGTGGTTTGTCCTGGAGGGGGGGTCTGTACTGATGGAGGGGGTGGTTTTGTCCTGGAGGGGGGGGTCTGTACTGATGGAGGGGGGTAGTTTTGTCCTGGAGGGGGGGGTCTGTACTGATGGGGGGTGGTTTGTCCTGAGGGGGGTATGTACTGATGGAGGGGGGGTCTGTACTGATGGAGGGGGATGGTTTGTCCTGGAGGGGGGTCTGTATTGATGGAGATGGTGGTTTGTCCTGGAGTGGGGGTCTGTACTGATGGGGGGGTCTGTACTGATGGAGATGGTGGTTTGTCCTGGAGTGGGGGTCTGTACTGATGGGGGGGGTCTGTACTGATGGAGGGGGGTGGTTTGTCCTTGAGGGGGTCTGTACTGATGGAGGGGGGTCTGTACTGATGGAGGGGGATGGTTTGTCCTGAGGGGGGTATGTACTGATGGAGGGGGGTGGTTTGTCCTGAGGGGGGGTATGTACTGATGGAGGGGGATGGTTTGTCCTGAGGGGGGGTCTGTACTGATGGAGGGGGGTGGTTTGTCCTGGGGGGGTATGTACTGATGGAGAGGGATGGTTTGTCCTGGGGGGGTATGTACTGATGGAGGGGGGTCTGTACTGATGGAGGGTCTGTACTGATGGAGGGGGGTGGTTTGTCCTGGAGGGGGGGTCTGTACTGATGGAGGGGGATGGTTTGTCCTGGAGGGGGGTCTGTACTGATGGGGGGGTCTGTACTGATGGTGGGGGTCTGTACTGATGGTGGGGGTGGTTTGTCCTGGAGTGGGGGTCTGTACTGATGGAGGGGGGTGGTTTGTCCTGGAGGGGGGGTCTGTACTGATGGAGGGGGTGGTTTTGTCCTGGAGGGGGATCTGTACTGATGGAGGGGGGTGGTTTTGTCCTGGAGGGGGGGTCTGTACTGATGGGGGGGGTGGTTTGTCCTGAGGGGGGGTATGTACTGATGGAGGGGGGGTCTGTACTGATGGAGGGGGATGGTTTGTCCTGGAGGGGGGTCTGTACTGATGGAGATGGTGGTTTGTCCTGGAGTGGGGGTCTGTACTGATGGGGGGTCTGTACTGATGGAGATGGTGGTTTGTCCTGGAGTGGGGGTCTGTACTGATGGGGGGGGTCTGTACTGATGGAGGGGGGTGGTTTGTCCTGGAGGGGGGTCTGTACTGATGGAGGGGGGTGGTTTGTCCTGGAGGGGGGGTCTGTACTGATGGAGGGGGGTGGTTTGTCCTCGAGGGGGGGTCTGTACTGATGGAGGGGGGTGGTTTGTCCTGGAGGGGGTGGTCTGTACTGATGGAGGGGGATGGTTTGTCCTGGAGGGGGGGTCTGTACTGATGGAGGGGGATGGTTTGTCCTGGAGGGGGGTCTGTACTGATGGAGATGGTGGTTTGTCCTGGAGTGGGGGTCTGTACTGATGGGGGGGGTCTGTACTGATGGAGGGGGGTGGTTTGTCCTGGAGGGGGGGTCTGTACTGATGGAGGGGGGGTCTGTACTGATGGAGGGGGATGGTTTGTCCTGAGGGGGGGTATGTATTGATGGAGGGGGATGGTTTGTCCTGAGGGGGGGTCTGTACTGATGGAGGGGGGTGGTTTGTCCTGGGGGGGTATGTACTAATGGAGAGGGATGGTTTGTCCTGGAGGGGGGTATGTACTGATGGAGGGGGGTCTGTACTGATGGAGGGTCTGTACTGATGGAAGGGGGTGGTTTGTCCTGGAGGGGGGGGTCTGTACTGATGGAGGGGGATGGTTTGTCCTGGAGGGGGGGGTCTGTACTGATGGGGGGGTCTGTACTGATGGTGGGGGTCTGTACTGATGGTGGGGGTGGTTTGTCCTGGAGTGGGGGTCTGTACTGATGGAGGGGGGTGGTTTGTCCTGGAGGGGGGGTCTGTACTGATGGAGGGGGTGGTTTTGTCCTGGAGGGGGGGGTCTGTACTGATGGAGGGGGGTAGTTTTGTCCTGGAGGGGGGGGTCTGTACTGATGGGGGGTGGTTTGTCCTGAGGGGGGTATGTACTGATGGAGGGGGGGTCTGTACTGATGGAGGGGGATGGTTTGTCCTGGAGGGGGGTCTGTACTGATGGAGATGGTGGTTTGTCCTGGAGTGGGGGTCTGTACTGATGGGGGGGTCTGTACTGATGGAGATGGTGGTTTGTCCTGGAGTGGGGGTCTGTACTGATGGGGGGGGTCTGTACTGATGGAGGGGGGTGGCTTGTCCTTGAGGGGGGTCTGTACTGATGGAGGGGGGTCTGTACTGATGGAGGGGGATGGTTTGTCCTGAGGGGGGTATGTACTGATGGAGGGGGGTGGTTTGTCCTGAGGGGGGGTATGTACTGATGGAGGGGGATGGTTTGTCCTGAGGGGGGGTCTGTACTGATGGAGGGGGATGGTTTGTCCTGAGGGGGGGTCTGTACTGATGGAGGGGGGTGGTTTGTCCTGGGGGGGTATGTACTGATGGAGAGGGATGGTTTGTCCTGGGGGGGTATGTACTGATGGAGGGGGGTCTGTACTGATGGAGGGTCTGTACTGATGGAGGGGGGTGGTTTGTCCTGGAAGGGGGGTCTGTACTGATGGAGGGGGATGGTTTGTCCTGGAGGGGGGTCTGTACTGATGGGGGGGTCTGTACTGATGGTGGGGGTCTGTACTGATGGTGGGGGTGGTTTGTCCTGGAGTGGGGGTCTGTACTGATGGAGGGGGGTGGTTTGTCCTGGAGGGGGGGTCTGTACTGATGGAGAGGGTGGTTTTGTCCTGGAGGGGGATCTGTACTGATGGAGGGGGGGTCTGTACTGATGGGGGGGTGGTTTGTCCTGAGGGGGGGTATGTACTGATGGAGGGGGGGTCTGTACTGATGGAGGGGGATGGTTTGTCCTGGAGGGGGGTCTGTACTGATGGAGATGGTGGTTTGTCCTGGAGTGGGGGTCTGTACTGATGGGGGGTCTGTACTGATGGAGATGGTGGTTTGTCCTGGAGTGGGGGTCTGTACTGATGGGGGGGTCTGTACTGATGGAGGGGGGTGGTTTGTCCTGGAGGGGGGTCTGTACTGATGGAGGGGGGTGGTTTGTCCTGGAGGGGGGGTCTGTACTGATGGAGGGGGGTGGTTTGTCCTCGAGGGGGGGTCTGTACTGATGGAGGGGGGTGGTTTGTCCTGAGGGGGGTCTGTACTGATGGAGGGGGATGGTTTGTCCTGGAGGGGGGGTCTGTACTGATGGAGATGGTGGTTTGTCCTGGAGTGGGGGTCTGTACTGATTGGGGGGGGTCTGTACTGATGGAGGGGGGTGGTTTGTCCTGGAGTGGGGGTCTGTACTGATGGAGGGGGGTGGTTTGTCCTGGAGGGGGGGTCTGTACTGATGGAGGGGGGTGGTTTGTCCTCGAGGGGGGGTCTGTACTGATGGAGGGGGTTGGTTTGTCCTGAGGGGGGGTCTGTACTGATGGAGGGGGATGGTTTGTCCTGGAGGGAGGGTCTGTACTGATGGAGGGGGATGGTTTGTCCTGGAGGGGGGTCTGTACTGATGGAGATGGTGGTTTGTCCTGGAGTGGGGGTCTGTACTGATTGGGGGGGTCTGTACTGATGGAAGGGGATGGTTTGTCCTGAGGGGGGGTCTGTACTGATGGAAGGGGATGGTATGTCCTGAGGGGGGGGTGTACTGATGGAGGGGGGTGGTTTGTCCTGGAGGGGGGGTCTGTACTGATGGGGGGGTCTGTACTGATGGAAGGGGATGGTTTGTCCTGAGGGGGGGTCTGTACTGATGGAAGGGGATGGTTTGTCCTGAGGGGGGGTGTGTACTGATGGAGGGGGATGGTTTGTCCTGGAGTGGGGGTGTGTACTGATGGAGGGGGGTGGTTTGTCCTGGAGGGGGGGTCTGTACTGATGGAGAGGGTGGTTTTGTCCTGGAGGGGGATCTGTACTGATGGAGGGGGGGTCTGTACTGATGGGGGGGGTGGTTTGTCCTGAGGGGGGGTATGTACTGATGGAGGGGGGGTCTGTACTGATGGAGGGGGATGGTTTGTCCTGGAGGGGGGTCTGTACTGATGGAGGGGGGTGGTTTGTCCTCAAGGGGGGGTCTGTACTGATGGAGGGGGGTGGTTTGTCCTGAGGGGGGTCTGTACTGATGGAGGGGGATGGTTTGTCCTGGAGGGGGGGTCTGTACTGATGGAGATGGTGGTTTGTCCTGGAGTGGGGGTCTGTACTGATTGGGGGGGGTCTGTACTGATGGAGGGGGGTGGTTTGTCCTGGAGTGGGGGTCTGTACTGATGGAGGGGGGTGGTTTGTCCTGGAGGGGGGGTCTGTACTGATGGAGGGGGGTGGTTTGTCCTCGAGGGGGGGTCTGTACTGATGGAGGGGGTTGGTTTGTCCTGAGGGGGGGTCTGTACTGATGGAGGGGGATGGTTTGTCCTGGAGGGGGGGTCTGTACTGATGGAGGGGGATGGTTTGTCCTGGAGGGGGGTCTGTACTGATGGAGATGGTGGTTTGTCCTGGAGTGGGGGTCTGTACTGATTGGGGGGGTCTGTACTGATGGAAGGGGATGGTTTGTCCTGAGGGGGGGTCTGTACTGATGGAAGGGGATGGTATGTCCTGAGGGGGGGGTGTACTGATGGAGGGGGGTGGTTTGTCCTGGAGGGGGGGTCTGTACTGATGGGGGGGTCTGTACTGATGGAAGGGGATGGTTTGTCCTGAGGGGGGGTCTGTACTGATGGAAGGGGATGGTTTGTCCTGAGGGGGGGTGTGTACTGATGGAGGGGGATGGTTTGTCCTGGAGGGGGGGTGTGTACTGATGGACGGGGGTGGTTTGTCCTGGAGGGGGGTCTGTACTGATGGAAGGGGATGGTTTGTCCTGGAGGGGGGTCTGTACTGATGGAGGGGGATGGTTTGTCCTGGAGGGGGGTCTGTACTGATGGAGATGGTGGTTTGTCCTGGAGTGGGGGTCTGTACTGATTGGGGGGGGTCTGTACTGATGGAAGGGGATGGTTTGTCCTGAGGGGGGGGTGTACTGATGGAGGGGGGTGGTTTGTCCTGGAGGGGGGGTCTGTACTGATGGGGGGGTCTGTACTGATGGAAGGGGATGGTTTGTCCTGAGGGGGGGTCTGTACTGATGGAAGGGGATGGTTTGTCCTGAGGGGGGGTGTGTACTGATGGAGGGGGATGGTTTGTCCTGGAGGGGGGGTGTGTACTGATGGACGGGGGTGGTTTGTCCTGGAGGGGGGTCTGTACTGATGGAAGGGGATGGTTTGTCCTGAGGGGGGGGGTGTACTGATGGACGGGGGTGGTTTGTCCTCAGACAATGTACCTAGTTTAGGTGTCAGGAGGGGGGAATGTATATATGATCAGATTGTGTGGTGCTGTGCTAATATACTCTGTATACAAAATGTAACATAACACTTCAAAAATAGGTATCCGTCAAACAAATAAATATAAACACATGACTAGTGTAGTCTAAATGTTACCTCCATCCATTTTCATAATTCCCCTTTTATACTCCACCCTTCCACTTAAAATTCCCACCTAAAATGATGAGACCACACTTTTATTTTGGAGTAATATGGCCACAACAGCCTTTATTATAAAACACCAACTCCAAAATAAATCACTCCAATAAATAACCAATAACAAAAACAATAACATATTAATAACGTAGAATGTTAACCACAGTCTGATGGTCTCTGACGGTGAGCCCCCTTTCAAAATACATATAACCATGTAAACCACCGCACTGCGGGATTTTTCAAACTAATAGGCCTCCAGCTGTAGCCGCTTGGAGACAACCGTTTCCCGCAGCGCCACCAAAAACCAGTATTCCCTCCACCGTTCAGGAATACACCGGAGGGGAACATGCTAATGATGAGCCCCCCACCCCTTTAAATCCATCCTTTTACCGCCCCCATCAAAGACCACCAGAATAAAATACCGCCACAGCCCGAAAGCGTGACCACCTTACGTTTGAGGGCACCCCCACACCCTCAGGGCCTGCTGTATCCCCTCCTGTAAACCCAGGGACCATAAATCAATCCCTACGTCAGAGAGATGAACCCCATCCCTCCTAAGGTACAATCCCACATTCGTTTCCAGCTCTCGGTGTCGAATGACAATACCACCATTCTACCTGACAAATCTCCCCACCACTTTATTAATTCTAATGCACGTTTTGTTAATGCTCGCCACAGACCTAGCCCAACGCCATGATGTTCTGGCCACAATATCTGACCAAATTACAATGGTGTTTGGTAATGTTTCCCGTAACTTCATAAAGTCCGCTTTGATGTCCGCCATCAGATCCCTGACCGACCGGACACCCAAGTCATTCCCCCCGCATGAATCACCAAAACATCAGGGGGCCTATCCAACCGCACATACCTCTCCACTTCCCCCATCACTCTACCCCATAACATTACTGGTCTACCTAACCAGCGTATGTACGCCTCCCTCCTGGAAATCCCCAGCTGTCTGCCGTCCGGACGCACGTCACCTCTCCTGGCCCCCCAGCAAACATAGGAGTGACCTACGATCCAGACAAGGCGCATAGGGTTTCCATCTGTAATGAAAGCAAAACAAAAATAGCGGCACCCTCTTACTCCGCACTTCACCCTCTAACCCACTATACCCAAACAAAAACAGCATCCCCTTGTACAACAATGTGCCATCATCAATATTAAATTATTCAGCTACCAATGAAGGTCTTATATAAGACCAAAATCTCCTAGACTCCCATCTCCCGAGTCTGCGCACAGCAGCCTCCTCCAAACCGCATCTGGCAGCTTCTGTAGCTGCCCCTATGCGGAAGGAGTGTGAAGCAAACTCCGACCCTACCAAACCAGCCCTTTGTAGACATCTTCGAAAAATCGTTACAAATTGAAAACGTGACAGATAAGACCCATCCTCATGCCTAAGGAAAGGCCCTGCCCCTTTGCCCCTGACTAACCTAAATGCCCTTACCGCCTCCACTGGGCATACCATTGACCCTGGTAACTCAAAAAGGGGGACATCTACCCCTTTTCCCTGTTGGTCAGTTTTGGACCTCCACAAACATAGACACACCCTTCCCCTCTCCAAGCGAACATCATTGTCCAACAAACCTCCCCCAACCCGTTTTGACGGGCTAACCAATTCCCCTATCCGAAAAGCCCCATAAAAAGCCAGTGAAAAAGCCGCCGTGAACAGTCGGATTTCATACTCTGACCGACAAACGAACCCCAACATTTTACATATTGAGACTAGATTCGCAAATGTGACAGGCCGTCTCGCATCCCGTTTTTTGTGTTGTTTTCTATAGCCCTTTAAGGCCTGCCGCACCCAAAAATCCCTGGTCCAATCTTCACCCCCCATTCATTTAAACAAAAACGACAAACCTGCCAACTTCTGATCAATCGAGGACGCTGCGCACCCCTTTTCCATATTCCTAGCAACTAAATACAACACCAATAACCTGCCTTGTGACCCCAGTACCACCACCCTGGCCACCCTTACCAACAGCGACCACTCCTTCCATACCTTGCTATAGGCCATCCAAGTGGAATCACTTACTGACTGCCGGATCCATCCCGCGGCGTCTCCAAAGGCAGCTCCCACATCCAAACCGGGCAAGGAACTCCTTCCTTGTCTGCCCCCGGTGCCAGCTCCCTGAACTTGTCCCACTGAAAACGAGACAAGGAGTCAGCCAGCGCATTGTCCACACCCGGAATGTGAACCGCATAAATAAAAATATTTAGACTCAAACACCTAAACACCAGCTGTCTCAACAGCTGAATCACCGGCTGCGAAGACGCTGACATGCGGTTCACCACCTGCACTACACCCATGTTGTCGCAATTGATCCTTAGCTTCAAATTCCTGCATGCCTCTCCCCACAACTCCAATGCCAGCACCACTGGAAACAATTCCAGCAGAACCAGATTACCTAGGAAACCCGCCCTCTCCCACGACTGTGGCCATGGCTCCGCACTCCATTTTCCTTGAAAATATGCCCCAAAACCCGTGGAGCCCGCCGCGTCAGTGACCAATTCCACATCGAAATTGCTCACCGGGCCAGACATCCACACCGCCCTCCCATTGTATGAAGTTAAAAATTCATACCAAACTTTTAGATCCTCCCTATGTTCCCTTGTCAGCCGGATGAAATGAGTTGGCCATTTTACCCCTGCTGTAGCAGCCGACAGCCGTCGGCAAAAAACCCTCCCCATTGGGATAATTCTACAAGCGAAATTCAACTTACCCAACAATGACTGAAGGGCTCTCAACTGCAACTTCCTCAGCCCGTGGATGTCCCGAATTTCCTTCTGCAGGTCCTCCAACTTCCCCCTGGGTAAACGGCACTCCATAGCCGTCAAGTCTATAACTATGCCTAAAAAACTAAGTTCAGTCTTGGGGCCTTCAGTCTTTTCAGCTGCCAAGGGGACTCTGAACCTGCCTGCGATGTGCTGCAACGTGGAAAGTAAAATCGCACACACAGCGGAGGCAGGGGGGCCTATACACAGAAAATCATCCAAATAGTGTATCACTGAGTCTAGGCCCGCGACTTCCCTAACTACCCATTCTAAAAATGAGCTAAACGCCTCAAACATGGCACAGGAAACTGAACAACCCATGGGCAAACATTTGTCAACATAGAACTGTTCCTGCCAGTGACACCCCAACAGCTGAAAACTCTCCGGATGTACCGGCAGCAATCGAAAAGCCAACTCTATGTCAGCTTTTGCCATGAAAGCCCCTTGGCCATAGTGCCGCACCCACTTGACTGCCGCATCAAAGGAAGTGTATGACACTGTACACTCCTCCGGGTCAATGAAATCATTGACCGAACCCCCCCTTGGGAAGGACAAGTGGTGTATCAATCGGAACTTGTTAGGTTCCTTCTTGGGCACCACCCCCAAAGGTGATACCACTAAGTCCGGCCAAGGTTTATTGGCGAATGGCCCTCCCATGCGTCCCAGTGCTACTTCCTTCTGCAATTTTTCCCCAACTACCTCTTGATGTTTTAATGCTGATTTAAGATTCCGTGCCATAGGGGGAAGATCACCAATGAACAAGGAATCTTAAAACCCTCCGTAAACCCCGACTCCAACAACCTAGCTGCTTCCCGATCCGGATACTTACTTAGAAAAGGGAGCATTCTTTCCACTCTCACCGGCGTCATCCCTCTTCTGCGGAGCGTCACCGGCACGCTTTCCTCGTTTGAAACATTTTGACAACGGGTGAGCTCCCCCACACCCCGAGCATTCATGTCTAAACTTACATGTCCCCCCGAATTTGCAGGCGCCTTCGTTATACTGCCAGCACACACCCCACTTTTTTCCGGCCGACGATCCTGAGGAATTTGCACCCCCGGCCCCCCCTTGAAACGGCTGAGACGGGGCCTTCGCCGAAGACATGAGCTTCATCCATAAGCTAATATCCTTCTGGTCCCAACGCAGGGACGGGCGAACCGCCATCCGCTGTCTGAACTGCTCGTCATATCTCAGCCAAGCAGTACCCCCATATACCCTGTGTGCCTCTCCAATAGCATCCACGTAACAGAATAATGCCGAACAATGCTCGGGGCTCTTCTCACCAATTACGCTTGCCATAATGGCAAACGCCTGAAGCCAGTTTACAAATGTCCGCGGTATCAGCCTATACCTCCTCTTTTCTTCATCGTCCTTTTTGGACGAATCGGGTTTTACCCTGTCCAAATTAAATTTTTCCAATGGTAGCAGTGAAAAAATTTCCACATACTCACCTTTTTGAATCTTCTCCCTGACCTCCTGCTTCAGATGTGCTCCCAAGGGGCCCTCGAAGCAGACGTAAACCTCGCACCTCGCAGCATCCGCCAACCTAACCACATCGGACCTTTCCGCCTTCTCTGTGGACCCTGCTTTTTCTGCCTCCACCGCCACCCCGCCAACCCCGGAATGACCAGGAGGCGAGATTGCCGGGGGCACCCCTACCCCCCCTGCCCCATTACTCCCCCCCCCGGACTCCGTCACCGGTGATGTCCACGGGGCCACCTGGGGAGGCTGTCCGTGTCCCCCTTCAAATCTTCCCATTAAGGTCTGCAGTCCCTGTAAAAAATCCATCATTTGTTGGCCGGACCCTGCACTGGCAGGATTGATCCCCGCCAGCTGCTGTTCCAGCCTGACCCCCCCCCGACTGTGTCCCCTGACCCCCTTGTGCTACCATACCCCCTGTCCCCCCCCACAATAAATCCTGAACTGCCCCAGACAATGATACTGAATTAATCGACTTACCAGGCTGACCAGGCACATTCCCCACAGCCGTCGCGGTGTTCACCCTCGCTGGTATTGTTGGCTCCTCTTCCTCCGACAGCTCCCCTTCCGACCGGTCTTCACGCTCTCCATCCTCCTGACTGTGCAGCCGCCCGGGTGATGCAGCCCCAGAGGCCGTGGGGTGAGATGGCGATGGGGCCATCCTCACTTCGGAAGCACAGCTGCTGTCAGACAGGCGTCGCTGGCCTGGCCTGACCTGACCATCTGTGCACTAACAGTCTTGTCTTTTCCTCCATCATGCTGACTGGACTACTTGCTGCTCTTCTCCCGTCCCTTTTCGCCACTTCCTCCGGCCACACGCTCATCTGTCAGGCTCCGCCCCCTCCCGATCTTCACCGCCTGTCTGGGGCCCTCTCCCGAAGCTCTGCTCGGCTCACTGACCATCCTTGCCGTCCTCTCTTGCATCCCTCTGCGCTGCACGGATGGACTCTGCATCCTGCTGCTCTCCCTGGGCAGGGAACCGGCGCCATGTTGGCCCGTGGCCCCGCCCCCGAATTCGGCCGGCGGCGTGTGGACCGCCCGGGGGCCGCCGTGTCTTGTCTCCTTTTTCCTGGGGGGACCGATCTCACCTCCCTCTGGCTCCTGGTGCTCTGAACAGGCCGCGATGTAGGCCCTGGCGAAAAACGTGCGCGGTAGGACACCTCACCCGCCGCCGATCCGCTCGGTTCCTCATCTCCTATGTCCCCTACTTGCTGCTGCAACCATTCAGGTCCTTTTTGTGCCGCCGCCCTCCTCAATTTTTCCAAAATTGCTTCCACAGCGGCCATTATGGAGGAGCAGTAGGTGAAAAACTGCCTCCTCTGATCAATTCTTCCTCACACTGACCTCATTTGCTCCTCCCCCCCCCCCCTTAAATATCACCACTCCCCTTTTCTTTCCAAGTAAACTCTCTTACCTCCCTTTTACCCACATTACCTTTCAGCCTAATTTTTAACCCCTTCCGTGTCCATTAGACACACTGTCATGCCCAGCCCTACACTACCCCTCCTTTTAGTCAGTCTCATTCCGGGCCTCACTTAAATCTGAGTCTTTGTGATAATCACAAATCATATGTGAATTCTACTTCAGTGGAAAAAAGTCAGAATAATACAGTCCAAATCTTACTCTAAAATTCGACCCTTTTTAACAAATGAAACCACCATGCTCCTCATTCACTCCCTTGTTATCTCTCCCCTTGACTAGGGATGAGCCGAACACCCCCCGGTTCGGTTCGCACCAGAACCTGCGAACGGACCGAAAGTTCACACGAACGTTAGAACCCCATTGACGTCTATGGGACTCGAACGTTCGAAATCAAAAGTGCTCATTTTAAAAACTAATTTGCATGGTATTGTCCTAAAAAGGGTTTGGGGACCCGGGTCCTACCCCAGGGGACATGTATCAATGCAAAAAAACTTTTAAAAACGGACGTTTTTTCGGGAGCAGTGATTTTAATGATGCTTAAAGTAAAAAAAAAAAAAGTGAAATATTCCTTTAAATATCGTACCTGGGGGGTGTCTATAGTATGCCTGTAAAGTGACGCGTGTTTCCCATGTTTAGAACAGTCCCTGCACCAAATGTCATTTTTAAAGGAAAAAATCTCATTTAAAACTGCTTGCGGGTTTAATGTCATGTCGGGTCATGGCAATATGGATGAAAATCAGTGAGACAAACGGCATGGGTACCCCCCAGTCCATTACCAGGCCCTTTGGGTCTTGTATGGATATTAAGGGGAACCCCGCACCCAAATTAAAATAAGGAAAGGTGTGGGGCCACCAGGCCCTATATACTCTGAACAGCAGTATACAGGCGGTGCAAACAAGACAGGGACTGTAGGTTTGTTGTTAGGGATGAGCTTCGTGTTCGAGTCGAACCCATGTTCGACTCGAACATCGGCTGTTCGATCGTTCGCCGAATTGCGAACGTTATGGGCCGTTCGCGCTAAATTCGTGTGGCGCGTCACGGCCCATAATTCACTGCGGCATCGCAGTGCATTGCTGGCTGATGATTGGCCAAGCATGCACTATGACCCGCATGCTTGGCCAATCACAGCGCCGTCAGTAGAGAGAGCTGTAATTGGCCAAAGCCAGGGTGGCTTTGGCCAATTATGGCTCAGGGGATTTAGTACACACCCCACACTATATAAGGCCGCCTGCACGGCGGCCCTGTGTAGTGTGTGTTCCGGTGTGCTGAGAGATAGAGAGAGAGACAGACAGTGTCATTTGATTTGAGTTAGATAGATTAGGCAGAACAGTCAGTCAGTTAGCTGCACTTACAGTGTATTGTGTATATATATGCATCCCAGGTGTTGCATATATATATATACACTGTATTCAGTTTAGCTAGATCCGTTCCTGTTATCTTCTATCTAGACTATTTACATTTAATGCAGTGCGTCCTGCTCACAGTGTTAAGCTAGATCCGTTCCTGCTATTTACATTTAGTGCAGTGCGTCCTGCTCACAGTGTTCAGCTAGATCCGTTCCTGTTATCTTCTAGACTATTTACATTTAGTGCAGTGCGTCCTGCTCACAGTGTTCAGCTAGATCCGTTCCTGCAATTTACATTTAGTGCAGTGCGTCCTGCTCACAGTGTTCAGATAGATCCGTTCCTGCTATTTACATTTAGTGCAGTGCGTCCTGCTCACAGTGTTCAGCTAGATCCGTTCCTGCTATTTACATTTAGTGCAGTGCGTCCTGCTCACAGTGTTCAGCTAGATCCGTTCCTGTTATTTACATTTAGTGCAGTGCGTCCTGCTCACAGTGTTCAGCTAGATCCGTTCCTGCTATTTACATTTAGTGCAGTGCGTCCTGCTCACAGTGTTCAGCTAGATCCGTTCCTGCTATTTACATTTAGTGCAGTGCGTCCTGCTCACAGTGTTCAGCTAGATCCGTTCCTGCTATTTACATTTAGTGCAGTGCGTCCTGCTCACAGTGTTCAGCTAGATCCGTTCCTGTTATCTTCTAGACTATTTACATTTAGTGCAGTGCGTCCTGCTCACAGTGTTCAGCTAGATCCGTTCCTGCAATTTACATTTAGTGCAGTGCGTCCTGCTCACAGTGTTCAGCTAGATCCGTTCCTGCTATTTACATTTAGTGCAGTGCGTCCTGCTCACAGTGTTCAGCTAGATCCGTTCCTGCTATTTACATTTAGTGCAGTGCGTCCTGCTCACAGTGTTCAGCTAGATCCGTTCCTGTTATTTACATTTAGTGCAGTGCGTCCTGCTCACAGTGTTCAGCTAGATCCGTTCCTGCTATTTACATTTAGTGCAGTGCGTCCTGCTCACAGTGTTCAGCTAGATCCGTTCCTGCTATTTACATTTAGTGCAGTGCGTCCTGCTCACAGTGTTCAGCTAGATCCGTTCCTGCTATTTACATTTAGTGCAGTGCGTCCTGCTCACAGTGTTCAGCTAGATCCGTTCCTGTTATCTTCCTACTGACAGGCAGGCTTGTCTGGTTACAGTATATAAAGCTACCTGAAGAAAATTACAGGTGTTCTATTTGATCCTATTAGTACCACGGTCAGGCAGCTAGACTATTTACATTTAGTACAGTGCGTCCTGCTCACAGTGTTCAGCTAGATCCGTTCCTGTTATCTTCCTACTGACAGGCAGGCTTGTCTGGTTACAGTATATAAAGCTACTTGAAGAAAATTACAGGTGTTCTATCCCAGCTTAGTGCAGCTACAGGCCATTAGTATGTCTGGAAGGCCAAGAAGGAGAGGCAGACAGTCACAAGCCAATAAGAGAGGGCAAGCAGGCTCTGTGTCTAGTGCTGGTCGTGGAGACGGTGCATCCTCATCAGCACGTGGCCATGGGAAACGCTTGGCCTTTTTTTCGGCAGCTGGCCGTGTTGAGCCGCAACATGCGGAAGACTTGGTCGAGTGGATGACCAAGCCGTCCTCATCCTCCTCATCCTCTCTCACCCATGCCCAGGGTGCTTTGTCTGGCAAAGCAGCGGCCTCTTCCCTCAGCTCAATGTCATCAGTGACTCCTTCCCTAGCTCCACCATGTCCTCATGAGGATTCCCTCGAACTGTTTGACCACAGTGTTGGGTACATGCTCCAGGAGGATGCCCAGCGTTTGGAAGGCTCTGATGACGATACTGAGCTCGATGAAGGCAGTAACATGAGCACGGACAGAGGGGGTGCCCAAGAAGGACAGCAATCTGGCAGTCATGCTCCCCCTGCTGCAGCATACTGCCAGGTTTGCTCCAGTGATGAGGAGGGAGGGGATGATGAGGTCACTGACTCAACGTGGGTGCCTGATAGGAGAGAGGAGGAGGAGGAGGAGGAGGAGGAGGAGGAGGCGGCGGCACATCACCAACGAGGCAGGATGCCCTCCAGGGGCCAGCCTAAGGGCAGCACATTGACTGCATCACACCCCAAAGCTCCACATGTGCAGGGCGCTGCAGTCTCTGCGCGTTATTCAAAAAGTTCTTTGGTGTGGGCCTTTTTTGAGACGAGTGCATCAGATCGCACCGCTGCTATTTGCAACATATGTCTCAAGCGTATCTCGCGTGGCCAAAACATCTCCCGCTTGGGTACCACATGCTTGACCAGACATATGTTGACCTGCCATGCAGTTCGTTGGCAAGCGTATCTAAAAGACCCACACCAAAGAACAAAGAGGATCTCTCCTTGCTCCTCATCAGCTGAGATTTCCAACCCCACTAGACCTTCAGTCCTCTCTGAGACCTGCACTGAGAGGAATGAAGGTGTAGAATTAGGTGTGTCACAGCCAAGTACTTGTGGGCAATCTGATTTTGGTACACCGACGTCAGATTGTACCAGGCAAATTTCCCTGCCCCAGCTGCTGCACCGCCGAAAGAAGTTTGCTCCCAGCCATCCACATGCCCAGCGGTTGAATGCTAGCTTGGCAAAATTGCTAGCACTTCAACTGCTGCCTTTTCAGTTGGTAGACTCTGCCCCCTTCCGTGAGTTTGTGGAATGTGCGGTTCCTCAGTGGCAGGTACCCAAACGCCACTTTTTCTCACGGAAGGCGATTCCGGCTCTCTACCGGCATGTGGAAGGCAATGTCCATGCCTCGCTGGACAGGGCGGTCAGCGGTAAGGTGCATATTACCGCTGACTTATGGTCCAGCAGGCATGGACAGGGACGTTACCTAAGTTTCACGGCGCATTGGGTGACTCTGCTGGCAGCTGGGAAGGATGCAGGACAAGGTGCAGTAGTGTTGGAGGTTGTTCCGCCACCACGCCTCCAAAATGCTGATTGTGACACACCTCTCTCCTCCACCCCCTCCTCTTCTTCTTCCTCCATGGCCTCTTCCTCGGAACCAGCGGTGCTCCGTAGGCGTTCAAGGGGCTACGCAAGTACGCAGGCCAAAAGATGCCATGCGGTGCTTGAGCTGGTGTGCTTGGGGGACAGGAGCCACACTGGGGCAGAGGTTTTGTCAGCTCTGCAGGGGCAGGTTCAGAGGTGGTTGACGCCACGCCAACTTAAGGCAGGAATGGTGGTTTGCGACAATGGCACCAACCTCCTCTCTGCCCTCCGACAGGGACAAATGACCCATGTGCCCTGTTTGGCTCACGTCCTTAACTTGGTGGTGCAGCGGTTCTTGGGCAGGTACCCGGGCTTACAGGATGTCCTGAGGCAGGCCAGGAAAGTCTGTGTGCATTTCCGCCGGTCATATAATGCCAGTGCTCGGCTGACGGACCTCCAAAAGGAGTTTAACCTGCCCAAGAACCGCCTAATCTGTGACATGCCCACCAGGTGGAACTCAACGTTGGCCATGCTGCAGCGGCTGCACACGCAGCAGAGGGCCATCAATAAGTACCTGTGTGACTATGGCACCAGGACAGGGTCAGGGGAGCTTGTTTTTTTTTCCCCACGCCAGTGGGCCATGATCAGGGATGCATGCACTGTCCTGTCACCATTCGAGGGGGCCACGAGGATGGTGAGCAGTGACAGTGCATGCATCAGTGACACTGTCCCCCTTGTCCACCTGTTGGAGCACACGCTGCGTGGAATAATGGACAGGGCACTTGAGGCAGAACAGAGGCAGGAAGAGGAGGACTTCCTTAGCTCTCAAGGCCCCCTTTATCCAGACAGTGTTCCTGCGTGCCCGCCGATCACACAGGAAGAGGAAGAGGAGGAGGAGGAGGAAGATTGTGTCAGTATGGAGGTGGAGCCTGGCACTCAGCATCAGCAGCAGTCTTTAAGGGATCAGTCCCAAGAAACACATGGACTTGTACGTGGCTGGGAGGAGGTGGCTGCGGACCATGTCGTTCTTAGTGACCCAGAGGACTCCGGACCGAATGCCTCAGCAAACCTACGCTGCATGGCCTCCCTGATCCTGCAAAGCCTGCGTAAGGATCCTCGTATTCGTGGTATCAAGGAGAAGGACCAATACTGGCTGGCAACCCTCCTTGATCCACGTTACAAGGGTAAGGTTGCGGACCTTATCTTGCCATCGCAGAGGGAGCAGAGGATGAAACATCTTCGGGAGGCCTTGCAGAAAGGTCTGTGCAACGCGTTCCCAGAGACTGGGAGGTTACAAACTCCTGTTTCTGGACAACGTGTTGCTGAGGCTTCGGTCAGTCAAAGAAGGAGCGGTGGAGAAGGTGGCCGTCTGACCGATGCGTTCAGACAATTTTTTGGTCCGCAGCCCCAAGGTATGATCGGTTCCAGCAACCATCGCCAGCGTCTGTTTTACATGGTGCAGGAATACCTAGGGGCAAGATCAGACTTGGACACCTTTCCCACCGAAAATCCTCTGGGTTACTGGGTCTTGAGGATGGATCACTGGCCAGAGCTTGCACAGTATGCAATTGAGCTACTGGCCTGTCCTGCATCCAGCGTTCTTTCGGAACGCACATTCAGTGCTGCTGGAGGCGTGGTAACCGATCACAGGGTGCGTCTGTCCACCGACTCGGTCGATCGGCTGACCTTCATAAAAATGAATGAGTCTTGGATCACCACCAGCTACCAAGCACCTGATGCTGATGTAACCGAATAATTTTTTTTGAAATCTCAGATCCCTTCAAAGACTGCCTATGCTGATGCTGAGTGACTATCCCTGAGTAATTATCCTCTTCCTCCTCAATCATCACGCTGATAGCTTGTAAGAACATTTTTGGTTCTGGGCGCCACCACCAGTGCCTAAGGCACAATTTTTCAGCCCCTGTTTAACAGGGGCGTGTAATTACAATTTTTGATGTAATACTTTGCAGCAGGGCTCGTTCCTGCATTCCAACTAGAGTGTCTGTGAGGGGTTGCAGTGTTGTGGCACCAGCACCAGTGCCTAAGGCCCAATTTTTCTGCCCCTGTCTAACAGGGGCATGTAATTACAATTCTTGATCTAATATTTCACAGCAGGGCCCTGTGAGGGCTTACAGTGTTGTGGCCACAGCAACACCTAAGGCCCAAATTTCTGCTGAGTATATAGGGCAGGACCCTACTTTCAAACAACTAACTTACAAACGACTCCAACTTGCAAACGGAAGGAGACAACAGGAAGTGTGATGAAATCTACCCCTAGGAAGGGAAATTCTCTCCTGTAAGAGTTAATATGGGAAAAACATTTCTCCTTTCCACTGATGCTTTCCAATCCATTGGGACAAAAAGTGAGGTGAAATCTTCTGAAGAGGAGGAAAGGCAGCAAAACAAATGTCACAGGGGTGATAACCCTTCCCTGTGTTTTCCAAAAAGCTTAAAAAAGATTTTTTTGGCTGGAGCTAAACACGTTAAAAATGTTAGATTAGGCGGTTCTTGGGCAGGTTAAACTCCTTTTTGGATGCACACCGACTTTCCTGGCCTGCCTCAGGACATCCTGTAAGCCCGGGTACCTGCCCAAGAACCGCTGCACCACCAAGTTAAGGACGTGAGCCAAACAGGGCACATGGGTCAATTGTCCCTGTCGGAGGGCAGAGAGGAGGTTGGTGCCATTGTCGCAAACCACCATTCCTGCCTTAAGTTGGCGTGGCGTCAACCACCTCTGAACCTGCCCCTGCAGAGCTGACAGAACCTCTGCCCCAGTGTGGCTCCTGTCCCCCAAGCACACCAGCTCAAGCACCGCATGGCATCTTTTGGCCTGCGTACTTGCGTAGCCCCTTGAACGACTACGGAGCACCGCTGGTTCCGAGGAAGAGGCCATGGAGGAAGAAGAAGAAGAGGGGGTGGAGGAGAGAGGTGTGTCACAATCATTAGCATTTTGGAGGCGTGGTGGCGGAACAACCTCCAACACTACTGCACCTTGTCCTGCATCCTTCCCAGCTGCCAGCAGAGTCACCCAATGCGCCGTGAAACTTAGGTAACGTCCCTGTCCATGCCTGCTGGACCATGAGTCAGCGGTAATATGCACCTTACCGCTGACCGCCCTGTCCAGCGAGGCATGGACATTGCCTTGCACATGCTGGTAGAGAGCCTGAATCGCCTTCCGTGAGAAAAAGTGGCGTTTGGGTACCTGCCACTGAGGAACCGCATATTCCACAAACTCACGGAAGGGGGCAGAATCTACCAACTGAAAAGGTAGCAGTTGAAGTGCTAGCAATTTTGCCAAGCTAGCATTCAACCGCTGGGCATGTGGATGGCTGGGAGCAAACTTCTTTCGGCGGTGCAGCAGCTGGGGCAGGGAAATTTGCCTGGTACAATCTGACGTCGGTGTACCAAAATCAGATTGCCCACAAGTACTTGGCTGTGACACACCTAATTCTACACCTTCATTCCTCTCAGTGCAGGTCTCAGAGAGGACTGAAGGTCTAGTGGGGTTGGAAATCTCAGCTGATGAGGAGCAAGGAGAGGTCCTCTTTGTTCTTTGGTGTGGGTCTTTTAGATACGCTTGCCAACGAACTGCATGGCAGGTCAACATATGTCTGGTCAAGCATGTGGTACCCAAGCGGGAGATGTTTTGGCCACGCGAGATACGCTTGAGACATATGTTGCAAATAGCAGCGGTGCGATCTGATGCACTCGTCTCAAAAAAGGCCCACACCAAAGAACTTTTTGAATAACGCGCAGAGACTGCAGCGCCCTGCACATGTGGAGCTTTGGGGTGTGATGCAGTCAATGTGCTGCCCTTAGGCTGGCCCTTGCAGGGCATCCTGCCTCGTTGGTGATGTGCTGCCTCCTCCTCCTCCTCCTCCTCTCTCCTATCAGGCACCCACGTTGAGTCAGTGACCTCATCATCCCCTCCCTCCTCATCACTGGAGCAAACCTGGCAGTATGCTGCAGCAGGGGGAGCATGACTGCCAGATTGCTGTCCTTCTTGGGCACCCCCTCTGTCCGTGCTCATGTTACTGCCTTCATCGAGCTCAGTATCGTCATCAGAGCCTTCCAAACGCTGGGCATCCTCCTGGAGCATGTACCCAACACTGTGGTCAAACAGTTTGAGGGACTCCTCAGGAGGACATGGTGGGGCTAGGGAAGGAGTCACTGATGACATTGAGCCGAGGGAAGAGGCCGCTGCTTTGCCAGACAAAGTACCCTGGGCATGGGTGAGAGAGGATGAGGAGGATGAGGACGGCTTGGTCATCCACTCGACCAAGTCTTCCGCATGTTGCGGCTCAACATGGCCAGCTGCCGAAAAAAAGGCCAAGCGTGTCCCATGGCCACGTGCTGATGAGGATGCACCGTCTCCACGACCAGCACTAGACACAGAGCCTGCTTGCCCTCTCTTATTGGCTTGTGACTGTCTGCCTCTCCTTCTTGGCCTTCCAGACATACTAATGGCCTGTAGCTGCACTAAGCTGGGATATATATATATATATATATATATATATATATATATATATATATATGTACTGATACTGCAGCTAGCAAAATCAACTGCCTGCCTGTAGTATGAGAACACCACCAACCTTCTACAGGTAGCTTTAGCTGAACACTGTGAGGTGGACGCACCCCACTAACTTGTAGGTTTAGCTGAACACTGTGAGCAGGACGCACTGCACTAACTGTAAATAGTCTAGCTGCCTGACTGTGGTACTAATAGGATCAAAAGAACACCAGCAATTTTCTTCAGGTAGCTGTATTTACTGTAACAAGACAAGCCTGCCTGTCAGTAAGAAGATAACAGAAACGGATCTAGCTGAACACTGTGAGCAGGACGCACCCCACTAGCTTGTAGGTTTAGCTGAACATTGTGAGGTGGACGCACCCCACTAACTTGTAGGTTTAGCTGAACACTGTGAGGTGGACGCACCCCACTAACTTGTAGGTTTAGCTGAACACTGTGAGCAGGACGCACTGCACTAACTGTAAATAGTCTAGCTGCCTGACTGTGGTACTAATAGGATCAAAAGAACACCAGCAATTTTCTTCAGGTAGCTGTATTTACTGTAACAAGACAAGCCTGCCTGTCAGTAAGAAGAGAACAGGAACGGATCTAGCTGAACACTGTGAGCAGGACGCACTGCACTAAATGTAAATAGTCTAGCTGCCTGACTGTGGTACTAATAGGATCAAAAGAACACCAGTAATTTTCTTCAAAATACTGTAACAAGACAAGCCTGCCTGTCAGTAAGAAGATAACAGAAACGGATCTAGCTGAACACTGTGAGCAGGACGCACCCCACTAGCTTGTAAGTTTAGCTGAACACTGTGAGGTGGACGCACCCCACTAACTTGTAGGTTTAGCTGAACACTGTGAGCAGGACGCACCCCACTAACTTGTAGGTTTAGCAGAACACTGTGAGCAGGACGCTCTGCACTAAATGTAAATAGTCTAGATGCCTGACTGTGGTACTAATAGGATCAAAAGAACACCAGTAATTTTCTTCAGGTAGCTTTTTATACTGTAACAAGACAAGCCTGCCTGTCAGTAAGAAGAGAACAGGAACGGATCTAGCTGAACACTGTGAGCAGGACGCACTGCACTAAATGTAAATAGTCTATAGAAGATAACAGGAACGGATCTAGCTAAACTGAATACAGTGTATATATATATATATGCAACACCTGGGATGCATATATATAGACAATACACTTTAAGTGCAGCTAACTGACTGACTGTCCTGCCTAATCTAGCTAACTCAAATGAAATGACACTGTCTCTCTTTCTCTCTATTTCTCAGCACACCGGAGCACACTGCACAGGGCCGCCGTGCAGGCGGCCTTATATAGTGTGGGGCGTGTACTAAATCCCCTGAGCCATAATTGGCCAAAGCCTCCTTGGCTTTGGCCAATTACGGCTCTCTGTTAACGCGGCGCTGTGATTGGCCAAGCATGCGGGTCATAGTGCATGCTTGGCCAATCATCAGCAAGCAATGCACTGCAATGCCGCAGTGAATTATGGGCCGTGACGCGCCACACGAATTTGGCGCGAACGGCCCATATTGTTCGGAATTCGCCGAACGGGCGAACAGACAATGTTCGAGTCGAACATGGGTTCGACTCGAACACGAAGCTCATCCCTACCCTTGACTATTGCAACTCCCTTCTCATTGGCCTGCCTCTCCATAGGCTCCTCCCCTCTTCAGTCTATCATGAATGCTGCTGCCAGACTTATCCACCTTACCAACTGCTCAGTGTCTGCCAACCCTCTCCGCCAATCCCTACACTGGTCTCCAATCAGTGTCCACCAACCCTCTCCTCCAATCCCTACACTGGTCTCCATTCAGTGTCCACCAACCCTCTCCGCCAATCCCTACACTGGTCTCCATTCAGTGTCCGCCAACCCTCTCCTCCAATCCCTACACTGGTCTCCATTCAGTGTCCACCAACCCTCTCCGCCAATCCCTACACTGGTCTCCATTCAGTGTCCACCAACCCTCTCCTCCAATCCCTACACTGGTCTCCATTCAGTGTCCACCAACCCTCTCCACCAATCCCTACACTGGTCTCCATTCAGTGTCCGCCAACCCTCTCCTCCAATCCCTACACTGGTCTCCAATCAGTGTCCACCAACCCTCTCCTCCAATCCCTACACTGGTCTCCAATCAGTGTCCACCAACCCTCTCCTCCAATCCCTACACTGGTCTCCATTCAGTGTCCACCAACCCTCTCCGCCAATCCCTACACTGGTCTCCAATCAGTTTCCACCAACCCTCTCCGCCAAACCCTACACTGGTCTCCCATCAGTGTCCACCAACCCTCTCCTCCAATCCCTACACTGGTCTCCATTCAGTGTCCACCAACCCTCTCCTCCAATCCCTACACTGGCTCCCAATCACCCAGCGAATTCAATTCAAAATACTAACACAACATACAAAGCCATTCACAACTCTGCCCCGAGCTACATCACCAATCTTGTCTCCAAATATCACCCAAACCATCCTCTCCACTCTTCTCAAGACCTCCTACTCTCGAGCTCTCTCGTCGCCTCCTCCCATGCTCGTCTCCAGGATTTCTCCAGAGCCTCTCCCATCCTCTGGAACTCGCTACCTCCACCTGTCCGGCTATCCCCTACTCTTGCTACCTTCAGGCGATCCCTGAAAACTCATCTCTTCAGGAAAGCCGATCACGTCTCCAGCTAATCTCCTACCACTTCCACCAGCTCATTCCCTACAGTTACAACCTTTTGTACCACCTGCCCCACCCTATTAGATTGTAAGCTCTTAATCCTCTAGTATTTTATTGTATTATAACTGTATTGTCTCCCTTTTATATTGTAAAGAGCTGCGCAAACTGTTGGTGCGATATAAATCCTGTATATTAATAATAGTGTCAGTCACTATATCGACTTTAACCCTAAAACGGTATGTGCTCACCTCTAGAAAAGCCCTTAGGTGGGGACATATGAAGCTTTGTTTACATCAATGGATCTGTGGCACCAGCCGCAGGTGGAATTTCCATGGATACACGTTCCCAAATGAGCGATCAACATGTGGAACCTCATTACATGATCATCAGCCAACAGCCCAGCTCAGAAGCCTCATGGTGCTCATTCTTCACACTTCAAAAATGGAACTTCCGCTTTTCGGATTCCTCCCCCCTTCCGGTGTCACATTTGGCACCTTGCAGGGGGGGAGCATATACCTGTCTAATACAGGTATTTTGCTCCCACTTCCGGGCATAGATACCCGAGCCATCCGTGGGTAGTTACGCCACTTCTGGAGCCTTCCCCCCCCCCCCCTGCTGTCTTCTAGGAGACACACAGGTCCCAGGAGACAGCAGGGACCAGTAGAATCGTGCAATGTGAGTCACGCATGCGCAGTAGGGAACCAGGAAGTGACGGCAGCACCCGAGGACCGAGGGACAGATCGGCTTCGGGTGCCGACATCGCGGGTGCCCAGGACAGGTGAGTGTCCTTATTTTAAAAGTTAGCAGCTATCAGACCCCAGACTTGCTCCACTCCATATATCCATTGGCTGATTCTCGTTGTTGGCGATGCTGCAAAGATAGAGGGACACTATTTCATATTTATTGGACCTGTCCCCTGATCACTCTGTACTGGCAAATGGTACATTCCCTGCTCCGGTCCATCTTCGATACTGAAGTGCCTTTTGATCTGAAGACTTTTGTGTTGGGTCTTCCACCAATCTCTCTCTCTAAAATGTCCAAGAAACTTCTGTCACATATATTAACTGCCGCACGATGCTTGGTGGCCCTAAAATGGAAACAGAGAGAACCACCCTCACTATCGGAACTGCACTCCAGGATCAGAGATGTCAAGAGAATGGAGTACCTGACAGCCTCCTTGAATGACAATCTTGAGAAGCATAATCGAATATGGGAGCTATGGGTCCTCTTCGAAAATCCCATAACTTAATTTTTCCTACTACAGGTCCTGGATTACTGGTTCCTTCCACTTCCAAGGGGTCATGGGCTTCGGAGGTGGGGCGCTGTTCCTTCACCTTCATCATTCTCCACTACTTTTCTCCCATCTCCACTCGTCCCATCTTACTCTCCCCCCCCCTTCCCTTTTCTCTTCTTTCTCTTATCTTTCTCCATTCCCATTAACCTACTTACTTTTGTTTAGTCATGCAAGGTATATACGCAGTAATATTTGAATAATGTCACGTCAATGTAGCCTATTAACGGTTACTAGATCAACTGGAACATACTGTCCTGCTTCTTTCACCAGGTGCTGTTTATTTGGACTCTACTCTGGAAGTAATTATTACGCTTCAAACTGTATTACCTTGTATTTTATGTTGTCAACTTTTTCTTTTCTTGAAAAATTCACTAAAAATTGTCAATTTTCAAAAAAAAAAGCCAGCAGCTGCAGTTTTTGTAGCTACTAACTTTTAAAAAAAAAAAATATGCTTTAAATGAGGTGCATGATTACATGCACCTCCATCCCTAGATCAGAAATGATAAAGGGATTCTTCACATGACTGGGCTCATAATATTCCTGGCTATGCTCTTTTTTGGAGAGACAGGGTAAAATGGAAAGGTGGTGTCTGTCTCTAGGTGAGGAGTGATCTCAATGAGAATGTGAAAAAGGAGCTAGTTGATGGAGAGTGATCAGGCTGCAGCATTATGGGTGGGACTTGGGGTGGCCACCTTTTCTTCCAGCCAAACCCGAACACTTTAGCAGCGCATGGTAAAAAAATATACACTATACATAGGCGTGCGCACAGGGTGTGCCAGGTGTGCCTGGGCACACCCTAATCGCATTGTGTGGTGCATATCTCCCCCGTGTTTAGACCACTAATATTTCAGAAAATAAAAAAATGTAAAAAATAAAATCTTAAAAAATAATAAAAATAAAACTACTGACACTGTCCACTGCCCTACTGACACCAATCTCTGTCCTTATGACACTGTCCACTGCCCTACTGACACCATCAGTACATATACACATGCACACACACACATAAGTGTTTGAGCTTTGGGGTGCACACCCTAATGGAATAGGCTGCGCACACTATACATATAGTTTTGTGATTAAACAACATTTCTGGAGGGTATGATGGGGGCAGTATGTATGGGAGAGGAGTGTGGAGGGGATGATGGGGGGGAGTATGTATGGGAGAGGAGTACAGAGGGTATGATGGAGGTAGTATGTACGGGAGAGGAGTGCAGAGGGTATGATGGGGGCAGTATGTATGGGAGAGTAGTGCGGATGGTATGATGGGGGTAGTATGTATGGGAGAGTAGTGCGGAGGGTATGATGGGGGTAGTATGTATGGGAGAGGAGTGCGGAGGGTATGATGGGGGTAGTATATATGGGAGAGGAGTGCGGAGGGTATGATGGGGCAGTTTGTACAGGAGGGGAGTGCAGAGGGGATGATGGGGGCAGTATGTACGGGAGAGGAGTGTGGAGGGGATGATGGGGGGAGTATGTACAGGAGAGGAGTGTGGAGGGGATGATGGGGGGGAGTATGTATGGGAGAGGAGTGCAGAGGGTATGATGGGGGTAGCATGTATGGGAGAGGAGTGCGGAGGGTATGATGGGGCAGTATGTACAGGAGAGGAGTGTGGAGGGGATGATGGAGGTAGTATGTACGGGAGAGGAGTGTGAAGGGGATGATGGGGGGAGTATGTACGGGAGAGGAGTGTGGAGGGGATGATGGGGGCAGTATGTATGGGAGAGGAGTGCAAAGGGTATGATGGGGGCAGTATGTATGGGAGAGGAGTGCAGAGGGTATGATGGGGGTAGTATGTATGGGAGAGTAGTGCAGAGGGTATGATAGGGGTAGTATGTACGGGAGAGGAGTGCGGAGGGTATGATGGGGGTAGTATGTACAGGAGAGGAGTGCGGAGGGTATGATGGGGGCAGTATGTACGGGAGAGGAGTGTGGAGGGTATGATGGGGGCAGTATGTATGGGAGAAGAGTGTGGAAGGTATGATGGGGGGTAGCATGTACGGGAGAGAAGTGCGAAGGGTATGATGGGGGCAGTATGTACGGGAGAGGAGTGTGGAGGGGATGATGGGGGCAGTATGTATGGGAGAGGAGTGCAAAGGGTATGATGGGGGCAGTATGTATGGGAGAGGAGTGCAGAGGGTATGATGGGGGTAGTATGTATGGGAGAGTAGTGCAGAGGGTATGATAGGGGTAGTATGTACGGGAGAGGAGTGCGGAGGGTATGATGGGGGTAGTATGTACAGGAGAGGAGTGCGGAGGGTATGATGGGGGCAGTATGTACGGGAGAGGAGTGTGGAGGGTATGATGGGGGCAGTATGTATGGGAGAAGAGTGTGGAAGGTATGATGGGGGGTAGCATGTACGGGAGAGAAGTGCGAAGGGTATGATGGGGGCAGTATGCACGGGAGAGGAGTGCGGAGGGTATGATGGGGGTAGTATGTACGGGAGAGGAGTGCAGAGGGTATGATGGAATGATGTCCCTCAGCCGGGGGGTAGGAAGCAGCTCTGAGTGTTGTCTGTATGAAGTGGTTGGGGGGGTTGATACAATCTGGGGGGAGTTGGGGGCTGAGAAGTGGTCAGATAGTAATGTCTATAATAAAAAAAGCTATTGTGGTCATCTACTAAAATATACAACAATAATACTCAATAAAAAGAATCTGTTATAAGATGCTCCCCCCAGCACTCTGTATGTCCAGATGATGAGAAGGTAATTGATGACCATTCATATAACTCCGTGTTATCCAGGCTCTGAGTCTGGACAATCAGAGGTGTAGACTTACCACATACACACAGGGTTAAGTGAATGGTTATAAATGACTTCACATAATCTGGACAGAGGATGGGAGAGGTTTGTATAGATAGATAAGTGTGCTGCTTGGGAGATACTGTGAGTTGGCTGTGATCACCTGGCTGCAAACTCCACTCCCCCCCCCCAGCTTATCTTAACTCTTCAATGCAGAAGAAATCCTCCTAGAACTTTGCACCCATGGAAACTTTCCTTACTAAAAAAAAAAAAGTCAGCTCACCTCCTAGTGAGCAGCGGCAGCCCGACAGCAGCTCCTCAGCTCCGCCCCCCCTTCTCTCAGAACACGACACTAGTGATTGGAGAGGGGTATCGGAGATAACAGAGACTCTGCAGGAGCCTGGAGAGGGAGACAGAATGGAGCTTTAGATTCCCAACACACACACCAGCACAGTGTGTGTATTTAGTGAGAAGCAATGACACTGCTGCTGTGACTGTCTCCACAGTGGCAAGTATGGTAATGAATGGTGGAAAAATGCAGCGCTACCAAATGTGAAAATTGAGGTATAGTTGGACTTAATTAAAGGAGGATGTGCTTGACAGTGAAACATGTGTTCAAAATACCATATAGAAAATAAATTGTACAACCACTATATGAAAAGTCCACATGTAGCAGAGGAATAATTCCAAACCCAAATAAAGGGGGAACTGGCATGAGCAAGTGAAAGTGATGTGAATCTTGGGAAAACAAAGTCAATAATACACCATGTGAGTCCGTGACTGTAAACCAACATCAAGGTACAGAACTTCCGTAGCTGCAAGCCAACATCACGGTGTGGGACGTCAAAGTAAAAACATCAAGAAGTAAGGAAGGGTGGATACTCTTACCAGATGACGTGGACTCCCCTGTCGTGTGACATGGAGTCAATAAGGCATGGAGCCCAACCTGGGCTAAGAAAGATATCCGGAACGGTGGAACCTCTGTCTCACTCCTCGACCTCCCTGATGAGATGAAGGGGTATCCGGAGGGGCGGCCAACTGGATATCAACCGATGGACATCAAAAATGTCGTCCGAGAAGAAAACCGAGGGCAAACTTGGTCCAGGCCTCGTGGTGGAAGTAGGCTACTGGAAGGCAGTTTCTTTCATCGGGATAATATGCAAATAAAAAAATAAAAGCTTCTGCATAGTGCAGGTAAACCAGGGATTTTTATTTCTAAAACCACCGTACACGAAATGGATAAAAGTGATCACTATTAAAATAAACAAAGGCAGCGTAAGGAAGGGGAGATCGACCGACGCGTTTCGACCAAGAGGGTCTTCAACAGGGGCATGACCTTCCCCCTCCACGCTGCTACTATATATAAATATCTTATCTAACAAGGTAACGCCTACAACCAATCACAATCAAGCTGATGAGGTCAGGTGATCCGGAACTAGATCATATTAGCATCTAGACCAATAGGGTTCCTATATTGAATGACATGTGAAGGTGGGATCCAATAGCGCAGTCTGACAGTGAAACTCCCGCCTGGAAACAACACCACCACATGTCAAACAATAGTGAGCCGTCCGGCGGGAAAAAGCCCGCCGGACGTCACTTCCTGATCATGTGATGTGAGAAAGGCGGTATCACGGCTCCCTGTCCCAATCGTCAGAAGCCATAGGTACATAGGATGGGAGGGGGCAGTCTAGGAAACTGGATCTCACTAGCATGAGTCCCGATCATGTGATCGGATCAGATGCTGTCACGTAACTAAAAAGGTAAAGACCATCAGTATACTGAGTAGCATTATCAACATCGGACACTAGATGTCAGCACCAAGGTAAATTGGTGCTTACAAAGTGTAATAAACATTGGGCAAAAAATAAATGTTAAGCAATGCTAGACAGCGTTACTTAAATCGGACACTAGATGGCAGGACTAGGACCAGATTAATACTTTCAAGATGTACATTACAATAGAAAGAAATGAATATTGCAATGGAAAAATATGTATAACCTGGCTGTTAGGGTAATATATTGAAAAACCAACGGTAACTGTTCAGATCCATACTCACATTATGATGGAGACGTGGATCTCTATAATAGAACACCTTACTATCCCAATTCCAATTACCCAGGTCCCACGCAATCTTCGGGTTTTCAGAGACTTGTGGAAGGGCACTCAAGAAATTCAGAAGGAAAAGAGGGACCAGAGGGGGGTGGAGGGTCCAAGGCCAAAAGGAAAAAGACCTAGGGAATACAGGCATCTTTAACCTTAGTTCTTGTACTTTGACCAAGGCAGAACAAACAGTCCTTGATAAAGGACTGAAGTTCGTCCCCCCTAGACCCCTTAATAGGTTTTCCACCTTTTTTGACGATCTTAAATATACGCGAAAACTTAGCGTCCAGAGACACTTTTTGGCCCAAACTACCTTACCTCCCCAGATGGAGAATATTACTCCTAGAATTTCGGCTACCACGTCCGAATCGAGGACTGTCTTGCATTCGGGATTATGCAATCCCTCCTTATTCAACCCCCCCCCCCCGGATCCTTGGCCCCCTCAGTACAGGTGTTTAAAAACCTCGTGCTGGAAGACCTTGAAAAATTGTCCCTTACTAAGAAAAGAGTGTATATTAAACCCGATGTTAAAAAAGGGCTTGAAATGTTGTGTGAAAGGAAAAATCTTATAATCTGCCCCGCGGATAAAGGGGGCGGTATTGTTGTTTTAGATAAAGCTAATTATCTTAAGGAAATGGATAGACTATTGAGCGACACTGATACCTATAGTACCATTCCCAATGACCCCACCACTGTTTACAAAAGGGAGTTGTTACACCTTGTTAATGAGGGTTTCTCTTTAGGGGTTCTGAACAAAAAAGAAAAAAGTTTTTTGGTCCCCCTTGCCCCTCGTATCCCTACAATTTATTATCTTCCCAAGGTCCACAAAGACCCAGTCAATCCCCCTGGCCAACCCATAGTCAGCGGGATTGACTTGGTCACAGCCCGAATTGGTAAATATGTGGACCACTATTTACAACCATTGGTTCGATCTACCCCCTCTTATTTAAAGGATACGAGGGACACTATTAAACTTTTCGAATCTACGCCATTCAAAAAAGGGATGCTCCTTGCCACAGCCGATGTGGCAGCACTATACATGCATACCCCATTAGCTCGGGTTTGATGCTGTCGAGAATTTTCTATCTAGGGATTCCCAACTTCCCCTCCTACAGCGTAATCTTATTATGCAACTGTTGCGGTTTGCCACTCGGCACAACTACTTCTGGTTTCAGAACCAGTTTTACTTACAGAAGAGAGGCGTGGCTATGGGCGCTAAATTCACGCCCAACCTCTCCAATCTTTTTATGGCACAATGGGAGGAGGATGTCGTCTATATTGACCGTAAACCGGAGTTAGTTCTCTGGGCCAGGTACATAGACCACATCCTCCTCCCATGGGATGGAGACCATAAATCCCTAGATGACTATATGACCATCTTAAATTCTAACGATATGGGTATCTCCTTAAGCTATGAGGCCAGCTCCTCTCATGTTCACTTTCTCGATTTAGAGATTATGGCCATGGAGGACCACTTGGAATTTAAAACCTATTTGAAGTCCACCGACCGGAATGGGTATATTCTGGTCGAGAGTTGCCATCAAGAACAATGGCTTAAAGCAATTCCACGTGGCCAATTCCTTGGGCGACGCCGCAACTGTAGTAGAACATCAGATTTTCTAATCCAATCACAGTTGCTCAAGAAAAGATTTCTTGAAAAGGGTTATGGATCAGACCACTTAGATGAGGAGATCAATGCAGTTTTGGCTGTAGAGAGAACAGCCACATTAATGGAGCGTCCTAAGAATACTTTAGACTCTAGATTTAAGTGGGCCTTCACTACCACCCACTCTATACAGTCCAAACAGGTCAAAAACATTTTCAAGAAACATTGGAAGGTACTTCTGAATGATGGGTTATTAGGTCCTGCTCTTCCTGAACGAGCCGTAGTGATCTTTAGGGGTGCACGATCCATTCAGGGGCAGATAGCCCCTAATGTGATTGACCCACCCAAAAAGATATCTTTCTTTCAAGACTGCAAGGGTTTTCACCCTTGCCGTAAGTGCAACGTATGCCACCACAACAGTGCAGGCAGACAAAAGATATTAACCTTTACATCAACAGTAACGTCTCGTGTATACCATATGAAAGAGTTTGCCACGTGTGCTTCCCAATATATTGTTTATTTGATAACATGTCCCTGTCATAAACAATACGTTGGTCGTACCATCAGGACCTTCTCCATTCGTGTTAATGAGCACATCACCGGCATTAAAGAGGGAAAGAGTAAACACACGGTACCGAGACACTATTTACAATACCATAATAAGGATCCTTCAGGTACTCTCTTTCAGGTCATAGATACACTACCGTTCAAAAGTTTGGGGTCACATTGAAATGTCCTTATTTTTGAAGGAAAAGCACTGTACTTTTAAATGAAGCTAACTTTAAACTAGTCCTAACTTTAAACAAATATACTCTATACATTGCTAATGTGGTAAATGACTATTCTAACTGCAAATGTCTAGTTTTTGGTGCAATATCTACATAGGTGTATAGAGGCCCATTTCCAGCAACTATCACTCCAGTGTTCTAATGGTACAATGTGTTTGCTCATTGGCTCAGAAGGCTAATTGATGATTAGCAAACCCTTGTGCAATCATGTTCACACATCTAAAAACAGTCTAGCTCCTTCCAGAAGCTACAAAACTGACCTTCCTGTGAGCAGATTGAGTTTCTGGAGCATCACATTTGTGGGGTCAATTAAACGCTCAAAATGGCCAGAAAAAGAGAACTTTCATCTGAAACTCGACAGTCTATTCTTGTTCTTAGAAATGAAGGCTATTCCATGCGAGAAATTGCAAAGAAATTGAAGATTTCCTACAACGGTGTGTACTACTCCCTTCAGAGGACAGCACAAACAGGCTCTAACCAGAGTAGAAAAAGAAGTGGGAGGCCGCGTTGCACAACTAAGCAAGAAGATAAGCACATTAGAGTCTCTAGTTTGAGAAACAGACGCCTCACAGGTCCCCAACTGGCATCTTCATTAAATAGTACCCGCAAAACACCAGTGTCAACATCTACAGTGAAGAGGCGGCTGCGGGATTTTGGGCTTCAGGGCAGAGTGGCAAAGAAAAAGCCATATCTGAGACTGGCCAATAAAAGAAAAAGATTAAGATGGGCAAAAGAACACAGACATTGGACAGAGGAAGACTGGAAAAAAGTGTTGTGGACGGATGAATCCAAGTTTGAGGTGTTTGGATCACAAAGAAGAACGTTTGTGAGACGCAGAACAAATGAAAAGATGCTGGAAGAATGCCTGACGCCATCTGTTAAGCATGGTGGAGGTAATGTGATGGTCTGGGGTTGCTTTGGTGCTGGTAAGGTGGGAGCTTTGTACAGGGTAAAAGCTAAGGAAGGCTATCACTCCATTTTGCAACGCCATGCCATACCCAGTGGACAGCGCTTGATTGGAGCCAATTTCATCCTACAACCGGACAATGACCCTAAACACACCTCCAAATTGTGCAAGAACTATTTACAGCAGAAGCAGGCAGCTGGTATTCTATCGGTAATGGAGTGGCCAGCACAGTCACCAGATCTGAACCCCATTGAGCTGTTGTGGGAGCAGCTTGACCGTATGGTACGCCAGAAGTGCCCATCCAACCATTCCAACTTGTGGGAGCTGCTTCTAGAAGCGTGGGGTGCAATTTCTCCAGCTTACCTCAATAAATTAACAGCTAGAATGCCAAAGGTGTGCAATGCTGTAATTGCTGCAAAAGGAGGATTCTTTGATGAAAGCAAAGTTTGATGTAAAAACAATGTTATTTCAAATACAAATCATTATTTCTAACCTTGTCAATGTCTTGACTCTATTTTCTATTCATTTCACAACGTATGGTGGTGAATAAGTGTGACTTTTCATGGAAAACACAAAATTGTTTGGGTGACCCCAAACTTTTGAACGGTAGTGTAGATTCATCCCACATTGGAGGGGTGAATCGCGATTACGAGGCGTATCACGCCTTGAAACTTACTGGATCTACGAGTTGAGGTCCTACTTCCCGTTTGGGATGAACGTCGAGTGGGACCTCAACTCGTTCATCAATACATCCTAGTAGTTATTGATCATTTGTACATGATTTTTCTATTCCTTTTTCCTTTCCAATATGTCCCTTTAAGGCCACGGGGGCCTTTTTTGTTGTTTTTCTACACTGTCCCATGATTGTCTCATTACTTTTATTATCATTATTTTTTCATGTATTTGTCCTCTCCTTTACATAATTTATGTAGTTCAATGTTTTTTATCCTTGAACTTATTGTTCTAATATTTTTTAGATTGATTATTAGTTTTTCAATATATTACCCTAACAGCCAGGGTATACATATTTTTCCATTTCAATATTCATTTCTTTCTATTTTAATGTACATCTTGAAAGTATTAATCTGGTCCTAGTCCTGCCATCTAGTGTCCGATTTAAGTAACGCTGTCCAGCATTGCTTAACATTTATTTTTTGCCCAATGTTTATTACACTTTGTAAGCACCAATCTACCTTGGTGCTGACATCTAGTGTCCGATGTTGATAATGCTACTCAGTATACTGATGGTCTTTACCTTTTTAGTTACGTGACAGCATCTGATCCGATCACATGATCGGGACTCATGCTAGTGAGATCCGGTTTCCTAGACTGCCCCCTCCCATCCTATGTACCTATGGCTTCTGACGATTGGGACAGGGAGCCGTGACACCGCCTTTCTCACATCACATGATCAGGAAGTGACGTCCGGCGGGCTTTTTCCCGCCGGACGGCTCACTATTGTTTGACATGTGGTGGTGTTGTTTCCAGGCGGGAGTTTCACTGTCAGACTGCGCTATTGGATCCCACCTTCACATGTCATTCAATATAGGAACCCTATTGGTCTAGATGCTAATATGATCTAGTTCCGGATCACCTGACCTCATCAGCTTGATTGTGATTGGTTGTAGGCGTTACCTTGTTAGACAAGATATTTATATATAGTAGCAGCGTGGAGGGGGAAGGTCATACCCCTGTTGAAGACCCTCTTGGTCGAAACGCGTCGGTCGATCTCCCCTTCCTTACGCTGCCTTTGTTTATTTTAATAGTGATCACTTTTATCCATTTCGTGTACGGTGGTTTTAGAAATAAAAATCCCTGGTTTACCTGCACTATGCAGAAGCTTTTATTTTTTTATTTGCATATTATCCCGATGAAAGAAACTGCCTTCCAGTAGCCTACTTCCACCACAAGGCCTGGACCAAGTTTGCCCTCGGTTTTCTTCTCGGACGACATTTTTGATGTCCATCGGTTGATATCCAGTTGGCCGCCCCTCCGGATACCCCTTCATCTCATCAGGGAGGTCGAGGAGTGAGACAGAGGTTCCACCGTTCCGGATATCGTTCTTAGCCCAGGTTGGGCTCCATGCCTTATTGACTCCATGTCATACGACAGGAGAGTCCACGTCATCTGGTAAGAGTATCCACCCTTCCTTACTTCTTGATGATTTTACTTTGACGTCCCACACCGTGATGTTGGCTTGCAGCTACGGAAGTTCTGTACCTTGATGTTGGTTTACAGTCACGGACTCACATGGTGTATTATTGACTTTGTTTTCCCAAGATTCACATCACTTCCACTTGCTCATGCCAGTTCCCCCCTTATTTTGGTTTGGAATTATTCCTCTGCTACATGTGGACTTTTCGTATAGTGGTTGTACAATTTATTTTCTATATGGTATTTTGAACACATGTTTCACTGTCAAGCACATCCCCCTTTAATTAAGTCCAACTATACCTCAATTTTCACATTTGGTAGCGCTGCATTTTTCTCCCATTTATTGTTTGTCACAATGTATGCAGCTGCGGGTTTACACATATTGTATTTGTTCTACTAGAGCGCAGTGTTTTTTTATATTCTTAAGTATGGTAATGAAGCTCCCCCTCTGCCAGAATGGTCTGTCCGGGTTTCAGGCAGTCTGAAAACCGGACAGATGATTCAGAACCCGGACTGTCTGGGTGAATCCCGTACAGGTGGCAACCCTAGTGGAACTGTGTGTGGGTGTGCGTGTAGGTAGATGCAGTTTGTTTCCTCCACTGCAGGTGGCGCTCAACCACAGCGGCTCTGTAGCTTAAAAGGAAGTCAGGAGGAACCTCTATGGTTTCCTGGGTCACTGGGGAAGTGATCTGGATGGATGCTGTTGCCCCATGTGACTCTGGCAGCCATCTTTGGTAAGGCAGAGCCTATCTAAGGCCCTGGCTCCCGAGATTGGCATGCCTTATGCGAGTGGGTAGTGCAGGGAAAGGGACCCTGTCTGTTAGGTACAGTACTAGTGGCAGGGAAAGGTTCCTGATGAGGAGGGAAAGCGTAGGGTCACCTCTCTTCTGGCCGCATTCTGCCCCTCTCTACAGACTCTGTCATTCTGGCTGGAACCCGCTCTGTTCACGTTGCTGTAATTGTTAGTGCACCTGATTGGGAAGTCTTCACACTGGAATTATTATGAACTGCTTCTGCATTTCTTCAATACAAGTGTAGCAATGGGGACTTCAATTATAAAGTACAGTGTTCCTCCGGTATCTCTATGCATTGCATGTCCCTCTAGTGCTCAGTGTTATCAATTGACATCATATTAGTGAGCCAAGCTAAAGGGATTGTGGGACGAGTAGTTCTACAGACTGATAATAGCTTCCCATGACCCTGTACCTGGACTACACATCCCAGGGATCTTTGCTGTCATCAGAGATAGGTAGTGATTGCTGCATCGCCAGGTGGGTACTTCTACACCCCCCAGAATTTCTCCTACCACCCTTATCTGCAGCCCATATGACATACTGTCTGTAGGTTCCTTGTCTTGCAGGTGTTCTGCCGAGAAAAGTTCCCCTCGGCGGATAAGGACCCCCCTCTACTGCGCAGTAGGAGCCAGCGGAAATAGCCGAATAGTTGTTAATCAGCTGTACACGGCGCCTGTAAGAGGGCCCCTCGCTTCGCTCGGCACTTTTTTATTCTCCCTCTAGGTCCACTTGGATGGTGGGGCTTGAACCTGGACCTAGGGCGCAGGCGCCGTGTATAGCTGATTGAAGGTTTTTAGCTTCGGCTATTTTCGGCGGCTCCTTAGTCGTTCGTAATGCGCAAGCGCTGCGCCTGCGCAGTACAGGGGGGTCCTTATCCGCCGGGGGCAAGACACCGGCTCTCTGCTGTCCATGTCCTCGGCTCAGCCACGCCCCCTCCCTGTGTGTAGCAGAGAATGCCCAGAGCATGCAGTGAAGTTTACAAGGTCTGTTTTCCTGTGTTGTTTTTTTTTTTTTTTTTATCCACTTCAGCGAAAGTTTTCCGGGAGACATTATTTCAACTTTATGTGTCAAACTTTATCTCTTCTCCTTTTTCACATCATTGTGGATTGTTTCCGTCACATCTTTATTATTTTTCCCTTCTAGGATATTCTTAAATAATTTGAAAAACCGACGACAAAACGCCTTCTATAATTATAAACCCTATTATTATCTTAATCTCTCTCAGTCCCTCTTATTTCCCCCCGCCCCCCCTCCCCCTCGCCCCCCCCTCCCCCTCCCCTGTGTCTGGTCCGTTCCTTTATGTTGTTTATTTATCCACTTGGCTCTGCACCTATTCTTTCTTTTATCCTATCTAAATAAATATCCGAGACTTTGTAGTTTTTCCAACTTTCCCATCTACTATTATCCCCTTTCTCTCCTCCTTCCATTTTGTAGTGATAATCTATTTCCTTTAGCCAGTTTCTAATGTCTGGTTTTCCATTTTTTAGCCAATTCTTGGGAATTAAGGCCTTGGCCGCATTCAGGAGGTTAGGTATTATTGTTTTTCTATATTGTTTCTTAGGTTTATTGTAGATATGGAAGAGGCAAGTCCAAATATTTTGTTCTATTTCTTCTCCAGTTATTTCTTTTATGTTATTTAACACTTCCTTCCAGTACTCCATTATTATTGGGCATTCCCAAAATATGAGTGTGATCGTTGCTATTTGGCCACATTTTCTCCAACACAAGGAGGTTCTATCTTGATGGAATCTGTGTATTCTTACTGGGGTCGTTCGTAATGCGCAAGCGCTGCGCCTGCGCAGTACAGGGGGGTCCTTATCCGCCGGGGGCAAGACACCGGCTCTCTGCTGTCCATGTCCTCGGCTCAGCCACGCCCCCTCCCTGTGTGTAGCAGAGAATGCCCAGAGCATGCAGTGAAGTTTACAAGGTCTGTTTTCCTGTGTTGTAATACAGATGCCTAAATGTGAAAGGGGTGAGGGGTGGCTGCATGTAATTGGCTGGGATAGCTGTGGTGATATGGTGTCCATTACTATTGTGTGACAATGTCCATAGCCAGCTTTGTGTCAACCAAGAGCAGATCAATCTTATGGGGGATTTGAGGGCTTCAAGATCTGCTTGTCACTGAACTTTATTTCAAGAGAGGTGTCCCAATTCACTCCAAACCTCAAGTGTTATGAGCACACAGCCTGTAAGCAATCTTTTGTAAATAGGAATTCACCCTGTTAAAGATGCATATAGTATCATCAAGAAGAGGACACGGAGTTTTTATACCTGGCTGCTTTAGATTGCAGGATATTTGTCCAGCACTTAGGCATGGTTCACATTAGTGTGATGTGTGTTGTGGTGACTTGAGGTGTGATTATGCAGTGCAACTTGTGAGCAATTTTTATGCAATTTTACTCCTGTACCATTTGGTGAAATTGTATTCCTAGTAGTCAAGGCACTGCTGCTGTTCCTTTGCCTTGAAGGATAGTTGAGGGTTAAACAGCTCTGAACAAGTCTGGAAGAAAAGAGATTTCATCTCCAAATACGGAAAGGTTTTTTTCACAGTAAGAGCTGTGAAAATGTGGAATAGACTCCCTCAGGAGCTGGTTCTGGCCAGTTCAGTAGATTGCTTTAAACGATTCAATTTGCACTCCTGTGACCCATTTTCAGAGAGCGGTCTGAAGTCCGCTTCTGATGACATCACCAATATCAGTCCAGGCACCGTGTCATCCCGACTTAGGAAGTCTGGATCTGCCAGCTGCCTGGACTGATGGCAGTCTCAGCCTCTCAGCGAGCCCCTGAGACAGCCGGTCCCCGCCCCTCCACAGCTTAACGCTCCAATGAGTGTGGAGGAGCAGAGCAGGAGAGATGCTGACTGATAGGCAGCAGCTCCCCGCTCAGGGAGGTTAGAGAACCGAGCCATCGGCGGTGTTCGGTGGCTCGGTTCTCAGTGAAGAGGCAGAGGGGGACAGATGCAACATCCACCTAGGTAAGTATAATTATAAAGGCCGGGATTATTTCCTAAATGTACATAATATAACTGGATACTAACATTTATAGGTTAAAGTTGATCCAGGGAAAATTCGATTGCCTCTCGGGGGATCAGAAAAGGAATTTCTTTCCCCCCACTGGAGCACACTGGATCATACTTTATAGAATTGTATATATGGAGATTTTCTATTTGTGTTTTTTTTTTCTATGTTGATTGAGCGGGATGGACTTGTGTATTTTTTAACCATGTAACTATGGGGGTAGGACTTTGTGGCAATATTGCAGTGGTACAGTCCCCCCTCCTGGATGCAGCCACCATAGTACGAAAGCCTCTTAGCCCTGATCACTGTATTCAGCTTGGGAATTTAAAGACTCTGAAGCACCCTACAGGAAGGGAGAGGATTTGGATCTGACACAAACAATGGGGATTACTTTAGAGACAGTAATAATGAGACATGATGGACATATTTTACTCAGGCAGCAGCCACAGGGCCACGTGTAGATGCAAACAAGATACAAAAGTCAACCAGCTGTAATGCAAGTATTTCAGACTCAGAAATTATGATTTAAGATGACCATTCACTACACAGTCTGATTGCACACTCTACTTTAGATCTACCAGGAAATATAGAGTGTAAGGGCCTGTTTATTTTATACAAATACAATGCATTGCTTAGATGTGGAGTAGGCTCTGTGTGTGAATGGACATGCAGATCAGGAGCGAGCCTGCTTGGGTGCCCCCATTGCAAGCTGCTTGATGTGGGGGCACTCAGCAGGAGGGAGGGACCAGGAGTGCCAACGAGGGACCCCAGAATAGGAGGATCAGGCTGCTCTGTGCAAAATCGCTACACAGAGGAGGTACGTATGACAAGCGACTTTAATATCACTTTAAATGTCACGTTGTGCTGCCCTGCCTCCTCACGTGGTGTTCAGTTATATTGGTGTGGTGGCCCATAGTATTGATGTGGTTGTCTGTAGTATTGGTGGGCAGAAGAATTGGTGTGGTGAGCAGAATCAGCTCTGCTGCATCCCCCCCAAAGCATGTACACAGAAAATTCCCAACTCCTCTGCACAGTAAGAAGTGAAGACAGGTCTCATAGGCGTGCCCATGGGGCATGCCTGGGTACACCCTAATCTGGGGGTCAGCAACTGTCGGAAACCTGCTGGTGAGGAGGGTGGCTTTTAGTGGAACTGATTGGCTGTACAGCTCTCTAATAAGCCCAGAGGGGTCTTGGTCCTCCTCTCAAAGTAAGTTTGTGAGAATCCTATCATCCCTGTCACAGTGATTGAACCAGGCTAAATATAACAAAAATACATTGAGAAAGGGTAATGCCGCGTACACACGGTCGGACTTTTTCGACCGGACTTGTCCGAAGGACACCGACGGACCAAATCCGGCGGATAATCCGATCGTGTGTGGGCTTCACCGGACCTTCAGCTGAATTTTCCAGTCATGGGCAGCACAGTGGTGTAGTGGTTAGCACATTCACCTAGCAGCAATAGGGTCGCTGGTTCAAATCCTGATCACGACACCATCTGCCTGGAGTTTGCATATTCTCCCTGTGCCTGTGTGGGTTTCCTCCGGGTACTCCGGTTTCCTCCCACACTACAAAGACATTCTGGTAGGTTAATTAGATCCTGTCGAAAAATTGGCCAAATATGTGTATGTGTTTGTAAGCCTGTCAGGACCCCATGGGGCAAAGGACCGTGCTATACTTTAGATGGACACCGGCAGCAAAAAAAGCGCCCTGAGGCGATTCAGTTTGCATAGGTAGCCCTATACAAGTCAGTCATTCGTTCATTCATTCAAATCTGACAGACTTTAGATGTGAAACATGCTTCAAATCTTTACGTCATAACTCCGCCGGACCTAGAAATCCGCTCGTCTGTATGCTAGTCCGACGGACAAAAACCGACGCTAGGGCAGCTATTGGCTACTGGCTATCAACTTCCTTATTTTAGTCCGGTGTACGTCATCACGTACGAATCCGTCGGACTTTGGTGTGATTGTGTGTAGAAAGTCTGTTGAAAGTCTGTCGAAAGTCTGTCGGACGGGCTGTCGGACTTTTGTAGCTGAAAAGTCCGACCATGTGTACGCGGCATTAGTTGTCATTATTTGTAATTTGGTTTAAAAAAAAATAATAAAAATGGGCTGCTCAGTCTAAAATGCCCGGGCCTATTTTTTGTTCCGGGCCTGGCAGCTCCGTTCCTGAGCTTCAGAACAACTTCAGACCAGGGTTGTGATAAATCGTCAGACCTTTCCACACTGTGACAGCTTCTTAGGATTCTCATACATATGTCAATCACCATAATCGGTTGTCTGGTTGCCACGGAGAGGGAAGACACCATTCAGTAAACATTGGAGGCTTACCAGAAAGCCTGCGACCGCCCTTATTCAGGGGGGTCAAAACAGGCTTAGTAGAAACAGGAACACTGCTAAGGATCTCCTGGATTTTCCTCACAGGTGACCGGCCAGCGTCAGCTGAAGAGCACCTTCCACGGCATGCTCGCAGAAGAACCCATGGATAAAAACACTTGGGGGATATATAATAGAATGACTGGAACTTTCTCTCTGGCTCCCTGGCTCCCTTCATTCTATTCTATATCCCCCAAGTGTTTTTATCCAATGTCTTATCTAATGTCACCAGGTCCCCGGCCACCTAGTGACAGAAGAGAGAAGTGCAGCAATTCCAGAATTAGGGCGAAATCAATCGATCTCCCGACAATTGGCCAAAGCAACTATCGCTTGGCAAATAAATTTAATAGCAACTTTGCATTAACATCAGGGTGCTACACCTCTATGCTTTAACTTTGCTTTCTCTTGCTCCCCTCTATGTTCCCCCTCATGATCCCCTCCATGCTCCCGCCTCTTTCCTCTTGCTTCCCTCCATGCTCCACTTCACACCTATTCTGCCCTCCACGCCTGCTCTCACCACCACCATCCAACTCACCTCCACAAAATTCCCCCTATGTAAACACTGAGCACTGATCTGCATGCTTATCCTCTAAGCATAAATCCCCCCCACCCAGTACAATTCTGGCCCCCCATGAAATCCCCCCCTTCAGCACAAATTCCCCCCCCCCATCCTTCAAACCCCCCAGCTCAAATGAAGCTCAATGCCCCCCCAAAAAAATCACCCTTTTTGGCATAAATCCTCTACCCTTAAAACTTTCCCTTCTAGTACACATCTTCTCCCCCCCTTTAAATTTTCCCCTTCCAGCACAAATTTCCCTCAAATTCCCGAACCATTGTTAGCACTCCCCCATGTTTCCCTTCCTAGAACGATACTTACCCCCTGCCACCCACAAATCCTCTCCCTGATACCCTTGTGGTGCCCCCCACATCACATGATACCACAATGCCCAAGGCAACCACCCCTTGTCCCGGCCCTGCAGAGGAGTACACAAGTTAGCAAATGGGGATAAGGTTTTAGTGAAAGGACCACAATCTGTGATCGAGGTCAAGAAATGCCTCAGTTGGAATGCCGCCCATGGGTCCAGTGGCGGCTGAAATAAGGTTCTCAGGTTCTCAGGTCCTGCTGTTGCATTTACCTATTTTTCTTCACAAAATGAAGGCGTCTGGCTTTACTTGTTGTTGACAGACATAGAAGATGTTTATGATCAGTTCCAGGGGGGAGGTCTGGATTATGCAATACTAGTGACATTTTAAGAAGACTAGAGAATAAAATGCAGGTGAATGTAAATAATATTTCTTTTTTTTTTTAGCAAAAAAAAGGATGATCAATTTATGACCACCCACCACAACCATGTTTGTTGTAGTATCTAGCACCAAGCCGTCATTAGCAGATACTTTAAGTCCTGTAAGGTGGGAGGTGGGGCCTCCATGGATCGGACTCGTTTTTCCAGCACATCCCACAAATGATCAATTGAACTGAGATCTGAAGAATTTGGAGGCCAAGAGAAAACACCTCAAACTCATTGTTGTGTTCCTCAAACAATTTTTGAATTCATTAGACCAATTCATTTTCCATTGCTCTGTGGTCCAGTTCTGATGCTCACATGCCCATTGTAGGCGCTTTTGGCTGTGGGCATGGGTCAGCATGGGCACCCTGACTGGTCTGCGGCTAAACAGCCCCATACACAACAAACTGCTATGCTCTGTGTGTTCTGACACATTTCTATCAGAACTAGCATGAGCTTTTTCAGCAATATGAACTCCAAGGATTGGACTACATAGGCCAGCCTTCCCTCCCCACCTCCATAGGCCCCCCTCCCCCACCTCCATCAATTAGCCTTCCCTCCCCACCTCCATCAATGAGCCTTCCCTCCCCAACTCCATCAATGAACTTTCCCTTCCCACCTCCATCAATGAGCCTTCCTTCCCCCCCACCTTCATCAATGAGTCTTCCCTTCCCACCTCCATCAATGAGCTTTCCCTTCCCACCTCCATCAATGAGCCTTCCTCCCCCCCACCTTCATCAATGAGTCTTCCCTTCCCATCTCCATCAATGAGCTTTCCCTTCTCACCTCTATCAATGAGCCTTCCTTCCCCCTCACCTTCATCAATGAGCCTTCCCTCCCCATCTCCATTAGTGAGCCTTCCCTCCTCAACCTCCATCAATGAGCCTTCCCTCCCCAACTCCATCAATGAGCTTTCCCTTCCCACCTCCATCAATGAGCCTTCCTCCCCCCCACCTTCATCAATGAGCCTTCCCTCCCCACCTTCATCAATGAGTCTTCCCTTCCCACCTCCATCAATGAGCTTTCCCTTCTCACCTCTATCAATGAGCCTTCCTTCCCCCCCACCTTCATCAATGAGCCTTCCCTCCCCATCTCCATTAGTGAGCCTTCCCTCCCCAACCTCCATCAATGAGCCTTCCCTCCCCAACTCCATCAATGAGCTTTCCCTTCCCACCTCCATCAATGAGCCTTCCTCCCCCCCACCTTCATCAATGAGCCTTCCCTCCCCACCTCTATTAATGAGTCTTCCCTCCCAACCTGCATCAATGAGCCTTCCCTCCCCACCTCCATCAATGAGCCTTCCCTCCCCACCTCCATCAATGAGCCTTCCCTCCCCACCTCCATCAATAAGCCTTCCCTCCCCACCTCAATCGATGAGCCTTCCTCCCCCCCACCTTCATCAATGAGTCTTCCCTTCCCACCTCCATCAATGAGCTTTCCCTTCTCACCTCTATCAATGAGCCTTCCTTCCCCCTCACCTTCATCAATGAGCCTTCCCTCCCCATCTCCATTAGTGAGCCTTCCCTCCCCAACCTCCATCAATGAGCCTTCCCTCCCCGACTCCATCAATGAGCTTTCCCTTCCCACCTCCATCAATGAGCCTTCCTCCCCCCCACCTTCATCAATGAGCCTTCCCTCCCCACCTTCATCAATGAGTCTTCCCTCCCCAACTCCATCAATGAGCTTTCCCTTCCCACCTCCATCAATGAGCCTTCCCCCCCCCCACCTTCATCAATGAGCCTTCCCTCCCCACCTCTATTAACGAGCCTTCCCTCCCCACCTCCATCAATGAGCCTTCCCTCCCCACCTCCATCAATGAGCCTTCCCTCCCCACCTCCATCAATGAGCTTTCCCTTCCCACCTCCATCAATGAGCCTTCCCTCCCCACCTCAATCACTGAGCCTTCCTGTTAGGAAAGAGGCAAGTACCAGTCTCTCCAATATCGCTGCCTTCCTTCACACATGTGCGGTAGAGCGGCACTCCGGCGCATCCCTGGGCACAATACAGCGAAACGGCTAATGCACGTGTGCAATTCGGCTAAATGGCTAATGAGCGTGCGCGATTCAGAGTAACAGCAAGCGCATGTACGCAATAGCGCGCACAACATGAGCCTCCCACTGGCCTATAAAAGCCACTCTGTGCCATGGCCAGATTGCTGGTTTGTCTTTCAGCTCCCCGTGTGTTCCTGCATTGTATCCTGATTCTTGATTACCTGTTGTGACCCGGATTGACCTTGACCTGCTCTGATCTCTACCTGCATCTGACCCTCGGCTTGCTTCTCGGACTTCTCCACTTGCTTATCGTGTTTGACCCTCGGCCTGTCTACGGATATTGCTTCCTAATGCAAGAGAATAAAGAATCAATTAAATGAATAAAGTTTTTTCAGTATTGCAGCAGCGCTATATGCCCCAAATTATTAGGGTCCACTTTTCAGTTAAGTTCCTTGAGTTCAAATGGATCAGGTGGTAATAGTCCTACTAATAGGTATTGTTGTATTCTGTGAGGGTAGTTATTCCTTTTACCAAGTGATACACCACGTGCGGGGAACCCCAATGAAAACGCACTCAACAGAAATCCAACCAATATGAGCCTTGAGTAATAATAGTAGGTCTGCACCACTTCCAAACAACCACCAGATGTCAGTCTTACTCTTGGTAGCTCCAATAAGATATGTGGGAGAAATGGAATGTCCACATAGTGTGATATTGCTAAAACACTTTATTAAAACATCCCAATATCCCCCTTAAGTAACATGCGTACCAGAGAATCATTAAAAAAGAGCAAAATAGAAAAGTGCACTGTGCCTGTTGCGTCCTCCAATCGGAAAAGATGCCAGGAGCGCTCGCTGTGTGAGGCTACACGCTTCCTGATTCCTCCCTGGTCATTGGAGCGCATGCGTCACGTCAACGGACGTTTTGTCACTTCCTGGACTTCTGAGGGCGTGACATTGCTTCCTGTCTCCAGTGATTGACCCTCAGCCTGCCTACGGACTTTTTGCTATCAATCTTCAGTACTAGTCTTCAGCCTACTGACAGACCTGCTAACAGTCCTTGCACTAGACTGTTTTGCCTATCTAGAGACTCTTACTAGTCAACGGTGATTGACCCCCGGCCTGTTGTTGGATCAGCTGTTTATCCTCCTTCCTGAGCTTCAGCATCTTCCAGTCCTGCACAGCTCTCTCCCTGCCAGTGACCTTCACGCAAGACCTGCCCAGCCCGCTGGTGACTCGTGCCTCTTTGTGCCCTTCACCCCCTGTACCATCTCCAGGAGTGGAGTGCGCTTAGTGGCAAGAGGTCACCGCTCTCAGCATCTCGGCCTCGGTGAGTACCCTTATCTGACAGAACAAGCCAGCCATGTCAGAGGCCGACAGAGCGGGTTCTCCTCTTGAGGCCCTGTGCCAGCAGGTTGCAGCCCTCACACAAGTCGTCCAGAAATTGCAGGAGGGTTATGTCCAAATGGAGGGTCGTCTCCAGCATCTGTCTGGGTCGCCTGCTCCAGCTGCCGCAGCTCCTATACCTTCTTCTGGGGTCACCTCGTCTCAGGCACAGACCAGCTCTATCGTGGTAATGGCCCTCCCTGAACCCAGGGTTCCTACACCTGAGCGATTTGTTGGCGACCGGAAGAAATTCTGAGCTTTCAAGAACGCCTGCTCCTTGTACCTGGCCCTCCAACCCAAGACTTTTTCTACAGAAGTTGTAAAAGTAGGATTTGTAATCTCCTTATTATCCGAAGAGCCGCAGGCCTGGGCTCATAACCTTATGGAGAAAAGAAGCCCTATACTGAACTCACTGGACACTTTCTTTGAATCTATGTCTCAATTGTATGACGACCCCCAGCGCACCGCCACAGCTGAAGCCATCCTACACACCCTCTCCCAAGGGAAAAGACCAGTAGAAGACTACACGGTAGACTTCCGAAAATGGTCAGCTGATACAGCATGGAACGAAGTTGCCCTAAAGTACCAATACCATCAGGGTCTTTCTGAGACTCTTAAGGATGAGCTGGCTCGGGTCGAGACTCCAACTACTCTGGAGGAATTAATCCAATTGGTCATCAAACTGGACAGGCGCATGCGTAAACGGCGCTCCGAGCGCTTTCAGTCTTCCTGACCTACCTGGATGCTTCCCAAGCCTTCTTCGCCTATCCTCCATTCTCAGCTCCTTCTGCTGTTCCTGCTCCAGAGAGTGAGCCCATGCAATTAGGACTGGTCCGATCTCCTCTCACTCCAGATGAAAGACAACGGAGGCGGCAAGCCAGTTTGTGCCTATATTGTGGGGCTTCAGAACACTTCCTACACAACTGTCCTGTGAGACCCAGTAAGTCACGCTCCCAGTTTACCATGAACTCTCAGGTCACTGGTCCTGCTCAAACTCATGTCATCCTTCCTGTCTCCTTACAGGTGGCGGAAGAGGGAATCCGGCTTCTGGCCATCATTGATTCGGGGGCTTGCAGTTGCTTCCTAGATGCATCTCTAGCACAAAGACTACGCATTCCTCTCTTGAACAAGAAGCAAAGCCTCCAGGTCCACCTGGCTGATGGGTCTCTACCTTGTTCAGGACCCATCACTCAAGAGACTAGACCCATCCTCACCACCACAGATTCTGGACATCAAGAACTCTTGTGTTTTGACATTATCTGCTCCCCAATGTTCCCCATCATCTTGGGTCTTCCCTGGCTGCAGGCCCACGATCCCCAGATTAATTGTAGCAAGAAAGAGATTTCTTTTTCCTCATCCTCAACACTGTCTAAACCCAGTTCCAGTTTCCTGTTTGACTGTGCAACCGGTATCCGACAACCTTCAACATGTTCCTCCAGTATACCTTGAATTCAGGGACGTTTTTGACAAGAAAAAAGCCGACAGTTTGCCACCTCACCTTACGACTGTCCCATTGAATTTTTCCCCTGCTCTGAAATTCCTTATGGGTGCATATTTCCGCTATCCGAGACTGAATTGGAAGCCCTCCGGGTTTACATCGATGAGAATCTGGAAAAGGGCTTCATCCGCCCATCCTCCTCGCTGGCTGGAGCCGGCATCTTTTTTGTCGAAAAGAAGGATGGTTCTCTAAGACCCTGTGTTGATTACAGGGAACTCAATAAAATAACAGTGAAAAACAGGTACCCGCTTCCACTCATTTCAGAGTTGTTCCAGCGGTTCCGTACTGCACAAATTTTTTCCAAATTAGACTTATGTGGTGCATACAACCTCATCCGGATTCGTGCTGGTGACAAGTGGAAGACCGCCTTCAGATCCAGATTCGGACATTTTGAGTACTTGGTGATGCCGTTTGGGTTATGCAATGCCCCGGCCACCTTTCAATACTTGGTAAATGACATTTTTCGAGAGTACCTTGATAATTTCGTAATTGTGTACCTAGATGGCATCCTTATTTTCTCTGCTACCATTGAACTACACCAGACTCGTGTAAAGAAAGTTCTTACTATCCTCAGAAAACATGGACTTTACCTTAAAGCAGAGAAATGTGAATTTGAAAAAAACTGTTGTTCAATTTCTAGGATTCATTATTACCACCGATGGGGTAACAATGGACCCGGAAAAGGTTAAAGCAATTCAAGAATGGCCGGCCCCTGCAGATAAAAAAGGTGTCCAGCGGTTCATTGGCTTCGCTAATTTTTATCGAAGATTTATTAAAACTTTTTCTTCCATTGTCTCACACATTACCCAGCTGACCCGTCAACAAAATCATTTTCGGTGGTCCCAGGAAGCTCAAGAGGCTTTTGAGGAGTTGAAGGCCCTGTTTACTTCTGCACCTATCCTGCAGCATCCAGACCCCGCACTACCCTTCATATTGGAAGTAGACGCTTCAGAGGCAGCTACAGGTGCTATTCAGTCTCAGAGACGGGGTCCCAAGTCCCTGCTTCATCCAGTAGCCTTTGCTTCATGGAAACTAAGCCCTCCTAAAAGAAATTACAGTGTTGGAGACCATGAGTTATTAGCCATCAAGTTCGCCTTGGAGGAATGGAGATATCTGTTGGAGGGTGCGTCCCATTCTATAATGATTTTCACAGACCACAAGAACTTGGAATATCTCAGAACAGCCAAGCGCCTAAATCCCCGACAAGCCCGGTGGGCACTCTTCTTCTCCAGATTCAATTTTCACATTTCTTACAGACCTGGTTCCAAGAACGGGAAAGCGGACGCACTCTCCCGGATGTTCCCAGAGTCCCCTCAAATAACAGAACCTAGCACCATCCTTTCTCCGCAGAATTTTTGCCTCATCACCCAGTCTGACCTCAGAACCACCATTAAACAAGCTTCTGCACAGGGTACTGAGCCAGAGGTGCCCTTTTTGAAGAAACGGGATGACTTACTTTGGACCCGGAATAAAATTTTTGTCCCGCTTGAGGTAAGACCTCTGATCCTGGAGACTTTTCATGATCACAAACTGGCAGGTCATTTCGGAGCTCTAAAGACCACTGAACTAGTCTCTCACTCCTTTTGGTGGCCTGGTTGGAGACGGGACTGCAAGGATTACGTCTCCTCATGTATCTCCTGTCAGCGAAACAAGGGGCCAAATGCCAAGTCTTGGGGTCTACTGAAACCTCTGCCCATCCCGGAACGACCATGGAAGGAAGTGTTTATGGACTTTATTGTTGAATTACCACCCTCTGAAGTGTTCTCTACCATTTTTGTCATTATTGACCACCTCTCTAAGATGGCACACTTTCTCCCCATGGTGGGCACTCCCTCTGCCCTGGATACAACTAATATGTTCAAGGAAGTAGTAAGGCTTCACGGGGTACCCAATAATATTGTCTCCGATAGAGGTATTCAATTCACCTCTAATGCCGCGTACACACGGTCGGACTTTTCGTCTACAAAAGTCCAACGGACGCTGACGGACTAAAGCTGGCTGGTAATCCGATCGTGTGTGGGCTTCTCCGGACTTTCAACGTACTTTTTTAGCCTCAAATCCGACGTACTTTAGATTTGAAACATGCTTCAAATCTTTACGTCGTAACTACGACGGACCCCGAAATCCGCTCGTCTGTGTGCTAGTCCGACGGACAAAAACCCACGCTAGGGCAGCTATTGGCTACTGGCTGTGAACTTCCTTATTTTAGTCTGGTGTACGTCATCATGTACGAATCCGTCGGACTTTTGTGTGGTCGTGTGTAGGCAAGTCCGTTCGTTAGAAAGTCTGCCACAAGTCCGCCGCAAGTCTGCCGAAAGTCCGCCGGAAGTATGTCGGACAGGCTGTCGGACTTTTGTAGCTGAAAAGTCCGACCGTGTGTACGCGGCATTAGTTTTGAAGGGCGCTGGGAATTAAAGTCAGTCTGTCTTCAGCTTACCATCCTCAAAGTAATGGCCAAACGGAGAGGACAAATCAAACGTTAGAACAATATCTTTGTTGCTTCTGTTCCGGCTCCCAGGATGATTGGTCCACTCTCCTGCCCTATGCGGAGTTTGCTTATAATAATTCCATCCACTCAGCTACTAACCAAACGCCTTTCTGGTCCAACTTCGGGTTTCATCCCTCCTTTCTTCCTAATTCCTTCCCTGAAATATCAGTTCCGGCTGTGCAAGACCACATAACTTCCATCCAGTCAAATTTCCAAAAAATTCAGGAAACCATGCAGAAGGCCCAGGACAGTTACAAAAGACACTATGACAAGGGAAGAAAGGAAAATCCAGCCTTCAAGGTAGAGGATGAAGTCTGGCTATCCGCCATCAACCTTGGCTACCTTGTCCTATTCGGAAATTAGGACCGAAATTCATCGGCCCTTTCAAAATAAAAAGAATTGTGAACCCTGTGGCTTTTGAATTCGCCTTACCCAGTTCCTATAGGATACATCCTGTGTTTCACGCATCCCTACTGAAACCGGTGATTCCAAGCCCTTTTTCAGGAAGAAAAAGACCACCTCCTCCTCTGGTTAAAATCAATGGCGAGAATGAGTTTGAGGTAGAAGCTATAATTAACTGCAGGATGAAGGGCAAGCAGCTCCAGTACTTGATTAAATGGAAGGGCTACCCCCCTGAGGATAATTCTTGGGAACCTTCAAGTAATTTACACGCTCCACGCTTAATCCAAGCCTTCCACAAGAAACACCCGGGCTTACTGTCCAGATTGGGCGTCCGGAGGCCGCCCGTCGGGGGGGGGCACTGTCAGGAAAGAGGCAAGTACCAGTCTCGCCAATATCGCTGCCTTCCTTCACACATGCGCGGTAGAGCGGCACACCGGCGCATCCCTGGGCACAATACAGCGAAACGGCTAATGCGCGTGTGCAATTCGGCTAAACGGCTAATGAGCGTGCGCGATTCAGCGTAACGGCAAATGCGCGTACGCAATAGCGCGCACAACATGAGCCTCCCACTGGCCTATAAAAGCCACTCTGTGCCATGGCCATATTGCTGGTTTGTCTTTCAGCTCCCCGTGTGTTCCTGCATTGTATCCTGATTCTTGATTACCTGTTGTGACCCGGATTGACCTTGACCTGCTCTGATCTCTACCTGCATCTGACCCTCGGCTTGCTTCTCGGACTTCTCCACTTGCTTACCGTGTTTGACCCTCGGCCTGTCTACGGGTATTGCTTCCTGTCTCCAGTGATTGACCCTCAGCCTGCTCCTGGACTTTGCTATTGTCTTCAGTGCTCGACCCCTGGCTTGCTCACAGACTTTGCTTCCAGTCACCTGTGTTTGACCCTCGGCCTACCTACGGACTTTTTGCTATCAATCTTCAGTACTAGTCTTCAGCCTGCTGACAGACCTGCTCACAGTCCTTGCACTAGACTGTTTTGCCTATCTAGAGACTCTTACTAGTCAACGGTGTTTGACTCCCGGCCTGTTGTTGGATCAGCTGTTTATCCTCCTTCCTGAGCTTCAGCATCTTCCAGTCCTGCACAGCTCTCTCCCTGCCGGTGACCTTCACGCAAGACCTGCCCAGCCCGCTGGTGACTAGTGCCTCTTTGTGCCCTTCACCCCCTGTACCATCTCCAGGAGTGGAGTGCGCTTAGTCGCAAGAGGTTACCGCTCTAAGCATCTCGGCCTCGGTGAGTACCCTTATCTGACACTTCCCTTCCCACCTCCATCAACGAGCCTTCCATCCCCACTTTCATCAGTGAGCCTTCCCTCCTCCACCTCCATCAATGAGCCTTCCCTCCCCACCTCCATCAATGAGCCTTCCCTTCCCACCTTCATCAATGAGCCTTCCCTCCCCACCTCCATCAATGAGCCTTCCCTCCCCACCTCCATCAATGAGCCTTCCCTCCTCACCTCTATCAATGAGCCTTCCCTCCTCACCTCTATCAATGAGCCTTCCCTTCCCATCTCCATGAATGAGCCTTCCCTCCTCACTTCCATCAATGAGCCTTCCCTCCCCACCTCCATCAATGAGCCTTCCCTCCCCACCTCCATCAATGAGCCTTCCCTCCCCACCTCCATCAATGAGCCTTACCTCCCCATCTTCATCAATGAGCCTTCCCTCCCCACATCCATCAATGAGCCTTCCCTCCCCACCTCCATCAATGAGCCTTCCCTCCCCATCTTCATCAATGAGCCTTCCCTCCCCACATCCATCAATGAGCCTTCCCTCCCCACATCCATCAGTGAGCCTTCCCTCCCCAACCTCCATCAATGAGCCTTCCCTCCCCACATCCATCAATGAGCCTTCCCTCCCTACCTTTATTAATGAGTCTTCCCTCCCCACCTCCATCAATGAGCCTTCCCTTCCCAACCTCCATCAATGAGCCTTCCCTCCCCACCTCCATGAATGAGCCTTCCCTCCCCACCTCCATCGATGAGCCTTCCCTCCCCACCTCTATTAATGAGTCTTCCCTCTCCACCTCCATCAATGAGCCTTCCCTCCCCACCTCTATCAATGAGCCTCCCCCCACCTTCATCAATGAGCCTTCCCTCCCCACCTCCATCAATGAGCCTTCCCTCCCCACCTCCATCAATGAGCCTTCCCTCCTCACCTCTATCAACGAGCCTTCCCTCCCCACCTCCATCAATGAGCCTTTCCTCCTCACCTCTATCAATGAGCCTTCCCTCCCCACCTCCATCAATGAGCCTTCCCTCCTCACCTCTATCAATGAGCCTTCCCTTCCCACCTCCATCAATGAGCCTTCCCTCCTCACCTCTATCAATGAGCCTTCCCTCCTCACCTCTTTCAATGAGCCTTCCCTTCCCACCTCCATCAATGAGCCTTCCCTCCTCACCTCTATCAATGAGCCTTCCCTCCTCACCTCTTTCAATGAGCCTTCCCTCCCCACCTCCATCAATGAGCCTTCCCTCCTCACCTCTATCAATGAGCCTTCCCTTCCCACCTCCATCAATGAGCCTTCCCTCCTCACCTCTATCAATGAGCCTTCCCTCCTCACCTCTTTCAATGAGCCTTCCCTTCCCACCTCCATCAATGAGCCTTCCCTCCTCACCTCCATCAATGAGCCTTCCCTCCTCACCTCTATCAATGAGTCTTCCCTTCCCACCTCCATCAATGAGCCTTCCCTCCTCACTTCCATCAATGAGCCTTCCCTCCTCACTTCCATCAATGAGCCTTCCCTCCCCACCTCCATCAATGAGCCTTCCCTCCCCACCTCCATCAATGAGCCTTTCCTCCTCACCTCTATCAATGAGCCTTCCCTCCCCACCTCCATCAATGAGCCCCCCCTCACTTTCATCAATGAGCCTTCCATCCCCACCTCCATCAATGAGCCCCCCCTCACTTTCATCAATGAGCCTTCCCTCCCTACCTCCATCAATGAGCTTCCCCCCTACCTCCATCAAACATTACAATTTGGCCCTTGCCAGAGTCCTCCAAGTCCTTACACTTGTCCATTTTTTCTGCTTTCATAACATCAACTTTAGGGACAACATGTTCACTTGCTGCCTAATAAATACCACTGACATGCAGAAGATAATCAATGTGATTCACTTTACCTGTCAATGTTAAAGCTGATCATTGTATGTGTCTGTACAATGATGTTCCTTCATAGATTGTAAGCTCTTCTGAGCAGGGCCCTCCTAACCTTCTTGTATTTGATTGTATTGTAACTGTACTGTCTCTCGTTAGATTGTAAAGTGCTGCACAGACTGTTGGTGCTATATCAATCCTGTATAATAATAATATAATAATAGTGGTGTGGAAGGAGGGTTGCTGCCGTGTTTTTTCTGCACTGTGACGAGTTAATTAGAAACTCTAAACTGTCACTTCCTGGATCTGCGCTGGGCGTGGCCTGACGTTCCTTATATTCACTTTCACTTTGGAAGACATAAGGGAGAAGGTAATAACTTTCTAATTGTTATTCAAATATGAAGGGTATTAATAGTGCTCGGTGCTCCTCAGAAGATCCAGAGATTGTATAAGAAGTGACAGTTGTGTAGAAAGTAAAGGAATGTACTCTATATAGGATGTTTATGGGATTTATAGGGCTGGGCCTGCAGTGTAAGGAAATACAAATCTCTGTGTGATCTTCTGTCCGATAACTTGGAATTTCCTTCATTTTTGGAGCCAAGATCATTAATATTTATGATGTCCCAACATACTTTAGCTGTAGATTGAAGCACAAAGTGCAGACACAACTTTAAAATCACACATTCCAATTCATTACAGAAGGTAGTGATCAGTATACATTAATGTGTATGTGTCACTTATCCTTACCTCCCAACTGTCCCGGATTTCGAGGGACTGTCCCTGATTTGGAACAAAGACCCTCTGTCCCTCTCATTTGTCCCTCATTTTGCTCTGATCTATATAATTGTATATAAAATACACTTATCTTTAAAAAAGTGTTTCCCAGCGCTAAAACTTTCATCCAATTTCTAATTTGCTGCATTTGTAAATTTCAAAAGCCAATATAAAGAAACATTAATGGTAAAAAAGTGCTTGTAGATTTAATTAATCATTTTTTTGTACAATTCTCCTTTAACCGCTTAAGCCCCCAGAAGATTTTACCCCCTTCCTGACTAGAACACTTTTTGCGATTCGGCACTGCGTCGTTTAACTGACAATTGCGCAGTCGTGCGATGTTGCACAGAAACAAAATCGATGTCCTTTTCTCCCCACAAATAGAGCTTTCTTTTGGTGGTATTTGATCACCTCTGCGGTTTTTATTTTTTGCGCTATAAACAAAAAAGAGCGACTATTTTGAAAAAAATGCATTATTTTTTACTTTTTGCTATAATAAATATCCCCCAAAAATATATAAAAAAAATTTTTTTTCCTCAGCTTAGGCCGATACGTATTCTTCTACATATTTTTGGTAAAAAAAACAATCGCAATAAGCGTACATTGATTGGTTTGCGCAAAATTTATAGTGTCTACAAAATAGGGGATATATTTATAGCATTTTTATCATTATTATTTTTTTTTTACTAGTAATGGCAGTGATCTGCGATTTTTATCATGACTGCGACATTATGGCGGACACATCGGACACTTTTGACACATTTTTGGGACCATTGGCATTAATACAGCGATCAGTCCTATAAAAATGCATTGATTACTGTAAAAATGTCACTGGCAGTGAAGGGGTTAACACTAGGGGGGCGATCAAGGGGTTGATTGTGTTCCCTCTCTGTGTTCTAACTGAAAGGGGGAGGGGACTGACTAGGGGAGATGACAGATCGCTGTTCCTACTTTGTAGGAACATACGATCTGTCACTTCTCCCCACAGAGAACCGGGATCTCTGTGGTCCCGCTGTGTTACGAGCGATTATGGGAGCCCAGCAGTCATCTAGATTGCCAGGCACTGGCATCGGCTCCGGGAGCAAGCTGCGGACGCACGCGTGCCCCTAGTGGCCACCAGAGGGAGCGACGTAACATAACAGCGATTCGCGCAGCCGAGCCATGTTGACGCAGTACTGCGGCGGCTGGTCGGCAAGCAGTTAAGGGGGCGTGGAAGGAGGTGTGTCCTAGGCCAGCATACTTTTACTAATAGGTGTCCCTCCTTCCCATCTCAGAAAGTTGGGAGGTGTGCTGTTCCCTAAGACTATCAGGCATGCTGGTACATGTAGTTCCATGGCCTTAATTTGCAAGGTTCTGCTGTTACCCGTTAATTGTTGCCTGGCTGTTGATTCAATTATTTCAATGAAGGTGAGCGCTGTCCTATCAAAATTCAAAAGTCCTACTGTGCATACAATGGAGTTCTGTCATATACTATTACAATACCATGAGAAGGTACCAAGAGTGTAACCATAGTGCATACAGTCTACTTGGAAAAAAAAAAAACTTCAAGGACCACTTAAAGCGGAGTTCCACCGAAAAAAAATAAAATAAAAGTCAGCAGCTACAAATACCGCAGCTGCTGATATTTAAAATAAGGACACTCACCTGTCCAAGGCGCCCGTGATGTCCTCACCCCAAGCCGATCCGGCCCTCGGCCCTCGGGTGGAGGCGCCGCCATCTTCAGTAAGGGAATCAGGAAGTGGAGCCTTGCAGCTTCACAGCCTGGTTCCCTACTGCGCATGCGTGAGTTGCGCAGCGCATCCTGACTGGTCCCTGCTGACTTCTGAGACCTGTGTGTCTCCCAGAATACAGCAGGGGGGGGCGGAGGAGGGGCCGGACATGGCGTAGATCACCGCAGATTCTGCGGCAATCTATCGCCAGAAGTGGGAGAAAATACCTGGATTAGACAGATATCTGCTCCCCGCTTCCCCCTGAAAGGTGCCAAACGTGACACCGGAGTCGGGGAGGAATTCGGACAGCGGAAGTTCCATTTTTGGGTGATGCTCCACTTTACAGACCAGGCCTTTTTCAGTATTTTTTTGCTAGAAAATCATTTAGAACCCCCAAAACATTATATTATATATATATATATATATATATATATATATATATATATATATATATATATATTAGCAGAGTCCCTAGAGAATAAAATGGCGGTCATTGCAATATTTTACATCACACTGTATTTGCGCAGCGGTCTTTAAAGCGCAAATTGTTTGGGGAAAAAATACACTTTCATGAATTAAAAAAAAAAACAAATCAGTAAAGTTAGCCCAATTTTTTTGTATAATGTAAAAGACGATGTTACGCTGAGTAAATAGATACCTAACATGTCACGCTTTATAATTGCGCACACTCGTGGAATGGCGACAGACTACGGTACTTAAAAATCTCCATAGGTGACGCTTTAAAATGTTTTACAGGTTACCTGTTTAGGCTTGATTTACACCTATGGCATTTTTAGTGCTTTTTGCATTTTGCAGATTTGCACTCCAGAACGTGTTCCATAGAAGACCATGTTATATGGACTGTAGTGCAAATCTGCAAAATGCACTAAAAATGCCATTGGTGTGAATCAAGCCTAATGCCTTGTACACATGATCGGATTTTTCTACAACAAAACCGTGGATTTTTTTTCTGAAGGATGTTGACTCAAACTTGTCTTGCTTACACACGGTCAAACAAATGTTGGCCCAAATTCCGAACGTGGGAATGCCGTGACGTACAACACGTAAGACGGAACTATAAAAAGGAAGTTCAATAGCCAGTTCAATAGCCTTTTGCTTGATTCCGAGCATGCGTGAACTTTTGTGCGACGGACTTGTGTACACACGATCTGACTTTCCGACAACAAGTTTTGTGGGCGGAAAACTTGAGAACCTGCTCTCAAACATTTGTGGGTGGAAATTCCAACAGCAAATGTTCGATGGAGCGTACACACGGTCGGACTTTCCGACAACAAGCTCACATCCAACATTTCCCATCGGAAAATCCGACTGTGTCTACGCGGCATTAGAGTTACAGAGAAGGGCTAGCGCTGGAATTATTGCTTTTATTCTAATGATCGCGGCGATTAACTGACAAATGCGCAGTCGTGCGACGTTGTACCCCAACAAAATTTATGTCCTTTTTTCCCCACAAATAGAGCTTTCTTTTGGTGGTATTTGATTACCTCTGCAGTTTTTATTTTTTGCGTTATAAACAAAAAAAGATAATTTTGAAAAAAAAAAAAACAATATTATTTACTTTTTCCTATAATAAAATATAATATAATAAAAACATTGCCCCAAAAAATATAAAAATAAATAAATTTCTTCCTCAGTTTAGGCCAATATACAGTATATTCTTCTACATATTTTTGGTAAAAAAAAATCCCAATTAGCGTATATTGATCGGTTTGCGCAAAAGTTATCGCATCTACAAAATAGGGGAACGACTTATAGCATTGTTATTATTGTTATTATTATTTTTCTAGTAATGGCGGTGATCAGCGATTTTTAGCGGGACTGCGACATTGCGGCCGACAGATCGGACACTTTTGACACTTTTTTGGGACCAGTAACATTTATACAGCGATCAGTGCTATAAAAAATGCAAATGATTACTGTATAAATGATATTGGCAGGGAAGGGGTTAACACTAGGGGGGGCGATCAAAGGATTAAATGTTGCCTAGGGAGGTGTTTATAACTGTGGGGGGAGGGGACTGACACTCACTAGGAACAGACGATCGCTCTGAACTCCCCTGACAGAAGGGGGATCTGCTTTGTTTACACTAGCAGATCCCCGTTCTGCCTCTGTGGAGCGATCATGGGTGGCCGACGGACATTGAGCCTTATTTTAGAAGTGCCTAAAATATAATATAATGATTCTCCTGCAACCTAAAATAAAAATAAACACATAAACTATATATCCATAGGCGTGCGCAGGGGGTGTGCCAGGTATGCCTGGGCACACCCTAATCACTGTGTGCGGTGCCGATTCCCCCCTACTGCCCAGGCTTCTCTCCATGTTGGCCCCCTTGCCCTGTGGTGCTGCTGCCTTCGCTCCTCTCCCCCCCTGCTACTGCGGGCGGATGTTCCAGGATTGAAAGCAGGGGAAGGGGATAGAAAATATGTAATTTGCCAGCCCCTTCCTTTTCTAAATGAACTTAGTGAACACACTCGATGTTTACTATGCTTCAGTTTGTTAATGAACAGGAAGCTGTACTGAGCATTTCTCATTCATTCTCTGCCCCATGCAACCAAGGCTGCAGAGAAAGGTTTGTGTATGAGCTTTGGGGTGCCCCCCCCCCCCCCAATGCAATGGGCTGCGCTCACCTAAGTATATATCCGTACAGATTTACTTTTTTATTTCAGGTACTTGTATAGCGCCGTCAATTTACACAGCGCTTTACATATATTGTACATTCACATCAGTCCCCGCCCTCAAGGAGCTTAGAGATGCACCGAAAAACATTTCGGCTGAAAATGGTGTTATCGGCTGCACTGATGAGGTGGCACTGATAGGCACTGATGGACACTAATCGATGGCACTGATGATAACGTACTGACAGGTGTTACTGATGGGCACTGTGATGGGCATTGATTGGCACTGATAGGCACTCATGGACACTAATAGATGGCACTGACAGGTGTTACTGATGGGCACTGATTGGCACTGTGGGCACTAATAGGTGGCACTGATGGACACTAATAGATGGCACTGATGATAAGGCACTGACAGGTGTTACTGATGGGCGCTGATTGGCACTGTGATGGGCATTGATTGGCATTGATGGGCACTGATTGGCACTTTGATGGACACTAATAGATGGCAATGATGATAAGGCACTGACAGGTGTTACTGATGGGCACTGATTGGCACTGTGGGCACTGAGGTGGGCACTGTTATGGGCACTGATTGGCACTTTGATGTGCACCGACAGGCAATTCTGATGGGGCACTGACTGGCAGCTGATGGGCACTGATTGGCATTGTTGGCATACCTCCCAACTTTTTGAGATGGCAATGAGGGGCTCTCCCTGTCAGCGCAAACCGAGGAAAGACGTTTACCAGCACTTCCTGGTTCATGCTGTGATCAGTTGTGATTGGTCACAGCTGATCACATGGTAAGGAGCCTGAGGGACACACCACCGATCGCTGATTTAATAAGCTACCTCATCGGCTGCAGTATATCAGGCTTGACTGAAACCGGCGCATGCGCAGGAGGGGATACCGTCTTTCTCGGGATATCAATCTTCATGCTACACTGGCGCCGCTCATTCACTGGGGGTGTCTGGGCTGGCACCTGGCCGGACATATTCTTTGTCACCATGGTGACCCGACGCTGAAGCCGCGGCATTGCTTTTATTTGTTGAGGAGACTGTGGGAGGGGCCTGCGGCCAGACTCCAATTGTTGCAGGGAGACGGCACATAACCACGCCCTGACCCCGCCCCTCCACCAGCGGCACAGCATGCTTTGCTTGGTTTATATTGTCTGCTGCAATTTATTTCCGGTGCTGCGGCTGCAGGAAGAACTCGGCACTGTGAGCACAACAGTAATTGCAGAGCAGTGTCGTGTTACTGAGGTGGGGGGGATTGGTGGCAGAGGGGTACAGTGGGAGTGCAGTTGTGGAGAGGGGGGTACACAGTAGTGACAAAGAGATATTGGGGGATGCAGAGGTATGCTGGGGGCACAGTGGGGTGTTTTTACATTTTAAAGTTGGGGGGGGGGGGTGCCAGATATAGGATGCAGAGGTAAATGACAGCTCCTGGCTGCAGTCACTGGGGATTCCCTTCATCTATACTAGACCCTTATCCTAGATCATTGTATGAATTTTAAGGGGAAGCCCCATGCAAAAAACATTCCATAACAAGCACTTTTCTGAGCATGCGCTGTATAGCCCTGAAGATTCTGGTAGAACAGTGAGGACCTCTTCACATTAGGCATATCTGGAATTGTGCAATTCTGCAAAGCAGGGATGAGAAACTGAGAGATCAGTAAAAAGCAGAACACTTTATACACATTACACATAGTGAGGCACACATTTAACCCCTTGATCACCCGAGATGTTAACCCCTCCCCAGCCAGTGTCATTAGTTCAGTGACAGTGTATAGCAGGGATATGCAATTAGCGGACCTCCAGCTGTTGCATAACTACAAGTCCCATGAGGCATAGCAAGACTCTGAGAGCCACAAGCATGACACCCAGAGGCATGATGGGACTTGTAGTTTAGTAACAGCTGGAGGTCCGCTAATTGCATATCCCTGGTGTATAGTATTATCACTGATCACCGTATTATTAGTCAGTTCCCCCCCCCAGCGTCCGTTACTGTCAGATTGACCGCTGCAGTATCGCGCTCTTGTTATAAGTCGCTGATCGCCGCCATTAGTAGTATAAAAAGAAAATTCCAGTGTGCTGTAGATACCACAGGTTGTAGGCGCTATAACTTTCACGCAAACCAATCAATGAACACTTAGCAGCAGGGGCGTCGCTAGGGGGTGGCTTTTGGGGCTATAGCCCCGAATCTGGGGCCAATAGCCCCGAGTCTCTGCAGGGGTCCCCAAGGGGAGGGGAGGCTCTCTGGGGACCCTGATGCAAGGGAGAGGCTCTCTGGGGACCCTGATGCAAGGGAGAGGCTCTCTGGGGACCCTGATTTTAAGGCAGAGGCTCTCTAAGGACCCAGATTTAAGGGGGAGGCTCTCTGGGAACCCTGATGTAAGTGGGGGGGGGCCCTCTGGGTACCCTGATGTAAGGAGGAGGCTCTCTGGGGACCCTGATGTAAGGGGGGCTCTCTGGGGACCCTGATGTAAGTGGGCTCTCTGGGGACCCTGATGTAAGGGGGGGCTCTCTGGGGACCCTGATGTAAGGGGGGGCTCTCTGGGGACCCTGATGTAAGGGGAGGCTCTCTGGGGACACTGTGTAAGGGGGGGCTCTCTGGGGACCCTGATGTAAGTGGGGGGCTCTCTGGGGATATATATACACACACACGTATACATTACTGTATATACATGTGTATGCCCGCCCAAGCGTATGACTTTCTTTACTACCCTGCTATGGGCTCTAGCCCCAGATTTTTTGTAGACCTAGCAACGCCCCTGCTTAGCAGAATATATTTTTGCCAAAAGTTTCTGAAGAAATTCGATTTTTTAAATTTTTTTAAATTGGATATGTTTTATAGCAGAATATGAAATATATTGTTTTTTTTGTTTTTTTTTAATTGTTGGTCTTTTTTGATGTACTGTATGTTGCAAAAAAAATGAAAAACCGCAGAGGTGATCAAATACCACCAAAAGAAAGCTCTATTTGTGTGCCGAAGAATGCTATAAATGCCATGTGCTGCATGACCGCACAATTACCAGATAAAGTAGCGCAGTGGTGATTGGCAAAAAAATGGCCTGGTCATGAAGGGGGTAAAACCTTCCGGAGCCGAAGTGGTTAAACAATCATTGACTAAAGGGCTGATGGAGCTGACTTTTATAGGGAGGGGGCTGGCAGATTTGAACCCCCCCCCCCCCCCCCCATTATTGGCAATACTGTTCCATCTGACACAGTTCACAGTTCATGCAATGCATACTGGGGGATTCGATCCGGCCTACATGGCAAACAAGCCCACGTGTCCGCTGTTCAGGTGAACTGTGAGCAGGTATAGTCTCTGCATCAACCTGAGCTCCAAACATATCCTTAATGCTGATTTATTGATTAAGTAGGAATTTGATCTTTCTTAGTTAAACAGCAATATTTGCTATTCAAACCTCAATAGAAGCATCTTAAAGTGGCCTGACAATTACAAAAAACGAAATGGAAAAGAGACATTTTCATTCTCACCTCCCCCCCCCTCCACTCCCACTGCTGTAGGAGACAATGCTGCCTGAAGAATACATTGGATGGTGTCCTCTGTGGTCATGTAGCAGGAGGAACCTCATGGACCCTTAAAGAGGAACTCCAGGTATGGATATTTTACACATGGTACATTGGTCCGCTACTATACCACTACTACACCACTACTAATAGACATGTGCACAGCCAAAAAATTCATTCATTTTCGTTTTCATTTCATTAGTTTATTATTTTTTTTCATTTTTCGGGTCATTCGTTATGATCGCGATTCATAAATTTGTAAATTCGAACATTCGTTCATTCGTACATTTTTACATTTGTACATTTGTACATTCGTAAATTCGTAAAATCGTACATTTGTAAATTAGAAAATTCGGAAATTTGTAAATTCGAAGTTTGAAAATCCAAAAACCCGAAAATTCAAAAATCTGAAATAGTAACTGACTATTAAATTATAGGTATTGTAATTTCCTTTCAAATTTGACTGTCAGTGAACGTAACAAATATGAATTTATCCAAAGTTACGAATTATCCAAAACGAATGCTGCATCTAAACAAATGGAACGGAACAAATTAATAATAAATAATAATAATAAAACATTGTTATTATTATTGTTATTTATTATTATTAATTCATTATGTTCCATTCCGTTTTTGCGGATCATTCATAACTTCGGATAAATTTGTATGTGTTACGTTCACTAACAGCCAAATTTGAAAGGAAATTACAATACCTGTAATTTAAAAGTTACTAGTAATTACTAATAGTTAAGTTATTATTAGTTAACTATTATTTCAGATTTTCGAATTTTCGAATTCACAAATTTACAAATTCACTAATTTACTAATGTACGAATGTAGTGGTAGCACTCTCACCTAGCAGTAAGAAGGGTCGCTGGTTCGAATCCCAACCACGACACTACCTGCCTGGAGTTTGCATGTTCTCCCTGTGCCTGCGTGGGTTTCCTCCGGGTACTCCGGTTTCCTCCCACACTCCAAAGACATGCTGGTAGGTTAATAAGATCCTGTCTAAAATTGTCCCTAGTATGTATGAATGTGAGTTAGGGACCTTAGATTGTAAGCTCCTTGAGGGTAGGGACTGATGTGAATGTACAATGTATATGTAAAGCGCTGCGTAAATTGACGGCGCTATATAAGTACCTGAAATAAATAAATAAATAAATAAATGTACGAATTTAAGAATGTCCAATTTTATCGAATTTACGAATATTCAGAAAAAATTCATTAAACGGGTTTTCGTTAATTCGGATATTCCCGAAATAACGAATTTGTCGAAATTCGTTAAAAAACGAATTCGGAACGAAATGAATTGCACATGCCTAGCTACTACATTGCTATTATACCACTACTACACCGCTACTCTACCACTACTATACCACTACTGCAACTCTATTATACCACCATTGCACTACTACACCACTACTCCAGTGATCTCCACTAGCTTCCAGGTCTCACGCCAAGTGGCTGCCATGCTCCATTGTGAACACAGGAGGTCACCCCATTGGCACAGGCGCCATACAAAGAATGTGTCACCACACCCAAGCTGGACCAATGTACCCATGTATAAAATATCTATACCTGGCATTCTTCTTTATACCACATCCATACATGACCAACCTATCACTACTTGGGTCACACACCAACACCTTTCAGGATTCTCCATGTCATTTAGGACCCCAGTGATACCCCTGTTAAGGTCGATGACACCACATGTATTTAACCTTTTTATGTAGCTTGAAAATATACAAGAAATAAAGTTTGGTTACCTTTTAAGAAGTAACATTTCTTTTGTTGTTGTGTCCAGGTGATGGCCTGACCTCTGCCGGAAACTCACCGAAACCAGAAAGAATGGCGGAGGGCTGGAAATCAAGAACATCCGGTAAATAAAAAGAGTTTTCTATTCTGCCTTCTAGTTATAGAATATTCTTTGATATTAATCATCAATGATGATCACAATAAATATAAGCCGCACTCCAATTAGCTCTTGCAGTGTTTTTAATAATCAGTTAATTGACTGCATACAGTGATATCATCAACCCAAAACCAACCTTACTTGACGCGTTTCACCACTCTTGGCTTTGTCACAAGTGTAGCAATAACTCTCGGTGGAGCTGCTGGTTTAAGCGGGCTTGTTACCTTCACTCTCGACACCCCTGCTTTACCGGCACCGGGTCTAGGGTTCCGTTGAGTTTACCTCTGGACAATAAAAGCACCAACACTTGAATACGTTTTCAATGCTTTATTGAACCAAGTAACGAAGGAAGTAGCAGGAAAGAGGCAGGAGAGAAGCTACAGGGAAGCTCAAATACCTTTCTTTAGGATTCTTGAGAACGTCCTTTAGAGTTGAATATTGTAATCGGATGCGATCCCCTTGTGGGACACAATCTTTGCTCGCCTGGATAGGCCTCTCTCACTTGCCTAGCAGCCAGTACGTAGCACGAACAAAAGTCTCTGCCACAGATTTGCTTGAAATAAATCCGTACGATCCTCTGCCACAGCATGTGTTAAACTTTGCGGTGAATGTCAGACACAGTACTTGGACCTCTAAGCCAACCCGGCAGTACTATGCTGTAAAACTACTTTAGGATACGTCCTCCAACCGAGTCACCAGGCCCCTCTCCAGACCAGCACTCTGCATTATCCTTCCATGACGGGTCCTCCCCTGGGATCTTCTTGGTTGTCCAGCTTCTTCACTCTGGATAGACAGCTCAGGCCTGTTCCTCGGCTGCTGTGTTAGGCCCCAGACAGGCTTCTGGGCCCACCCACGCGCCGCAGCGACGCTGGCCTCCGGAAAGGAGGACCACGAGATAGCTCTCTAACATATACCTGTCGGCCAGGAGGGCCAGCAGGTGGCTGAAAACGAACCCCAAAACATGGCGTCTGTCCCATAAATACCCTCTCCCAGAATGCAACTCGGAGGACCACCTCCACCGAGTTGTCTCCGGGACAGAGGAGCACTCATACGCTTCGACACGTTGCCTTTCCAACACTAGCCAATGGTAACAACGGCACCCACCGGCTCAGTGTGAAACCACATGCAACGTCAGCCAAGCTGGAACAGAGGCAAATCTAACTCCCCTAACGAGCAATTTACTAAATTTACCTATCAGTTGGTAGATCATAAATCTACCAGCGCTACACAAGGATTTCACAGATCACAGATCACAGACCAGGCATATTAAGCACTTCCCGCCTGTAGGACATCATATGACTCCCTGTGCTTGAAGTGGAGATGGGTGCAGCTACAGGCATCATCCCTGTATCTTTCTTTTCAGCCTGTATTTCCTTACAATGTAAACACCTTCCTATTGACTGACACCGTCCACTGCGCTACTGACACTATCCACTGCCCTACTGACACCATCCACTGCCCTACTGACACAATCCACTGCTCTACTGACACCGTCCACTGCTCTACTGACACCGTCCACTGCTCTACTGACACCATCCACTGCTCAACTGACACCGTCCACTGCTCTACTGACACCGTCCTCTGCTCTACTGACACCGTCCACTGCTCTACTGACACCATCCACTGCTCTACTGACACCAACCACTGCCCTACTGACACCGTCCACTGCCCTACTGACACCGTTCACTGCTCTACTGACACCGTTCACTGCTCTACTGACACCGTCCTCTGCTCTACTGACACCGTCCACTGCTCTACTGACACCGTCCACTGCCCTACTGACACCGTCCACTGCCCTACTGACACCGTCCACTGCTCTACTGACACCATCCACTGCTCTACTGACACCGTCCACTGCTCTACTGACACCGTCCACTGCTCTACTGACACCGTCCACTGCTCTACTGACACCATCCACTGCTCTACTGACACCATCCACTGCTCTACTGACACCAACTACTGCTCTACTGACACCGTTCACTGCTCTACTGACACCGTTCACTGCTCTACTGACACCGTCCACTGCTCTACTGACACCATCCACTGCTCTACTGACACCGTCCACTGCCCTACTGACACCGTCCACTGCCCTACTGACACCGTCCACTGCTCTACTGACACCATCCTCTGCTCTACTGACACCGTCCACTGCTCTACTGACACCGTCCACTGCTCTACTGACACCGTCCACTGCTCTACTGACACCGTCTTCTGCTCTACTGACACCGTCTTCTGCTCTACTGACACCGTCCACTGCCCTACTGACACCGTCCACTGCCCTACTGACACCGTCCACTGCTCTATTGACACCATCCACTGCTCTACTGACACCATCCACTGCCCTACTGACACCGTCCACTGCTCTACTGACACCATCCATTGATCTACTGACACCGTCCACTGCTCTGCTGACACCATCCACTGCCCTACTGACACCATCCACTGCTCTACTGACACCGTCCACTGCTCTACTGACACCATCCACTGCTCTACTGACACCATCCACTGATCTACTGACACTGTCCTCTGCTCTACTGACACCGTCCTCTGCTCTACTGACACATCCACACAAGGTCCATTGCTTTACTGGCACGTTTATTTACAGTGACATTTGTTCTATTAAATTTTTTAAGTTTTCCTTATTATTTAGTTAGGCCTTGCTAGCTAGTTGATCTCTTTAAAACAAAAAAAAAGGGGGGGGGGGGGACGCCGAATCCTGGTGATCTTTGGTCTCTTTCAAGTTGCTCAGGTAGATCTCCCAAATGTTGCCTACCCCTGATCTAGGGAAACTGCCCCTTATGTAGTATTGGGGTGCATCATTCAATGTGCTTTTTTTAACATTATAGGGTTGATTTACTAAAAGAAAATAGACTGCAGTTGCTCCAGAGCTTAGCAAATGAGCAGAAGCTCTGCTGACTTCCATCATCCAATCATGTGCAAGCAAAAAAGCATTTTTTTCATTATCCTTGCATGTGATTGCGTATTCTTTGCAAAGGGAAGCTTTACCTCATTTACTAAGCTCTGGAGCCACTTCCACCAAAACAGTCTGCTTGCCTTTAGTAAATCAACCCCAATGTGTTTACTTTTCTGTATTTAAGAAATGTTTATAATAAAACTTGTATATATTTGTATAAATTGCTGTATTGTGCACATAATGTACCAATAAAGTCCCGCTATGTCCCTTTTTTGTGGACTGTAGTGTTGGCTCTGTGTACGGCCATCTGCATTTGGTGTCAGAGTGGTTATAAAACCGTGGCTTGTTATGAAAAGTACATACAAAGATGGCGGACAAATTCCATATTTATAGGAACTTTCTCACAGATGATGTAAAACCTGTACCTGTAATTGTATTTTCTTCAGAAGACATCGGGAGGTTCCGCCAGCAACTGCAGAGTTATGATGAGAAATCGCTGAGGCTGCTATTCAAGTATTACAGAGAAGATCTGAACTATATCCTGCAGACTTTGGAGACCGAGTCCATTCTGGAAGAACTACATTCTCGAAAAGTCATAAACCCACAGGTAAGAAAAAGATATTCACATAATTACATAGTCAGGCTGAAAAAAAGACACAATCCAGTTTAACCAATAAAAGAGGAAACAATCCCATATATACAATCCTATACCCACAGTTCATCGAGAGGAAGGCAAAAACCCCAGCAAAGCATCATCCAATTACAGCAGGGAAAAAATGATATAAGCAAAAAAAAGACTGAAAATGTTAAAAAAAATTAAAAATATATTCTGTTACATAGTTCATGGACTTAGATAAGATGGGGGGGGTTTGGGGTTGTCCCCGCCCGGTCCGTAATTGTCAATGACGGGAACAAGGCAAGCTCCTGTATTGATGCAGCCACTGCCGCTGTCAGCCTTCCCTTCCTCCCTCTTCCATCCATGCAGATTTCTCGGCTCAGGTGGGGGGGGGGGGGGTGCTCATCTGACATCATGGATTGGCTCGGGCGGGGCACTCATCTGACATCGCGGGTCGGCTTGGGTGTGGGGAGGGGCGCTCCGCTGACATCTCGGGTCGGCTCGGGCAGGGGGCGGGGGCTGTAAGATTGGCTATTACAGTGCACCATCCTGTGATAGCTACTCCAATGGCTGAGAGCACTGACCGCTGTGTTCTGGTGGGGGTCATCCCCCTGTCAGAACACAATAGCACAGTGGGGAAGATCGCTGTACTAACACTACATGTGTTAGTACAGTGACCTGTCTGGCTGAACGAAAAAACGCTGATAGTGTGTACCAAGCCTTAGAATGGACAATAGCCAACCTCAGTGCAACGTTCATAAAAACTGGAAGAATGCAAAACTGAAATTAGGTTAAATTTTCAAGAGGATCTGAGAAAATAGAATTAAGGATGTGATTGCTTACTATAAGCAACACATCGTTTTTCCTTTTTCCAGTCCTTATGAATTTAGTGCAATTTGTTTTATTTAAAATGACTTTTAATTTGTACCTGCTGCTGAACCCCCCCCCCCCCCCCCCAGAACAAAAATGTATCTACGTCCCTGACATAGTTACATAGTTGAGGTTTAAAAAAGACACAAGTCCATCAAGTCCAACCTATGTGTGTGATTATATGTCAGTATTACATTGTATATCCCTGTATGTTGCAGTCGTTCAGGTATTCTGTTTGCTTTGTTAGCAGTAGCTTGGCATTGCATGTCATTGCTGAGCCTATCATCTACTAGGACCCCCAGGTCCTTTTCCGTCCTAGATACCCCCAGAGGTTCTCCCCCCAGTCTATAGATTGCATTCATTTTTGCCACCCAAATGCATTATTTTACATGTTTCTACATTGAACCTCATTTGCCATGTAGTTGCCCACCCCATTAATTTGTTCAGATCTTTTTGCAAGGTTTCCAAGGTTTCTTGCAAGGTGACGGAGAAGTTATTGCCCTGCTTAGCTTAGTATCGTCCGCAAATACAGAGATTGAACTGTTTATCCCATCCTCCAGGTCGTTTATGAACAAATTAAATAGGATTGGTCCCAGCACAGAACCCTGGGGGACCCCACTACCCACCCCTGACCATTCCGAGTACTCCCCATTTATCACCACCCTCTGAACTCGCCCTTGTAGCCAGTTTTCAATCCATGTACTCACCCTATGGTCCATGCCAACGGACCCTACTTTGTACAGTAAACATTTATGGGGAACTGTGTCAAATGCTTTTGCAAAATCCAGACACACCACGTCTACGGGCCTTCCTTTATCTAGCTGGCAACTCACCTCCTCATAGAAGGTTAATAGATGGTTTGGCAAGAAGGATTCTTCATGAATCCATGCTGATTACTGCTAATAATACCGTTCTTATTACTAAAATCTTGTATATAGTCCCTTATCATCCCCTCCAAGAGCTTACATACTATTGATGTTAGGCTAACTGGTCTGTAATTTCCAGGGATGTATTTTGGGGCATTTTTAAATATTGGTGCTACATAGGCTTTTCTCCAATCAGCTGGTACCATTCCAGTCAATAGACTGTCTGTAAAAATTAGGAACAATGGTCTGGCAATTACTTGACTGAGTTCTCTAAGTACCCTTGGATGTAAGCCATCTGGTCCTGGTGATTTAATAATGTTAAGTTTCCTAAGTCTAATTTTAATTCTGTCCTCTGTTAACCATGGAGGTGCTTCCTGTGTTGTGTCATGAAGATAAACACTGCAGTTTTGGTTACTGAAGCCCCCCGATTTACTAATGAAGACTGAGGAGAAGAATAAATTCAATACCTTCTCCATCTCCCCATCCTTTCTAACCAGATGTCCTTCCTCATTCTTTATGGGGCCAATATGGTCTGTTCTCCCTTTTTTACTGTTTACATACTTAAAGAATTTCTTGGGATTTTTTTTGCTCTCCTCCGCTATGTGTCTTTCATGTTCTATCTTAGCCGTCCTTATTGCACCCTTACATTTCTTGTTGCATTCTTTATAAAGTCTGAATGCTGATGATGATCCCTCAACCTTGTATTTTTTGAAGGCCTTCTCCTTTGCTTTTATATGCATTTTTACATTGGAGTTAAGCCATCCAGGACTTTTGTTCGCTCTTTTAAATTTATTACCCAATGGGATGCATTGGCTAATGCCTTTATTTAATATACTCTTAAAGAAAACCCATCTCTCCTCCGTGTTCCTTGTTCCTAAGATTTTATCCCAATTTATGCCTTCTAGCAAGGTTCATAGTTTAGGGAAGTTGGCTCTTTTGAATTCAGTTTCTTTGTATTCCCTTATGTTTCCTTTTTGTGTGATTTATACTGAAGCCAATTCAGTAGGTTATAAAACCTATCCAATAAAATAAAATTTCTTCATAAATGTTGGGCAAAATGTATTCTGCTAACATTTCTTTGGTAAAAAAAAAATCCCAATACGTGTATATTAAATGGTTTGTGTGAAAGGTATAGCATCTAAAAACAGTGCTATATAAACTGTATTTGAAAATTGATCAATCCTGATGTACTGACCGACTATTTTTTAATTTTTTATTATTTTTTTACATACATTCATCAGAGTAGTTCAGTGTCACCATAGTACCACTGTAATACTCACCCCCCCCCCCCCCCAATTTCCTACTTTGATTGCTGTTACAGTGATTAACAGCAATGTTTTGAACTGTCATGAATGATTTGCATTCATAACAGCTTTGATTACTATTGTGTGCTGTGATTGTCTACAGCTAATCACATGGTACAGGGTGCTGTAATTGGCCCAGGTACCATATGATAGCTGTGGGCCAATCAGAGCATCACTCTATAGGAATCACAGCTGGTGTGAATGAAATGCATGCATAACAGCTTTGATGAGGTTGTAAACATGTGATTTCATAGCGACCACATAATCCCTCGGCAGCAGAAAACGGCCGGTTGCCAGGATCAGTGGTCACAGGAGTGACGTGCTGCATTCTCCTAACCCAGAACAGCCTGAATCACATATATGTACATGATCCAGCCTACCCATGCCGCTCGCCTGCAGTAAAAGTACCCTGGGCAATCAAGTTAAGAATTTAACCCTTTCCCGCCGACTGCATACACATATGCAGCCTCACGGAGGTGGGCTTTTTCTCGTGGGGCCGCATATATGTGCAGCGCACTCCCAGCACAGAGACTGGCCTCTCACCGAGAGCCACAGGTTTCATATAAAGGATCGGGACCCAGGAATGTCGGCTCCGGGTGATTAGTGATTAGTCACTGTGAGCCCGCCCCCAAATTTACTTCCTCTTCTGAATGAAGAGAAAGAAACATTGTATCCTTATATAATATTATATAATACATTGTATCCTTATATACAGTATATAATACATTGTATCCTTATATAATATTATATAATACATTGTATCCTTATATACAGTATATAATACATTGTATCCTTATATAATATTATATAATACATTGTATCCTTATTTTTATATATATATATATATTATATAATATATTGTATCTTCCTCTTCTTGCAGGAGAGGAATTGTAAACAAACCAAAAAAAAAGAAAAAAAAAATCTATAAAAAAAAATTAAAATCAATTAAAAAATAAAGAAAAAAATACCAAGATCAAGGTTTGCCAGGGTTAGTGTTAGGGTCAAAATCGGGTTCTAAGGTCAAGGTCGAGGTCAAAGGTCACGGTCATCAAATTTTGGGTAGAATTAAAAAAAAAAACAAAACATTAAATTGGTATTAGTGTCGGTGTGTTTTAGGTAGGATAAAAAAAAGAATGCAAATGTGCACTATTGTTTTTGGGCTGTACTACGGGTACAAACACCAACTAATATACACATATGTGGTATCGCTGCGATCATCAGGAGCGGGAGAATTTATTTTAGGTTCATCAACACCACATATTGATTTTTAAACATTTATTACATTGCAGCTTACGAATTCTTACATGTGATGGCTGCATTAGTTTTCTTTACTCTATTTTCATCTGGTGATCCAGCCAGTAAGGCTCTTGGTTTTCAAAAGCGCAAGCTCTCCAGCAGAATGTATCAGTTTACAGGGATGAGACGAACCATTTAACACTGACAGGGGTGTTCACAATGATCAGCTTTTATTTGTTCATGTAAAACCTTTATTCCAAAAGGGAAAAAAAACAAACAGTTACTGTAACTTATTATAAAGTGTGGGCTGCTTTATTATTGCTTTAAACTGAAATGATAGCCCTACAACTGTCTGCCCACATCTGGTGTATACGGAGATGTGTAATGTATAGTTGAGGTTTATGTATCCTGTGTGTCCTTTATTTTTCCATGTCATCCTGTCTGCTGCCATCACGCATGTCTGATAATACCACGTCTGTGTTCCAGAATTACCTACGTATGAGAGATGAATGGAAGACGGATACTTTCTCTAAACGTTTGTTAGAAGATGTGATGAGCTCTGGAAGAGACGCTGTGATTGGATTCTGGGAATGTCTCTTTGTGCTCCGCAAATGTCACCCCAATATATTGGCAGTTGTGGAGGAAATCACCAATACAGGTAATTACATTGTACAATAGTAACCACTTCCTTACCGCGCCATAGCCGAAAGACGGCTACAGCGCGGCCCTCTAGTGCTGGGAGGTCGTCCATGGGCGTCCTCCCAGAACCACGCCCCTCCCTCCAGAGGCGTCACCAGCCTGGGGCCACAGGGGGCCCTGACCCCCCCAACATCATACTGGGTCCCCCCCATGTGCCCCCCCAACAGGGCCGGACTGGCCTACCACTGCCTGCCCTGGGGCCGATTTGGATCTATGCCGTGCGTGGCTGCAGCGCTCCCCTTCCTCCTCCTCATGCACAGCGGGAGAGCGCTGTGTCACGGAGCTGTGAAATGTTCTGCCGCGCTATGACAAAAGTCCCGCCCTCCTCCTAGACCATCTCATGTGATAGACGCAGTGTTCTGTCCATCACACAAACTGGTCTAGGAGGAGGGCGGGACTAATGTCAGAGCGCGGCAGAACATGATTTCACACTCAGCTCCGTCACCGTGACACAGCGCTATGGCTGCAACGATGGTGAGGCTGTCATGAGGGCACAGTAAGGCTGCAATGAGGGCACAGTAAGGCGGCAATGATGGGCAAAGTAAGGCAGCAATGATGGGCACGGTGAGGCTGCAATGAGGGCATGGTGAGGCTACAATGAGGGCACAGTAAGGCTGCAATGAGGGCACAGTGGGGCTGCAATGATGGGCACAGTAAGGCGGCAATGATGGGCACAGTAAGGCAGCAATGAGATGGGCATGGTGAGACTGCAATGAGGGCAAGGTGAGACTGCAATGAGGGCACAGTAAGGCAGCAATGATGGGCATCTTGAGGCTGCAATGATGGGCATGTGAAGCTGCAATGATGGGCACAGTAAGGCTGCAACGATGGTGAGGCTGCAATGATGGGCGCAGTAAGGCTGCAATGATGGACGCAGTAAGGCTGCAATGATGGGCACAGTAAGGCGGCAATGATGGGCACAGTAAGGTGGCAATAATGGGCACAGTAAGATGGCAATGATGGGCACGGTGAAGCTGCAATGATGGGCACGGTGAGGCTGCAATGATGGGCACAGTAAGGCTGCAATGAGGGCAAGATAAGGCGGCAACGATGGGCACTATTACCTAATCTGGCACTATTCCCTAACCTGGCAGTACCACCCTAACCTGGCACTATTACCTAACCTGGCACTATTACCTAACCTGGCACTATTGCCTAACCTGGCACTATTTGCTTAACCTGGCACTACCACCCTAACCTGACACTATTACCTAACCTGGCAGTACCACCCTAACCTAGCACTATTACCTAACCTGGCACTACCACCCTACCTGGAACTATCACTTAAACTGGCACTACCACCTAACCTGGCACTGTCACCTAGCCTGCCACTACCACCTAACCTGGCACTATTGTATATCACCTAAACTGAAACTACCACCTAACCTGGCACTATTGTATATCACCTAACCTGGCACTACCACCTAGCCTGCCCCTACCACCTAACCTGGCACTATTGAATATCACCTAACCTGCACTATTGAATATCACCTAACCTGGCACTACCGCCCAACCTGGCACTATTGTATATCACCCTAACCTGGCACTATATCAACCCAATCTGCCAGTACACTACCCTAACATCACTTGGCGTCAATGTACGGTGTGCTGCCTGTCTGCCTGGGGGGAGGGATGCCAGATATAGGATCCGCCTCAGGTGCCAATTTTGAAAACTATTTATCACTTTCCTTCCACTTCACAATTATGTGCCACTTTGTGTTGGTCTATCACATAAAATCCCAATAAAATACATTTACATTTTTGGTTGTAACATGACAAAAATGTGGAGAATTTCAAGGGGTCTGAATACTTTTGTGTGTGTGTGTGTGTGTGTGTGTGTATATATATATATATATATATATATATATATATATATATATATATATATATATATATATATATATATATAATACATTTTTATAGTTGGCCCCCCTACTTTTGTCCCGGTCCCCCCATGTACCCCCTAAATATGAAAGCTGGAGATGCCACTGCCTCTCTCGGGGCGCGCATCCAGTGTGCTCTGTGATTGGCTGTGGCCCCCAGGCAGAGCCAATCACAGATTCTGGTAAAGGGCCATTTACAGCGGCCCTTTACCACATGATTAGCTGTATTCAATCAAAGCTGATCACATGTAAATAGACTTGCCGGTTATCAGCATTCCTCTCCTCATGTGCTGTCACAGTGTGAGGAGAGGAGAGCCGGTAACCGGGCAATCCTGACAGGAGACATGTACACAGATTATCAGGGCACTGATCATTAGTGCAGCTACCATGAGTGCCAGTCAGTGTCATCAATGCTGCCCATCAGTGCCACCTATCAGTGCCCATCAGTGCAGCCCATCAGTGCCCATCAGTGCCTCCCCATCAGCACACATTAGTGCAGGAGGAAAATTACTTATTTGCAAAATTTTATAACAGAAACAAAGAAAATGTTTTTTTTTCTTGCAAACTTTTCGGTCATTTTTCATTTGTTTAGCAAAAAAAAAAAACCCAAGTGGTGATTAAATACCAACAAAAGAAAGCTTTATTTGTGTGAAAAAATGTATAAGTGCTACATGACAAATTGTCATTTAAATTGTGACAGCTCTGAAAGCTAAAAAGCTGGCCTGGGCAGGAAATGGTTACTAAAAGAGGAAGTGACATGACACGTATTTTACAAAACAACTTCATATTTCATGTACATGTCTGTAAATTTGCAGTTTACCCCGGAGAAGGAAGACTTTCTATTAAAGTTTTTGATGCCAGAAAAATCAAAAATGTGAAATAACCCCTAACTGACATTTTCTTGGATTTTTATGTTGAGATCTTCTGCTTTCTTAAAGTGGAACTTTAGTCAAAAAATGAAGTCCTGCTAGATGACTTCAGGGTTTTTTTTAAATCTTTTGCTTTTAAGGGTAGAGGAGAGATTTGAGGTCTTTTAGATCCCAGATCTCTCCATAAAGAGGACCTGTCATGCTGTATTGTTATCGCAAGGGTTGTTTACATTCCTTGCAATAGCAAAAAAATGATATATATATTTTTTTTTTTTTTTCAAGGGACAACGTAAAAAGTTTTTAAAAATGTAATAAAATTGATTAAACCGTGTGACATATATATAAATATATATATAATATATAATTTTTGGGGGTTCTAAGTAATTTCCTAGCAAAAAATACAGATTTTTTACTTGTAAACACCAAGTGTCAAAAAAAGGCTGGGTCCTTAAAAGTGTTTGTTACCGTAATTTTTTTTTTTTTTTAAATTGGATCCTGTTCCCTTAAAGCATGTTATACAGCACAGTGCTTGTGCTGTGTAATTTGCCTCCCGTATCACCGTATCCCAAACCTCCTGCCTGGTTCTGCCCTCCCCCCCCCTGTAAACTGACCTCGGTATATCATGGCTGCTGAGCCCTGACACCGTGGTCAGTTTATGTGCTCCGTTCATCCTAAAAAAAATGCTGATTATACGTTATATCAGAGCGTCTCCCGGCACTCATGTGACTCCTCGTCTCTCTCTCCTCTCTCCTCCCTTCCTACCTGTCAGCGGGAGTTCTCGGCTTCGCCCACTATAGCTGTCAGCCGGGGAGAGGAGAGAGCCGAGGAGTCACGTGAGCGCCGGGAGATGTTCTGATATAAGGTATAATCAGCATTTTTTTAAATATAGATCAGACACTGGGACACATATTGTTATATAACAGAGGGGTTGGCATGAATAGATTATAATAGATTTTAGTGGCTTAACAACCACTTTAGGTGGTTAAAATCCAGCAATACATGGTCTCACCCTGTTCTGCATATGCACTAGTTGCTCTCTATTTTTAGGTATTTTTAGGCACTGCTGAATTTGTAAAAGCCGACCTGCTGACGCCTTAAAGCAGAATGAAACCCCCCTATCCTTAAAGCCTAGGAAGCTGCTTCTGTTTGATCTGCAACTGCCATGGTGCTGCACATGTGATCAGTTATGACACCGGCCATTTGATGGTTTGGCAGTTTGGTTGAGGATACAAGCAAATGTGAAAGTTACCAATCCAGGCATTCCAAGAATGTAATCGTTTTTTTAAACCATTAAATCGATGGGTTTTAGTTCCACTTTATGGTTTATTGCTGCTCAGGGGCTCTGGGCTTCAACAAAATGGCCACCCCCAGCAAGAAGAAATAGGAACAGTGCTGGAGGCAATTTACAGCACATGGTAATTTTGGTAGCATAATTATTAATGTGGAATGTATGTTCCTTGCTAAAGAACATTATTTTTTTATTAAGTTGTTTTATGTTCCAGTTTAAGACAATCCATTACAATATACACTTATTTCTTTTTCTTATTAAGGAAAGCGTCTGGTGGAGAAGATTCTATCGGATGAACGTGGCCACAAATTGTCTCTGGAGCTTAGAGGTAAATAGAACATACAGTACATGTAAAGAACAGGATTCCGGAGATGGTGTTGGAAGACTTTCACTCTGTATGTGTAGCGCACCCCCTAAGGAGCCGCAAGTAGAATAGGATTCCCCACCCTGCACAGCCAGGCATACCGCATCTTCACAGGCACACTTGAGTCAGGGAACAGTTCAGTGCTTTGGTTTTGTTATTTTATTAAGGGATAATAACTTGGGTAGGGATTGGGAATCGTGGGATGCCCACTTGACTTTGGAACAACTTCAGGGACAACTCTTCCTATATATACAGTCATATATATAGCTCCTCTTCTTCCTCTAGCACACACTTGCTTGCAGAAACCCAGCTATGCCAGAGACTCACAGCCCCTATACTTAAAGAGCAGATAGGGTGACACAGGTCACACTTTCCCAGCACTTCCTCTTTGTGGTCACTGATGCCAGCACCACCTCTTTAGGCATTGCCAACCCACATGGCTTCAGCTGCCCCTCTCACTAGCCCTCCAGGCTAAGCTCTCTCCACAGTCCTCCCAGACTGAACACTCTCTCCACAGTCCTCCCAGACTGAACACTCTCTCCACAGTCCTCCCAGAGTCCTCCCAGAGCACTCAACACTCACCACTCCTGCTGTCCTCTCTACTTGCCCACGTACCTCCAGGAAGGAGTTTCTCTGTGTATTGTGGGGGATCCTTCAAGCACCAAAGCCCTAGACCAGAGGTCACTTCCCCCCAGACTAGGGGGTACCCTTAAGGGCCACCAACAGCCTCCGCAGCACTCCATCTTCCACCTGACTGCCCCTGCTGGCCTGACCCATGAGTATTTATGAGGTGGCCTTCCCCCTGCCAGCCCATTTGCTGGCACCCTCATCAATACTCTAAGCAGCTCCTCCTAGCTTCAGCCCACTGCTTCTAGAAGCTTCTCCAAGGTTCTAGAAAGCAGGGGGAGGCAACAGAGATGCTGCTTGTTGAATTATCCAGCCTCACCGAGTCACTCACCCTGGCTCTCAGCCAAGCTGAATTTTCCTACACTAACAGCTAATTCTTAGCACACTAGTACATATGGACCAAAGTTTTTGTTGAGGGTTTTGTGGTACAGTTTATAAATAATAGAAAACATATAGAAATTACACAGGATCCCAGAGTTTATCTTCTATTCAAATATCAATGTTAGGGTCTTACAGATTCCAGTTGCTCCTTCCCAGGGACTGGTTACTACATAACGAATTCTTGTACATATACTGCATGTCCTTGTTTGGTAGATTGGCTTTCACTTTCTGTGTCCTTAGGATAAAATGTAAAGGGAAATCTGAAAAAGTACCGCTGTCCTCTTAACAGGAATATATGGGAGAACTATTTTAAAGTGGAGCTCCACCCAAAAGAAGAAGTTTTCCTTGTTTGCACCCTCACCCACCCCCCATCCACTGCCACGTTTGTCACTTTTTTGGGGGGGAGCGGGTACCTGGTTTTGACAGATACCCGTTCCCACTTCCGGCTCAGACCAATGATCTACAGCCCCTCCTCCTTCCTCCCACAGCCTTCTGGGACACACAGGTCCCAAAAGACTGCAGGACCATTCACAATGTGCATTCACAGTAGGAAACCGGCTGTGATGGCGGAAGTCTTCACACCTGGTTTCCCTTACCTAAGATGACTGGCGCCTGCACCCGAAGCCGTTTGAAGAATCGGCTCAGGTGTCGACTTTGCTGGATCCCTGGACAGGTAAGTGTCCTTATATTGAAAATCAGCAGCTACAGTATTTGAAGCTGCTGAATTACAATATTTTTTGCCCAGACTGGAGCATCTCTTTAAGATCTCCCCAAGTACTGTAGCTCAGTGATGTTGAGGTCAGGGAAGGGACGACTTGGCCTTATGCTTTGGATCATTGTCATGTTGGCAAGTTCTATGTGGAATGGTGGAAGCTCAATGTGGAGCTTCTAGGTTGATGAATGCAAATTTTCCTCCAATATTTTTTGATAATATGCTTGCCATCAATTTTGAGTAAATTCCCTGTGCTACTGCAACTACAGCAAAGATTCACCTCCATGCTTCAAAGTGGGGGGTTTTATGCTTCTCTTCATAGGTCTTGTTGACCCTCTGAATAACATGTATATGGTTGTAATCACAAAGTTCAACTTTGGTCTTATCACTCCAAATTATTTTGTTTCAGAACTTTTTAGGTGCTGTTTGGTGTATTGTAAAGAATGCAGAGCCTGCAGCAAAAATAGCTAGCAGTTTACAAATGCTGTACGAATCCAAAGAAAAAGACTGGATACAGAACAAAAAAAAATTCAAATGGTGTTAACTTTATTAATCTGGACAACATAAACAGAGAACCCTGGCCTGGGTACCCCTTCTGTTTTGGTTCACCCACAAGACTTGGCTTAATCATCCCAAGTCGATGGGAATGCAAAAGTTAAATTTTTTTTGGAGTGCAGCTGATCTCTTCCATTGGATTTTTGCAGGCATAGGACAAGCCCCTATTGGCAGTACGCACCTGATCCTCCATATTCAGGGCTTGACAGCAGTGTACCCCATACCTTTGCCATGCTAAACTTTTTCTAGGGGGAGGGAAACTTAGCAGCACAACTGTAAAAAGTGGTTCAGTTCCTCCTTGCTGTATTCAAAAGCAGAAACATTTTTTGACTGGAGGTCCACTTATTTTGTCCCATTAAATATAAGTAAAGAGGCAAATGCAAAGATTAAGTACATATGAGAGAGTCCTAAGATTTACACAGTCCTGCCAGAGAGCCAACCTAATGACATTTCATTGTCTGATGCACTTTGGGGTTTATCAGATTCCTGGTCCCCAAGTGAATTCTGTGGTTCCATCTACTGCTCCCAGTGCTACTACTGTGTTCTATAGTGGGGGTCTCCAAGCTTTCTAAACAAAGGGCCAGTTTACTGTTCTTCAGACTTTAGTGGGACTGGTCTGTGGCCAGTGGGAGTAGATAATGCCTCAGGCTTAGTGGTGAGTGGGATTAAAGAAATTACACGGCACCACCTGTCCCCGGGCACGGGGTCCCGGGGACAGGTGGTCAGATGGCCGTGAGACAGAAGTAGAGCAACTGAGGTAACAGGCTCAAGCGGAAAATGTTTAATGTGTTCGTAGATATGGTATGTTTGGTGGGGGAATATCAGAACAATGGGAATCTTGTGAAAAATGGCATCAATCTTGTTTTTTTAAGTGATTGATAATTTTCTGGGCAGTAAGTGAGTCAGTGGAGGAAGGAGTTGGAGGACTAAAGTAGAGCGTTAAAGGTAGAAAAGAGTGGACGAGGACTGGATGAGAGGCTGTTGATGAGAGTGATGAATTAGGTCTATTTGGCAGTGTGAAGGCAGAAAAAGGATTTTCGGAAGGCAGATTGATATTGGGTGAAATCTCGCAGGGATTTCGTTTCATGCCATAGTTGTTCAAAGGCAGAGTCAGGGCAGGACAGGGGTGGGATATATTCAGTGTGTTGAAGAGTAGAGAAGAGAAGGGTTAAAATGGCAGAGGTTTCTACGGGTGATTCACTAACCAAAATACAACCTGCACAATTATGTATCCTATTATGTGTAGCAAGCCAGCACTGAAAAAAAGTGTTTTCGCTTCACCTTAAACCCCCAAAAATAACCCAACAGTTGTGCGCTTTAAAACAAGTCAATACATATAGGTAGCCCAAAACAATGACATTTGTACGCTTGAATGCACCCCAAATCTGTATCAGACAGATCAACAAATGAGTGGACTGTTGCAAGACATACAGGATCAGCTTGTCAGGCTCTAGTGGACTTCAACAAAATGGTGACCGTCTGCATACAGACACCGACTCCCTGTTGCATGAATGTGAATAAAATGGGTAAAAATGGGCTCCTGCTCTCTACCTGTAAGTGGTTGTAAACCCACAAAAAAATAAAAAAAAACAAAAATAACACCTGCAAGACAAAGGCACAATGAGCTAGTATGCTTAGCATACTAGCGCATTATGAAATACTCACCTTAGATCGAAGCACCCACACTGTTCCCCCCCCCCTTCCCCCACCCTCAAAAAATCCCCCCCCCCCTCTTGCCCTCTTTCCACCTCTTCCTTTTTTTCTTCTTTTGTTTTCTTGCACTACACACCTTATAGATGATTGTCAGAAGATATACCATACTATCTGTTAACTGTATAAATTTAAAATTCAGTGGTCCTAGGTGCTTCCTGTGTCTGCTGTGGGGGGGAAATTGCCTTCTGGTGCCTCTGTTAACGGTGCCACACTGCCGCAGTCTCCCCCTTCTCTAGGTAAGCAGTGCCTACGTATCCCTCTCAGAACTCACATCAATTTTATATGATATGTTAAAGAAAATAACCTTCATGTTTTGAAATATATATCAATGTCATAAATAATGGTTTAAACATGAAATTATGATTATGATTTATCTCAATAGATGCTTATGAATGGCTCCTTCTGAAGAAGCAGCAATTGCTGCAAAACTAGTTAAGGACAATCGCCAAGACGCATCATATTCGACACCCCACTTCAACACTGGGGGTCACCTTCATTTCATTTTTTGTAGGATTGTTTGAAGCAGCATAAAAGGCTGTAACTATCAACTGTATCTAACTATTTTGTCAATGTGGTTTTGTCCCACAATCTTTTTATATTCTATATATTACTTTTTTTTATATAAAACTATACATATCCCTGTCTATGTCCTTGAAGTACCGAGATAGTCCAAAATTTTCTCCCTATTTCCAGTGGCACTTCTGAGGTGACTCCAGGCACCTATTTCCCACACTGTTCTGCCCAGCAACATGACTCCCGGAGTTACTTCTGTGTATTGCGGGCTCCGGCACTGTGATTGGCTGGAGCCGCGATGACGTCAGTCATGCGCGCATGCCGCTGGCGCGCATACCGCCGTTAGCTGAAGCAACGGCACAAACAAGCCGTTGCTTCAGTACGCATGGGCCGATGATGTCGGCACATGCTGATACAGGAGATATCTCCTAAACCGTGCAGGTTTAGGAGATATCCACGATAGCTACAGGTAAGCCTTAATATAGGCTTACCTGTAGTAAAAAGTGGTTGTAAAGGGTTTACAATCACTTTAAGCCCCAAATAGGGAAAAACGCATCTTAGGAGTTCTCTACAGGTGGAGAACAGGAGCTGTGAGAACTATCCATCCATCCACCATCCTGGAGCCTGAAGCAGTCCCTGTGTTGTGAATAATGCAGGATCAGTTTACCTGATTTCCTTCAAGCTGTTTATGCCCATCTTCAGACAAGACAGGCATGATTTATTGGTGAGCGGTGAATGGAACACTTTGCATCAAGTGGTAATTCTCTTGTGTAGATTCACTGGGTGTTTTTTTTTTTTGAACACTTCAAAAGGACTCTTTGAACTTATGTAGCGCCCTTCTAATTGGGTTCTAGCTAGGTTAGGTAAATGTAGTTATTTAGCTCCTCTGTAATCAGTGGAGTTGCTTGTGATTGCTTTGGTCTGCTCTGAGTTTCACTGGCTGTGGATTTGACTGCTTCCCCCTGCCTTTTGGATGGTTTTGGAAAGTAGTGGGCTGGGAGAGTCAAATCTAAATTTGAATATTTATGTAGTCCTAGCCAATTCCTGGGTGAAGGAGCCCAGTAGGTGGTTGGAGGGAGCATAAATAGTTTGAGGTCTAGAGATGATGGGTTCTTGTCCAGGTGGAGAAGATTCCAGCCTGAAGGGCTGCTGCCCTTCTGAGCAGTCCAGCTTTGCTTCTTCATTTGCTCATCAAGGTCCCAGCTGTGCCAGCAGGGAGACCTGTCCTACTGAACTTTGCTGTAGCTTATAAAGGGATTTATTTGGGAACCTAGTCTGAAGAGCCCATAGGAGACATGTTTGGGTAATATTGGAAGGAGGCATCCAAATATCCAGGACATTTGTAAGTACAGACCGGTGTGTGAGATCCTAGTGACCGTGTGCAGCTAATATTACTCTGGCATTAGTGTCAGCCTGTGCCAAAAGGTGGACATTCCTTATGGTGTTCCTGAGAGGCTCATTCATTTATTTGCTGCTGTAAGGACTAAGCTCGGAAGCTTTGAGAAAGAGAAAAGTGTCCTCAAATTACCACTTAATGTTACTGGAGTATCCTACGGTTATCCTATACCCATCCAAGTTCAAGTTTAATAAAGCATCAGAAAAAAATACCCCTATACTAATTATTGAGCCAGAAGAGTGACCGAGACTTGGCTGTGGAGATACTAGTTTAGGAAAGAACCTTGGGACCACTCAGCAGACCCTTTAAGACGTGAGTGCTACATTTAAGAAAAATATTGTTCGATATTAGATACTTTGCTTTACGTTTTTAATAACTGAACAACAAGTTGGGTTTATATTCACATATTCCAAGCAATAATTTCATCAGTGTTGAACCAAAGCTGCCATCATCCCTTTAAATTGCATAAACATATTTCGGTAAACCTCTTTGTGGGACTTTTTCACGGCAACCGATATGATCAAGAAGCATATTTTATATAAAAAGTATACATTTGATTCAAAAGTTTTAAAAGATAAACCTCCATGAGGCTCATAACTTTCCATAAAAAACATCAAAGACAAAGTTTAGCATAAATGGTGTACACGGTGGTGATACCCAACACCAAAAGTAACTGCATATTCCTAATGATTCAATAACAGTTTTATGTGTAGAGGGAAAACCAACGCCGTTTTGAATATCTGTGGATTATCTTCATCAGTGATGTTTATCACCACAATATATTAAACATCTGCCAATCTACATACCATGCTGAAAAGCCCTTTTCTCAGCTGGGCACTTAGAAAGTCACCCAACAGGACCACATCTCTCTCTACTTCATATATGTTTATCCCCCCGGGGCAAAAGTTGTCCAAAACAAGGCAGAAGGAAATCGCTCCAGAAGACGGAGCATTGACCATAATCGTTTTTAACCGGTTTCCGACCGGCTCGCATACATGTACTGCAGCACAATGGCACTGCTGCGCAAAACCCCGTAAATATACAGGGTTCCTTTAAGAGCCACCAGAGGGCGCTGCACGGCGGGGGACCCGACGCGATCGGCGCTGGCTACGTGCGTTCGCGTGCACGAGTGCCAACACGGGGATTTGTGTGTGTAAACACACAAATCCCTGTGCTGTCAGGAGAGGAGACATGTTGTTTGTTCCTAGTAATTAGGAACAGTGATATGTCTCCCCTCCTACTCAGTCCAATCCCCATACAGTTAGAACACACTGAGGGAACACACATTTAACTTCTTGATCGCCCCCTAGTGTTAACCCCTTCCCTACCAGTGTCATTTACACAGTAATCAGTGCATTTTTATAGCACTGATCACTGTATAAAGGTCAATGGTCTCAAAAATGTGTCAAAAGTGTCCGATCTGTCCACTTAAATGTCGCAATACCGCTAAAAATTGCTGATCACCGCCATTACTAGTAAAAAAAAATATTAATAACAATGCCAAAAAAATGCCATAAATCTTTCCCACAGTTTGTAGACGCTATAACTTTTGTGCAAACCAATCAATATACGCTTATTGCAATTTTTTTTATACCAAAAATATGTAGAAGAATATATATTGGCCTAAACTGATGAAGACATTTTTGTTTGGGTACAGCATTGCATGACCGCGCAATTACCAGTTAAAGCGACACAGTGCCAAATTGTAAAAAGTGCTCTGGTCAAGAAGGGGGTAAAACCTTCCGGGGCTGAAGTGGTTAAATATAGATCCCATTTGGGATGGTGATAAACATCCCTGATGAAGATGATCCACAGATATTCAAAACAGCATTGGATTTCCCTCTACACATAAAACTGTTATTGAACCATTGGGAATATACAGTTACTTATGGAATTGGGTATCACCACCAAGTGCACCGTTTATGCTAAACTTTGTCTTTGATGTTTTTAATGGAAAGTTATGAGCCTCATGGAGGTTTGTTTTTTAAAACTTTTGAAGAATAAAATGTATACTTTTTATATAAAATACGCTTCTTGATTATATTGGCTGCCATGAAAAAGTCCCACAAAGAGATTTACCGAAATATTATATTATATTTACATCACATATTTGTTTGGAAAATGGGTTATTGTATTTTTTCACCTATGGGCATCATTTTTTACTTTAGTTAGTGTTTATCCACATGTAAACTCTATGGCAGCCTTTTTCAACCATTGTGCCTTGAGATTTCTTCAGGGGTGCCTTGGCAAAATGTCTAAAAATTGCCCCAAAATTGTATATAAGCCGGTGGGTGGATGAAACGTGCCTTTTAGTTACACAAAGCCACAGGTTTTCATTGTACACCATTAAAACCCTCTAGCTGCCAACCTCCTAACGACCAATGATATCATTAGTTGATAAGGAGGATGTCAGTTGCCTGCATATCATCCTTGTTTGACTCTCACATGCCTCTTTCCATCAGCTTTGGGGTCTTATTAGCATAAGTAATGGGAAAAACTGAGGGAGAAGAGAAACATTGGAATACTAGTCAGTATCAGTATGCAAAAGTGTATTTGTTTTGGAAGAATAAATCACCTCTAATGTTGGGTGTCCTACATGTATTGATGTTGCTGCATTACATAAAACTATCAGAATAGTTTTTACATTTTGGAATGGGGTGCTTCAAGACTGTCCATAATTTTAAAAGGTGCCTTGACTAAAAAAAGGTTGCGAAACACTGGTATATGGGATAATTAATATGTGTTTGATATGTATATTTATTTACAGTGCTGTGTTATATGAAAGATTCTTTTTTTACTTCATAATTTGGATTTGTTAGGGGTGAAGTGCAGCAGTTGTTTTTGTTTATTTATCATTAATTTTGGCTCATTACATTTGAATCAGATCACGTGTTGCTTGACTTATACATATATCAGTTGTATTTTATAATGTTTCACTAGTGTGGAGTGGTTGTACTATAAAATATACTTTCTATTCTTTCCAGATCTTCAAATAAAGCACAAGCAACATCTTCTGAAGGAAACTCAAACTCTAGTGGAGCCAAGATCCCCAGGATTTACACTAAAAGCACAAAAATTTCCCATCAATGAGCGTTATGTGAAGCTGAGTGTTGTCTCTATTGATCTGTTCAAGGAACACATTTGGCCCAACAGGCTGTTCAGTTGGAGCCACCAGTCACAATGTGTCCCACATGCAGTAATGGTGAGCGGAGTGCCAGGAATAGGGAAGACCACACTAATGAAGAAGATTGTCTATGATTGGGTGAATGGAGAACTCTACCAGAGATTTGCTTTTGTCTTCTTCTTCAAATTCCGAGAACTCAATAAACTGGGGAAGGTCAGTTTGGAGAAGATGATTCTTCAACAGTATCCACATTTGGAGAGTCAGATTGGAAATATTTTAAAACATCCAGAGATACTTCTGTTTTTATTTGATGGATTAGATGAAAGTATTCACCAAATTGATTTTAACTCAAGTAGAATAACTTCTGATCCAAAACAGAGACAAAATCTTGGTGTGATTGTGGATAGTTTGGTAAGACATAGACTTCTTATGGGTTGCTCCGTACTGATAACAAGTCGCCCAACCAGACTGGCATCAATTAACACCAAGGATTTCCAGAGAATGGCTGAGATCAATGGATTCCACCACAGAGACCAACTGATATACTTTGAACATTTCTTTAGAAACAAGGAACTCTCAGAAAAGGCTTTTCATTATGTACAGGAGAATGACACGCTGCACACTTTCTGTTATATCCCATCATACTGCTGGATCGTCTGTACAGTGTTATCAATGTGCTTCAGAGCCCAACCAACAACCACGGGTCAGCTGATGGCATCATTGCCTAAAACAGTGACTCAACTCTTTGTGACCTTTGTCTGCAACATTCTGGCCAATCACAAGAAAGATAGCACTGCCACCACCCAGGATTTGATATCTATCGGACGGATGGCAGAACATGGACTCATGAATCACATGACTGTATTTGATAGCCGCCATCTGGACTCCTTCAGTGTGATAACTGATAATGATCTCTTTTCATGTCTCATGATGGAATCTGGTCGGTCTCCTGATCTGGATTACACCTTCTTACAGCTCGCTCTTCAGGAGTTCCTTGCTGCTTTTTTTCATTTTATTAACTATAATCCCGACAAATTACAAGAATCACTTGACAGGGCTGAATCCTACAAAGACGGCCAGGCTGAAATATTCCTTCGTTTCCTCTGCGGTCTCTCAGACTCTTCTACTAGATCCATGTTAGAGTCTCATGTAGGAGGATTTTCTGCTGAGGCTTCCAGACACGCCATCTCCTGGATCCAGAGGAAGACAAAAGAACAAAAACCTGACAAATCTATCAGGGGCTCCAGAGATCTTCTTAATGTATTCTATTGCCTACATGAGAGCGGGAATAAGGAGCTAGTTTTACAATGTATCGGATCAAAGAGAGTTATTGACTTTTCTGGCATTACTCTCACCTCTGTAGACTGCTCTGTGTTGTCTTTCATCCTTGAATCCTGCAGAGAGACAGAACATCTAAACCTAAAGGGATGTAATGTTCAAAATGAAGGATTAAGAAAACTTCTACCAGCTCTACACACCATCAGGAGTTTGAGGTAATAGATACATATTTCTGTGTTTAATTGTATGTGCCATGTCAAGGAATCACATGGTGACCTGCTAATCAGAGCAAAATAATTGTTTAGTGGAGGAGTGATGATGAGTAAGTTTACCTTGGGCAGATAAAAAATCATGTCATCACAGGTTGCATGATTGCTGACCATCACTGGAGGGCAACTCAGTCAAATCTAGCTGGCTGGACACACACAGGCAGCTGTATATCCTGCATATGATCTGTCATACTCTAAGGGTTGTGGAGCAACCTGTTGATCCATTGATACCCACACACTTACTAGATTTTCTAAGATATCCCGCAAGCCAGAATCTTTGCATTTGCCTTTCTTCCACCTGCACATACCCACCCACACCAAACACGTGATTTCACACAACCTTTCCAGTTCACTCCCGTCAACAGGGTAAAACAAAGCTATAGTATCGTTTTTATTGCTGTGCAATAAAAAGAGAGGAAAATCATTTAAAAAACATTACAGTTTGGGCAGTATGGTTTATCCTGTAGGTGGGTACACACTGGAACGTCAGCAATCCACCTGGTTCAGACAGGCTCTGTATGAATTACCCTGCTCATTTTTATTGTTGCGCAATTTAGAGAAGTATAGATGTGGAATGGGCTTTTATCCCCTTTGGCCAATCACCTTTGAAGGTGTACCTCACCTGTTGGGAGTAGGGTTTCTTCCTCCAGAAGAGGTCATAGGATTTGTGGACCCGCCAGTTCTGATGGCTGGGTTGGGCGTAGGGTTTATCGACATCAGCGCTAGAGTACATCCTGATCACAACAAGACCATACATTGACGTCCACAGACATGGTCCATATAACTGTTTTCCCATTTTCTAGGTAGTATTGTACAACCAGGATATGCCATTTCATATCCACATGAAGCCCAAAATGCCTACTATCAGAAGGTTTAATTTTCATCTCCCTGTATTTAAAATTTTGGATTTTATTTATTTAAAAAAACATATTCCCTCTGATCTTAATTAAATTGAATATTGACAGCAGATTGTTCAGAGTTTCATCAGATCCTTTGAAGGCTTGCCCCATCCTTCTCCAGTGAGGTGAAAGATATCTAAAGTGAATATAAGGTGGAAGACCCCAATGAGAAGGTATTAAAGCACCATCTCCTTATATGAGCAATACACAAAGATTTATGTTTCCAGTGAATCAATCAAGACACACTGGAAACTGGGGATTTTTACTTGTGCCAAGATAACAACATATATTTATGGAAATATTAAATTTTCTCTTCAATGTAAACCTATTAAGTTTCTCCAACTGGAGTGACAGCGTTGCTTCTCTTTGCAGCAACCAAACTTTCCTTAGTGAGAGCCTGGAAAACCTGACCTGAAACCTGAAAAAAAATCTCAGTTTCAAGGCAGTTAAATGCCGAATGACCGTTATTATGGTCAACGAAGAATTAACGGCCATTTTAGTTAATGCTCAGCCAATATGCTTCAAAAACCTCCTCATGTCAATCTGATGACCCTAATTCACTGTTCCCTGAGACCTTTTTATCTTTATCTCTTTTTTGTCTTTTTCTACCTTTTCCGAGATCTTTATTTTGTTTCCTGCTCTTCTCCTTTTCTTTCCTTTTAACTCTGTCTTTCCTTTTAATTAGCGTGTAAACCTATTAGGCCTTTAGACCAAATGCCTTGTTTTTGTTTTTTCCTGTGTTCCCACCATGGAATTGTGTTTTTCTGTGGCCTGGTATTTTTAGCCATACCTTTTAAAAGTAACACTCCGATCAGATGGAGGGTAGTTTTGCTTTTCTGTGACGTTGAAAAGTTCTGGATTCACTTACCGTGTACACATACTGTGTATTTTGTAATTTTCATCTCGCTGTCTCTGTTGTGCATGTTCTAAGGACAATAAAGCCTTTTGTAAAAGAAAAATATAAAATATAAAAATATAACATTTTATTTATACATTTATAATACATATGAGTAAAACACCATATCCATTGATAATAACCACTTTTCAAATTAATGCACACGTTTTTAGAATATAGTGGAGCACAGCATTTCATTTATAGGTAGCTTCCTCAGGATGCACCATTTACCCCTTTTATAATGGAATGCGGTAACTGTCAAATAAACAGAATAACACATAATATAGAATGCAAAATCATATATTGGACTCATCAAAAGGTCCCACAAGATACAAAAAACAAACACATCAAACCACTGACCCTGACAACAACAAAAAAAAGAGACCACCATAAAGAGACAATAGGGGACAAAGGAGACATTAAGTAAAAGGCATAATATAATCCAATACTTACCCTTTTAAAAGTTGTCTATGTTTACCTAAAGCCACAGGCCTACAAAGTCCTGTCAGAAGCTTGTTGGTGTTAATTTAGGTCTAGAGGCCTATGCTATCCTTTTAAATTCTAATTAGAGAACATCTTTTAAAACTATTGACCATTGAATTTAAAAAATGTGTGATATAAACGCACTTTTATCTTTTAGTTTATATTTATTATGTCTATGATTATACTGTAAATGCTTAAATGTAAAGCAAATTTGCCAAGCAAACCATATGCAGGATAATTATTTCGACTTATGATCATAGTTGAACATTATTATGACTCTATAGTTTTAATCTTTTTTTCATTACTTAAAGTTTTATTGACTTAAAAAAACAATATAAAGAGAAGACAGTATTACTGTATAGCAGTGTTAATTTTTACATCAAATTTCGATTTAGTTTTAGTTATAGTCTTTTGACTAAAATGCAATTTTAGTCATATTTTAGTCATTTGAATTGTTTTAGTTTTAGTCGTATTTTAGTAGACTAAAATCTCCAGTACATTTTAATAGACTAAAATCTAATGGGTTTAGTTACATTTTAATGCATTATTTTTTTTAGAATTGCCAAACATTATATACTCTGAATAGAGCTGCACGATTAGTCATTAAGAATCGAAATCACAATCTTTTTTCCCTTACCGATCTTCAAAACAGCATTTCAGGATTCTTTATAACAAATGCAGAGAGTTCTCACAGCTGGAAAAAAATAAATAAATCCAGGCAGCCTGCCAAGTTTTATTACAAAATAAGTAGAAACAAAGTATCTTTTTGTGGCGTGTAAATGAAGGAAGTTTAACCATTTAAAGACCAAACCTTTTCTGACATTTGTTGCTTACAAGTAAAAATCATTATTTTCTGCTAGAAAATTACTTGGAACATGATATATTTTTTAGAACAGACCCTAAAGAAAAAAATGGTGGTTGTTGCAATATTTTATGTCACACCGTATTTGTGCAGCTGTTTTTCAAACACAATTTTTTTTGAAAAAATACGCTTTAATGTATTAAAAAAAACAAAACAGTAAAGTTAGCCCAATTTTTTTTGTATAATGTGAAAGAAGATGTGAGAATTGTGAGAGAATCGTGATCTTTATTCTAAGAAAAAAAAATTGTGATTCTCATTTTAGCCAGAATCGTGCAGCTCTACTCCTGGAGTAAAAATCAAACATCATGTTATTATTTCTGGCATGAAGGTTTGAACATGCACTACAAACACAAGTTAAAGTGGGGTTCCACCCAAAAAAACAAAAATACCTCAAAAATTCTAAAAAAAAAACAAAAAAACATTTGGATATTTTTTTTTTCACTTACCTCTAAATGCCTGTTGCTAGGTGGTCCCTCGTAGTCTGCTTCTTCCTTTGCCTGGGCTGGTGACATCACTTCCCCCTCGGCACAGGAAGGGCTCCGCTCTGCTCCCTCCCTCCTGTCAATCATCTGGGACCCATTACAGGTCCCAGGTGATTGAGCGGCCAATCAGGGAGCGCGGCGCCAATCGCACATGCGCAGTGGGTGCCAGGCTGTGAAGCCACAGCCCGGCGCCCACAGTTGAAATGCCGGAGCCGACGAGCGGGGGGGACGAGCGGGGCTTCGATCCCCCGCATCGCTGGACCCAGGGACAGGTAAGTGTCCAATTAAAAGTCAGCAGCTGCAGTATTTGTAGCTGCTGACTTTTAATTTTTTTTTTTTGACGGCCCCCCTGGGTGGAACTCCTCTTCAAGCCGTTGTGATATACAACGTCTTTATAGATAAAACCAAGTTTCATAAACAAACAAAAATAATGCTTTTTGACAAGCAGAAGTACAACGTGAAAATATAAAAAAAACAAAAAATTGTAACCTCTATTGGCTGTAATACCATTGCACATATTATCTGAATATATTACCAACATTAAATATTAAGAAAAAAAAAGCCTTTTTCTTATTTTTTTTCTTTTAGCAGCTTAGTAGATGCCCCTTACATATTCTTATGTGGTAGTCCAGTGTTAAAGTGGTTGTAAACCCTCCCTAGTGACTTTTAACTATAGGTAAGCCTGGAATAAGGCTTACCTATAGGTAGTGGAAATATCTCCTAAACGTGCGCCAGGTCCTCATTGGATAGATTGATAGCAGCGGGAGCCATTGGCTCCCGCTGCTGTCAATCAAATCCAATGACATGGGTGGGGCCAAGTCCTGCTGTCTGCGCCAAAGGACGCAGCAACGGGACTCGGGAGCATGCCCGCACAAGTTCCCCCAGAAAAAAAGCTGCTCTCCATGGGGGCGCTCAAGAAAAGGAGGAGCCAGGAGCGCCCCCAGAAAAGGAGGATCAGGGCCACTCTGTGCTAAACCATTACACAGAGGAGCTAAGTATAATATGTTTGTTATTTAACCGCTTCCTGACAAACCGCCACAGTTATACTGCGGCAGGTTGGCTCCCCTGCGCAAGCTGTCGTAGCTGTACGTCGGCTCGCGGGGTTGGGATAGCAGGTGCACGCCCACTGCATGATGACCGCTGGCCACGAGCGGTCGTGAGCAGGAGACACAGAACAGGGACGACACACTTCCCTGTTCTGTTATTATTATATTATTATTATACGAGATTTATATAGCGCCAACAGTTTACTCAGCGCTTTACAATGTATAAGGGGGACAACACAATTACAGTACAGTTCAATACAAAAGGTACAGGAGGGCCCTGCTCGTAGAGCTTACATTCTAAAGGGAGGGGGTGGTGGTACAAAAGGTAATAGCTGCAAAGAATGATTTGATGGGGGTGGCTCAGGGACAGTTATGTGGGTGTGGGATAGGCTTCCCTGAATAAATGAGTTTTCAGGGATCTCCTAAAGATGGACAGGGTAGAGGCTGATCGGACATACTGGGGCAGGGAATTCCAGAGGATGGGAGAGGCTCTGGAGAAGTCCTGAAGGCGAGCATGGGAGGAGGTAACAAGGGAGCTAGAGAGCAGGAGGTCCTGGGAGGAGCGGAGGGGGCAATTTGGGCGATATCTGCAGATGAGGTTGGAGATGCAGATGGGGGCAATGTTGTGAATGGCTTTGTATGTTATGGTTAGCATTTTGAATTTTACACGGTGGGGTAGGGGAAGCCAGTGAAGGGATTGGCAGAGAGGAGCAGCAGTCACGGATCGATTAGTGAGGTGTATTAGTCTAGCAGCAGCATTCATAATAGACTGAAGGGGGGATAGCCTGCTTAAGGGTAGGCCATTAAGGAGAGAGTTGCAGTAGTCGAGGCGGGAAGTAATCAAGGAGTGAATAAGTTGCTTTGTGGTGTCATTAGGCAGGAAGGGTCGAATTCTGGAGATGTTGCGGAGGTTAAGGCGGCAGGATTTCGCCAGTGATTGGATATGGGGGCTGAAGGAGAGGTCAGTGTCAAGGATTACACCCAGGACCCTGGCATGTGTGGAGGGACTAATGGTTGTGTTGTTGATATTAATGGTGAAGTCACAGGAGGGGGACCGTGAAGGAGGAAATATAACAAGCTCAGTTTTAGAAAGATTAAGTTTGAGGAAGTGTTGTGACATCCATACCGATATGTCATTCAGCAAGTTTGAGATCCGTGAGGAGATAGTGGGGGTGAGTTGAGGAGTGGAGAGATAGATCTGTGTGTCATCGGCATAGAGGTGGTATTGGAAGCCATGGGAGGTTATCAACTGGCCCAGGGAAGAGGTATAGAGTGAGAAAAGGAGAGGCCCAAGGACGGAGCCTTGGGGTACCCCAACAGAAAGAGGAAGGGGAGCGGAGGAGATGGAGTTGTAAGTGACACTGAAAGTGCGCTGAGATAGGTAGGAGGAGAACCAGGATAATGCAGAATCACGGAGGCCAAGGGAGTGCAATTTGCTGAGGAGCAGCAGGTGGTCAACTGTGTCAAAGGCAGCAGAGAGGTCTAAAAGTATGAGTATGGTGTAGTGGCCATTGGTTTTGGCAGTTATTAGGTCATTGGTGATTTTTAGTAGGGCAGTTTCAGTAGAATGTTGTAGGCGTCATGAACAAGGCGTTCGATGAGCTTGGAGGCAAACGGGAGAAGGGAGATAGGTCTTAAGTTATTCAAACAGGTGGGGTCTAGTGAGGGTTTTTTGAGTATGGGGGTAACCAGTGCATGTTTGAGCGGGGAAGGAAAGGTGCCGGAGGAGAGGGAGAGGTTGAAGATGTGGGTTAGGGAGTTGAGGATAGAGTGGGAAGGTGGTCGCAGTAATTGAGAGTGGACAGGGTCCAGGGGACATGTAGTGAGGTGGGCCATGGAGAGGAGTTTATCAACTTGTTCTGTGGTAACTGGGCAAAAGGAGGAGAGTATTGAGTGTGGTGTTGGACCTGATATGTTGGGTAGGGGAGGAATTTGAATGCTGGATATCTCCTTGCGCATTTTGTTGATTTTGCTATTGAAGTGGTTGGCAATATGTTGAGCGGTAAGCAAGTTGGTGGGTGGGGGCAGTGGGGGTGAAGTAAGGAATTAAGGGTAGAAAAGAGTTGACGAGGTTTGGATGAGAGGGTTTTGATGAGAGTGTTGTAATAGGTTTGTTTAGCAGTGTGGGGGCAGGAGTTGTATTTAAGAAGGACAGATTTGTAGAGGGTAAAATCTTGCAGGGATTTAGATTTACGCCATGCTCGTCTCTTGAGACTTCTGGTGTCGTCTGTTTGCCAGGGTTGTGGCAGATGGGGCCTGGTTCTGCATGTAGAAAGAGGAGCAAGTACGTCTAGGGAGGATGACAATGTGGTGTTGTAGATGTGGTTAGTGGTTAGGTCTGGGCAGGACAGGGGTGCGATTTTGTCATAAAGGCCATCAGTAGCAGAGTGAAGAAGGGAAGGTTTGAGGTTGCGAAGGTTCCTGCGGGTAGTGGTTTGTGGGTTGGCAGCATGGGATATAGGAGACAAGGAGAGTGTGAAACAGATAAGGTTGTGATCAGAGAGAGTAAAGGGTGCGTTGGAGAGATTGCAGGGAGTGCAGCGATGGGAGAATACAAGGTCGAGAGTGTTGCCGTTGGAGTGAGTGGTGGTTTGTGTCCATTGTGTTAGGTTAAAAGAGGAGGTTAGGTTGAGTAGTTTAGAAGTGGTAGCATTATTAACATTGATTGGAATGTTAAAGTCACCTAGGATGATGGCAGGCACTTCGGATGAGAGAAAATAGGGTAGCCATGCAGAGAAGTCATCCAGAAAGCGTGACACTGGTCCAGGAGGCCGATAAATGACTGCGACCCTCAGACAAGCTGGAGAGAAAAGACGAATGCAGTGCATTTCGAAAGAGCAGGTGGAAAGAGAGGGAGGTGTGGGCAGTACCTGGAAGGTGCATTGTGGGGAGACAGGAGTTCAGACAGGAGTGACAGATCGTGTGTTCCTATTAGCTAGGGACCACGATCCGTCACTTCCTCTAGTCAGTCCCCTCCCCCTTCAGTTAGAATCACCTCCCAGAGAACACAGTTAACCCCTTGATCGCCCCCTAGTGTTAACCCTTTCACTGCCAGTGATATTTTTACAGTACTCAATGCACTTTTATAGCACTGATCGCTGTATTAATGCCAGTGGTCCCAAAAATGTGTCAAAATTGTCAGAAGTGTCCGCCATAATGTCGCAGTCACGATAATTATCACAGATCACCGTCATTACTAGAAAAAAAAGAAAAATAATAAAAATTCTATAAATCTATCCCCTATTTTGTAGACACTAGAACTTTTGTGCAAACCAATCAATATACGCTTATTGCGATTTTTTTTTTTACCAAAGATATGTAGAAGAATATTTATCGGCCTAAACTGAGAAAAAAATTGCTTTTTTAAAAAGTAAATGGGGATATTTATTATAGCAAAAAGTACAAAATATTGTGTTTTTTTTTTCAAAATCGCTGCTCTTTTTTTGTTTATAGCGCAAAGAATAAAAACCACAGAGGTGATCAAATACCACCAAAAGAAAGCTCTATTTGTGGGAAAAAAAGGATGTCAATTTTGTTTGGGTGAAGCGTCGCATGACTGCGCAATTGTCAGTTAAAGCGACGCAGTGCCGAATCGCAAAAAGTGCTCTGATCAGGAAGGGGACAAATCCTTCCAGGGCTGAAGTGGTTAAAGAAAAAAAAAACAAAGACAAACCTTTACAATTACTTTAAGAAAAGTAAAATAAAATGTAACGAAAAAAGGGCATAATTATATTGAAGATTGTATTTTCATTTTTCTCTTCCATAGTTTTTATAATAATAACCTGACAGACAGTTCCTGCACCGACCTAGCCTCAGGAATAAGAAATAACGAGGCACTGAGGAGACTGGACCTGTCCTGGAACCATCTGGAGGGTCCTCATTTCAGAGACCTGATGACAGCTCTGACCACAAGCCAGATAGAGGAGTTAATGTGAGTAGAACATGAGATGAGATTTTAATCTACAACCTGGATCTCCACTTTTGATTCTATTAAAAAAACACTCTGCTTGGCTATGTACACCACAGCCTGCATTTTAAATTGCATTCTGTGGTGTGAAGCATATGGTAGTCCACTGAGTTCTCTTTGCTAAACGGAACAGAGAGCTTTGTGAGACAGTCATGTATCATTTACACATTACCAGGCTCCCCTTTTGGCATTTTTTCTACTCCTTCACCCATTCCTTTTTATTCTTCTATGCAAACTTTGGACTTCCAAAGCCAGATAAATCGGTGCACATTTTTAAAGTACATTACAGTGCTTTGTAAATTAAATCCTATGACTGCTAGAATATAGCAGATTTTAAATAGTCTACTATCCCAAAACAAATTCTGTTATAGTTGCAAACCATCCAAAAACGAATATTCTAGTTTTTATGAGTTGTTGGAGACAAAAATCAGCAAACTTTTTTGGTGGCTCTCTTGGATTCCAGTGAATGTTTTCTGTGCCAGAGTTTCTAGGTCTACATGCCTGCTTTCCACATACTAAAGGATTATAAAATTGTCTTATAACTTGGACCAGTGGTGTGAAAACTGTGGCCCTTGGGCTGTATGTGGTCCTCTGCTTGCTTTTTTCCGGCCCTTAGGCTCCCACTGATATGAAGCGCTATTCCTCCCACTGTCAACAAGGTTGAGGCACCATCCCTTCCACTGGCGCCAATAATGGGGCACTGTTCCTCTTACTGACATCAACAATGGGGTACTATTTCTTCCAATGATACCAATGGTCACTGTTCCTCCCACCAATACTAATGATGCGGAATTATTTCTTTCTTTCTAACCATATGCGCTTTGTAATTTTTTTACTCCTTCTGACCACCAAGCCTCAAGAATTGTTTACTACCGTTGATGCTGGGACATTTTCTACTTGCCTGGCCACAGTTTGCCCCCCCCCCCCTAAAGTCTGAAGGTCAGTAAACTGGCCCATTGCTTAGAAAGTTTGGAGACCCTGACTTAGACAAAGGAACAGCCAAAGTGGGAACATCACATGGTTGGCAGGAATAGCCAAAACTCCAAGGTGGGTCTAAACAAATCCAGGAACTCTGGCAGGATGAACCAGGAGGTGACTCTGCCCACTGAACTGAACCTAGAACTGAAATGCCACTTTGGTTGCATTGACCCCCTTAAAATCTATTTTAATATTTAGATTAGAGGGGAATCTGACTGTCTAGAATAACTAGAATAAAATATAATGAAAAATATAAGATACTTATTTGGAGTTCTTTAAGAGACAATATTGTGGAATATATTATTGAAATCATCTTCTGTTCTCATTCTTCTGTAGTTTGTATGGTAATAACCTGACAGAAAGTTCTTCCATCCACCTGGGATCTGGAATAAGAAATAACCAGACACTGAGGACACTTGACTTGTCTGGGAACAATCTGGAGGGTCCTCATTTCAGGGATCTGATGGAAGCTCTGCCCACAAGCCGGATAGAGGAATTACAGTGAGTAGAACAGGACAAACCTTTTCAGGAACACTTTTATATAAAAAACATTAAAAAATGACCCTTTTTATAAAGGGTCAACTCTCACATTTACCATAAAGCCAATATCTGTGAAACATTAACCCGATATGTAACAAACATCATGATTCACGAAGATAATTCCCACAGTCTAAGAACAGTCATCAGCATCTGGATATTATATCCAGTGGCAGATGTTAGAAGATTGTCCTTATGACATTGACCCTCTCAGCTGATATTTTCATGTATTTCCCAGCGATCTCCTATGGAGACCCAAACGGCTCATCCACATTTTCCGTATATGTGATACAAATTCACAAAAAAGTTTCCTAATTCCACAATTTGCATATATGAAAAGGTATATCAATGAAAATATATTCTTGACAAATGTGCCTAAATTCACCCAATGTCTTTGAATGTGTCCTTATATGATATTGTATTCAGTGGCAGCTGGTGGGTTCTTCTTTTGGGCTGACAGCACTGAAACAGAGCATCCCCCCGTGTGGGCAGTCCAGCACTTACCTGCTCATGTGGCGGGGCTGTGGTGTCCTCTCCTGGAGTGTGGGCAGTGGTCGCAGCAGCTCCGGTGTCTGCTCCTCCGGCTTCCTCCGCAATGTGTCTCCTCTTCCGCCAAAGCACTAGGCATCCAATAGGATTGCCTGACGCTTTGGCCAATCCCGAAACAAGTCTCACAGACCTACCTCCTGATTGGCGGGGAGGAACTTGAATGTGATAATGGAGAAAATTAATTAGCTGTGTCACCACAACTGGGTGGGCTCAGAACGCAATGCTCTGTGCTCCGAGGCCACCCTTTTTTGAAGCCTATTAGAGCCTCTGGCTCTAATCAGGTGCTTCAAAAAAACACCCCACATTGGAATCCATGGTCAAACGCCACTGATATGTAGATCAGGGGGCTGGACGCATGGATGGGGAGGCGGCACCTGTGCACCCTCTATGGACGGGCTGCCACTGATTGTATTTGAGCTAAAACTCTGTTTTCAACTCCATGAAACCCAACCCCAGCATTATCCTGCTGGCAGTTCCCCTGACTAATTGTTATCTGGATTTTTGTTAAAGGTTTGTTAAAATATGGCACTACATTTAGTCTGGTAACTGCTAAATCATTAGAAACTGATGTTTTTTTTTCACTATGTCAGGACACCTACACACTGACCTACAATTGCCTGGTTAGAACTGTATTAGCTCTCTCTGTCCTACAAGAGTAAATACATTTCCAACCAGATAATTGTCCTCTCAGTGTTTTTCTATCCTGCACAGAAGGGGTAATGCCATGGGAGTCCTTGTGTATTTCTATTTAGGTAAGTGCATGCCCTATGACAGGCCAATTAACTTAGTCAGCTATATTGATTGCTTAACCACTTCAATACTGGGCACTTTCAGCCCCCTCCTTCCCAGACCAATGTTCAGCTTTCAGCGCTGTCACACTTTGAATGAGAATTGCGCGGTCATTTAACACCCAAATTACCCAAATTGTACCCAAATTACATTTTTATCATTTTTTTCACACAAATAGTGCTTTTTTTTGGTGGTATTTAATCACTGCTGGGTTTTTTATTTTTTACACCACAAATAAAAATAGACCGAAAATTTAAAAAAAATGTATTTTTCTTAGTTTCTGTTATAAAATCTTGCGAATGAGTAATTTCTCTTGATAAATTTTGACCAAAAATGATGCTGCTACATTTCTTTGGTAAAAATAACCCAAATCAGTGTTTATTGGTGTTGGCAGTGATGGGGGACAGACAATTTTTTATAGGGACACTGAAATGTGTATAGGGACAGGGGTATCAGTGGTGCTTGGTGTACTTTTGTGGGGTCATCCTCACACAGAGAGCTGTCATAGATCTGCAGATTCCCCCTCTCCCCCCCTCACTGAGCTCTCACTGAGCTCGGCAGGGAGAACTGTGACAGCTGTGATTGGACACAGACATCAGGTGATCGGAAGGGCCAATCACAGTGTCCATATCCCAATCTCTGCTCAGCTGGATCCTGTGATCATAATGATCACAGGATCGAGCCACAGCGCGCCTTGTGGCCACGCTGCGAGCACTCGTTCTGAGGGACGTTCCCGAACGTCCATTGGGAACGAGGAAAGGACCACCCAGCCGTTTATGTGCAGTGGCCAGGTGGGAGGTGGTTAAAGAGGAGGTCCAGCCTGGCTGAAAAAAAATTTAAAAAAATGGCGTGGGGTCCCCCCAAAAATCCATACCAGACCCTTATCCGAGCACGCAACCTGGCAGGCCTGAACCGTACCAGGCCACATGCCCTCAACATTGGGAGGGTGCTTTGGGGTAGCCCCCCAAAACACCTTGTCCCCATGTTGATGGGGACAAGGGCCTCATCCCCACACCCCTTGCCCGGTGGTTGTGGCTGTCTGCGGGCGGGGGGCTTATCGGAATCTGAAAGCCCCCTTTAACAAGGGGACCCCCAGATCCCGGCCCTCCCCCCTGTGTGAAATGGTAAGGGGGTACAAAAGTACCTTTTGTACCCCTACCATTTCACAAAAAAACTGTCAAAAATGTTAAAAATGACAAGAGACAGTTTTTGACAATTCCTTTATTTAAATGCTTCTTCTTTCTTCTATCTTCTATCTTCATTCGCTTTCTTCCTCCATCTTCTGGTTCTTCAGGTTCTTTTGGTTCTTCCTCCGGTGTTCTCGTCCGGCATCTCCTCCGCGACGTCTTCTTATCTTCTTCTCCTCGGGCCGCTCCGCATTCATGATGGCATGGAGGGAGGCTCCCGCTGTGTGACGCTTCTCTCTTCATCTTTTTCTTCATCTTTTTCTCTTCATCTTCTTGTCTTCATCTTCTTGTCTTCATCTTCTTTTCGGGCCGCTCCGCATCCATGATGGCATGGAGGGAGGCTCCCGCTGTGTGACGCTTCTCCCCTTCTAATGGTTCTTAAATAATGGGGGGGCCACCTGGTGACCCCGCCCCCTGTGACGCACGGGGACTTGACGGGGACTTCCCTGTCACCTGATATGTAACCCCGCCCCTTCTGACATCATGGGGAATGCCACAGGGAAGTCCCGTCAAGTCCCCGTGCGTCAGAACCGTCAGAGAGGAGAAGCGTCACACAGCGGGAGCCTCCCTCCATGCCATCATGGATGCGGAGCGGCCCGAAAAGAAGATGAAGAAAAGAAGATGAAGAGAAGAAGATGAAGAGGAAAAGATGAAGAAAAAGATGAAGAGCCATCATGGATGCGGAGCGGCCCGAGGAGAAGAAGATAAGAAGATGCCGCGGGGGAGATGCCAGACGAGAACAGCGGAGGAAGAACCAGAAGAACCAGAAGAAGAAGAAGATGGAGGAAGAAACCAAAGGAAGAAAGAAGATAGAAAAAAGAAGAAGCATTTAAATAAAGGTATTGTCAAAAACTGTCTCTTGTCTTTTTTAACATTTTTGACAATTTTTTTGTGAAATGGTAGGGGTACTTTTAGTACCCCCTTACCATTTCACACAGGGGGGAGGGCCGGGATCTGGGGGTCCCCTTGTTAAAGGGGGCTTCCAGATTCCGATAAGCCCCCCACCCGCAGACCCCCACAACCACCGGGCAAGGGTTGTGGGGATGAGGCCCTTGTCCATATCAACATGGGGACAAGGTGTTTTGGGGGGCTACCCCAAAGCACCCTCCCAATGTTGAGGGCATGTGGCCTGGTACGGTTCAGGAGGGGGGCCGCTCTCTCATCCCCCCTCTTTTCCTACGGCCTGCCAGGTTGTGTGCTCGGATAAGGGTCTGGTATGGATTTTTGGGGGGACCCCACGCCGTTTTTTAAAATTTTGGCGTGGGGTTCCCCTTAAAATCCATACCAGACCTGAAGGGTCTGGTATGGATTTTAAGGGGGGACCCCACGCAATTTTTTAAAAAAAATTTTGGCCGGGGTTCCCCTTAATATCCATACCAGACCTGAAGGGCCATTTTTAAAACTTTTTTTTGCATTGATCCATGTCCCCTGGGGCAGGACCCAGGTCCCCAAACACTTTTTATGACAATACCATGCATATAAGCCTTTAAAATTAGCACTTTTGATTTCTCCCATAGACTTTTAAAGGGTGTTCTGCGGCATTCGAATTTGCCGCGAACACCCCAAATTGTTCGCTGTTCGGCGAACTGGTGAACAGCCGATGTTCGAGTCGAACATGAGTTTGACTCGAACTCGAAGCTCATCCCTAACTGGGAAATGGGTAATGACCGAACAGTCAGAAATGTATCGATAACTGTACAATGCACATGATACTACGGGATATGCAGATGGCAGATTAAGCAAACTTACTGTAACCTGTACTTGATTCTGTACTTGATTTTGTGTGAAACTTTGGTATATATGTATATGTTTACTTCAATAAAATTTTCTTTGGATAAAAAAAAATGTATATCTTCAGGTTATCTGGGATAATCAAAATCTTCTATATCTAATTTGTATATCAATGCTCACAGATGATTGGTGGTAAATTTTTAATGCATTTTGCAGATAAACTAAGGTTTATCTGCGCAATACATCAAGAACTTGAACCCCATCTCTGCTACTGACTAGTCTATTGCCCTCTACGTACCTCTTTGGGCATAGCCTCCATAGTACAGGTCCTCTTTATATAATAAGCTCTTAAAGTGGTTGTAAACCACTCTGTGTCACTTTTATCTACCTAGAATAAGGCTTACCTATAGGTTGTGTAAATATCTCCTAAACGTGCACCGTTTAGGAGATATTTGCTGTACACTGCACCGATGAGGTCACCTGCGCATGCGCTGTGAAGAAACAGCCCTCCGTATCGTTTCTTCACTTGCAAGTGCCGTGACTAGCGGCTCCCATGCGACTCCGACCAGTCACAGAGCCGGAGTCCCTGGCCCCAGAAGGAGAAGGGATGAAGATGGATGCGGCCACCAGCGGGGACATCGCAGGCTTTGTTTGCAGGTAAGTGCCACATAATGGGCTAGTATGCGATGCATACTAGCCCATTATGCTTTTACTTTCAGAAACTCTGGTAGGGAGATCTTCCTGATCAATTCCAAATCAAATACTAGGTGGTGACCAGCCAAATTAAGATATACGTTATATGACTTAAATACCACTTTAGTTTGGGCCAACACCCTAAATTTGGTGTAATTTGTAAAATAAAAGTGTAAAAATAGTTTTCTACAGAGGTTTTATTTGTATTATTTTCTCAACATCCTGGTTTTCTATTACAGTTTATATGGCAGTAGACTGACAGACAGTTCCTGCACCCACCTGGCATCAGGAATAAGAAATAACCAGACACTGAGGGGGCTTGGCCTGTCTGGGAACAATCTGGAGGGTCCTCATTTCAGTGATCTGATGACAGCTCTGACCACAAGCCGGATAGAGGAATTACTGTGAGTAAAACAAGACTGGTTGCAACTTGCAATAATTCTTTTCTAGAACAGTTTTGCATCCAAAACATATAAATACTTGAAATAACAAGAGAGGGAATATTAGATTCACTCTATATTCCCAATGCATTCATCAATGAACCAGTCACCTAATACATAACAAAAACATCATTATTCAGACAACTGCTATTCCAAGAATATTCCAAGAACATTCACCAAAATCTTTTTTTTTTTTAGAAACAAAAAATGCTGCATCATGTAGCATGCTGCAAATGTATAAAGAGGTGGTTGTTACAAGATTGCCTTTCTGGCATTGGTTATTCTGAACTAGTGTGTCTAAATAGAAGTTATTCTCTATGGTGACCCAAACCACTCATCAACATGTACCATATACAGTATCTCACAAAAGTAAGTACACCCCTCACATTTTTGTAAATATCTTATTATATCTTTTCATGTGACAACACTGAAGAAATAACACTTTGCTACAATGTAAAGTAGTGAGTGTACAGCTTGTAAAACAGTGTACATTTGCTATCCCCTCAAAATAACTCAACACACAGCCATTAATGCCTGGTGGATGTTAGAGACCTTGCGCTACTCCACCTTCCATTTGAGGATGCTCCACAGATGCTCAATAGGGTTTAGGTTTGGAGACATGCTTTGCCAGTCCATCACCTTTACCCTCAGCTTCTTTAGCAAGGCAGTGGTCGTATTGGAGGTGTGTTTGGGGTCGTCATCATGTTGGAATACTGCCTTGCGGCTCAGTTTTCAAAGGGAGGGGATCATGCTCTGCTTCAGTATGTCGCAGTACATGTTGGCATTTATGTTCCCTCAATGAACTGTAGCTCCCCAGTGCCGGCAGCACTCATGCAGCCCTAGACCATGACACTCCCACCCCTATGCTTGACTGTAGGCGAGACACACTTGTCTTTGTACTCCTCACCTGGTTGCCGCCACACACGCTTGACACCATCTGAACCAAATACGTTTATCTTGGTCTCATCAGACCACAGGATATGGTTCCAGTAGACCATGCCCTTAGTCTGCTTGTCTTCAGCAAACTGTTTGCAGGCTTTCTTGTGCATCATCTTTAGAAGAGGCTTCCTTCTGGGACGACAGCCATGCAGACCAATTTGATGCAGTGTGCAGGGTATGGTCTGAGCACTGACAGGCTTACCTCCCACCCCTTCAACCTCTGTAGCAATGCTGGCAGCACTCATACGTCTATTTCCCAAAGACAACCTCTGGATATGACGCTGAGCATGTGCACTCAGCTTCTTTGGTCGACCATGACGAGGCCTGTTCTGAGTGGAACCTGCCCTGTTAAACTGCTGTATGGTCTTGGCCACCGTGCTGCAGCTCATTTTCAGGGTCTTGGCAATCATCTTATAGCATAGGCCATTTTTATGTAGAGCAACCATTCTTTTTTTCAGATCCTTAGAGAGTTCTTTACAATGAGGTGCCATGTTGAACTTCCAGTGACCAGTATGAGAGAGTGAGAGCGATAACACCAAATATAACACACCTGCTCCCCATTCACATCTGAGACCTTGTAACACTAATGAGTTACATGACACCGAGGGAAAATGGCTAATTGGGCCCAATTTGGACATTTTCACTTAGGGGTGTACTCACTTTTGTTGCCAGCGGTTTAGATATTAATGGCTGTGTGTTGAGTTATTTTGAGGGGACAGCAAATTTACACTGTTATACCAGCTGTACACTCACTACTTTACATTGTAGCAAAGTGTCTTTTCTTCAGTGTTGTCACACGAAAAGATATAATAAAATATTTACAAAAATGTGAGGGGTGTACTCACTTTTGTGAGATACTGTGTGATATATATATATATATAAAGCAGTTGTAAATGATATCATTTTTAAAAAATATGAATGTTACACTAATCTGCTCTGTGTAATTGCATTGTTTTGTTCTCTTCTGCAACAGTTTGAATGATAATCACCTGACAGACAGTTCCTGCCCCCTCCTGGCATCAGGAATAAGGAATAACCAGACACTGAGCAAACTTCACCTTTGTAGAAACAATCTGGAGGGTCCTCATTTCAGGGATCTGATGACAGCTCTGACCACAAGTCGGATAGAGGAATTGTTGTAAGTAATCAGATTGATTAAAGCATTACTTTTTTAGGGCCCATTTGCAACCAAAAGATATTAAAAAATAAAAGAAGTTGGTGTTGTTTTTATCAAGTGTTGAATACTAGTTGAATTTAGTGTCACTATACATTTATTTATTAACCACTTTATTAATTACCCTTAATTGTCAGGCCATTTTTCAGCTTTCAGTGATGTGATAGTTTGGCTGACAATTAACAGATAAAGGTGAATGGTAATGCACTCCTTGCACCTAAAGTGGATAAATAAATGTAATACATGTGTAATATAAAATGAATAAACGTGCAACCTCTGCAATAATGGTTCAAAAGATTGTGCAAATTGATCAATAATGTTCCAGTATGTAAATGATGTCTCGCTATTTACAAGCGAAAAAGATCAAACTCCATATAATACACGTGCAATATATGTGCAAATTCTGCAAAAATAACTGTGCAAATAGATCAATAAAAGCTGGACAAATGTAGCAATAAATTAAACGTGCAAACCATTTCCAATTTCATATATACATAAAGTAATAATATTCACTGATGGATCAAATTGTGTGACTTTCTTCAACTTATGTCCAATTTGGCAATAAAAGGAATTTCAGTGTTCTGTGGTAAAGTTCACATAAATTCAAAATTCTCTTATATTCTTTCTCTCCTGTCACCTTTATACAGGGCTTTTTTTTCTCAGAGAATAGGTGCAGGAACTCCCCCTTTTATGTCCCCCCTTGTCTCCGCCCCTTACCGTCCCCCTGAGCCCCGTCCTTTGATTCCTTCCCTACACACCTCTCAGTACCGCTCTTTTTAGAAAATACAGAACCAAGTATCATTTTACAGTACTAACTAAATTGTATGCAATTTGTTAATGATAAGCTGTAAAATGCATCCCCTTCCAGCCAGCATCAATACACCCCCCTTTCAATAATAGTTCCCCCCAGCAACAACATAACCTCGCACAACAGAGTACCCCAAAGCAACACTAGATCCACCTAAGCATTAGTAGACCCCCCGCTGGCAACATTAGATCTCCAAGCAGCCAGCATCAACAGACCCTCCAGCAGCCAACAACAATAGACCACTCCCTCAACAGTAGATTTCTCCCAGCAGCAATTGAATCCTCCTATGTTAGCAACAATAGATCCTCTAGCAGCCAGCATTAATGAACCCTCCAGCAGCCAACAATAGACCACTTCCTGAAAAGTAGATTCCTCCCAGCAGCAATTGAACCCCACAGCATCAATAGACTCTCCAGCAGCCAACATGAATAGACCCCTTCCTCAACACTAGATCCCTCCCAGCAACAATTGATCCTCCAACAGCCAGCAATAATAGACCCTCAAGCACATCTCCTAAATAAGGGTATTAGCTAGTGCATCCCAATGGGAAATGCATTTAAAACAGATAATAAAAGTTCTTGGCGGCTTAACTCCATTGTAAAAATGCATATGAAAGCAAAGGAGAAGGCCTTCAAAAAATACAAGGCTGGGGGATCATTGTCAGCATTCCAACTTTACAAAAAAATGCAACAAGAAATGTAAGGGTGCAATAAGGGCAGCTAAGATAGAACACAGAAGGCACATAGCGGAGGAGAGTAAAAAAATCCCAAGAAATTCTTTAAGTATATAAATAGTAAAAGAGTGAGGTCAGATCATATTGGCCCCATAAAGAATGATGAAGGGAATCTGGTTACAAAAGATGGAGAGATGGCGAAGGTATTGAATGTATTCTTCTCCTCAGTCTTCACGAATTAAACGGGGGGAATTCAGTAACCAAAACGGCAATGTTTATCCTTATGACACATCATAGACTTGAAAAACGTAAGATTAATAAGTCATCGGGACCAGATGGCTTTTACCCGAGTTCAAGTAATTGCCAGACCATTGTTCCTTATTTTTAGGAAACAGTCTACTGACTGGTATGGTACCAGAAGATGGGAGAAAAGCCAATGTAGCACCAATATTTAAAAACGAACATATGTTCCAGGGACTTACATACCAGTTAGCCTAACATCAATAGTATGCAAGCTCTTGGAGGTGATGATAAGGGACTATATACAACATTTTTGTAATGAGAACGGTATCATTGGCAGTATTCGGCATGGATTCATGAAGAATCGTTTTTGTCAAACCAATCTATTAACCTTCTATGAGGAGGTGAGCTGCCATCTAGATAAAGGAAGGTCCGTAGACGAGGTGTATCTGGATTTTGCAAAAGCATTTGATACAATTCCCCATAAACGTTACTGTACAAAATAAGGTCTGTCAGCATGGATCATAGATTGAAAACTGGCTACAAGGGCGAGTTCAGAGGGTAGTGATAAATGGGGAGTACTCAGATTGGTCCGGTGTGGAAAGTGGGGTCCCCCAGGGTTCTGTGCTGGGACCAATCCTATTTAATTTATTCATAAACGCCATGGAGGATGGGATAAGCAGCTCAATCTCAGTATTTGAGGATGATACTAAGCTAAGCAGGGCAACTAGGATGGCAAAGGATCTGGGGGTCCTCGTAGATGATAGGCTCCGCAATGGCATGCAATGCCAAGCTGCTGCAGGCAAAGCCAACAGAATTTTAGCATGCATTAAAAAGGGGATTAACTCCAGCGATAAAACAATAATTCTCCCATTCTACAGGACTCTGGTCCAGCCGCACCTGGAGTATGCTGTCCAGTTCTGAGCACCAATCCTCAGGCAGGATGTGCTGGAACTGGAGAGAGTCCAGAGAAGGGTAACAAAACTAATAAAGGGACTGGAGGACCTTATTTATGAGGAAAGGTTGCGAGCACTGATCTTATTCTCTCTGGAGAAGAGACGCTTGAGAGGGGATATGATTTCAATGTGCAAATACCGTACTGGTGACCCCACAATAGGGATAAAACTTTTCCCCGGAAGGGAATTTAAAAAGACACAAGGCCATTCATTAAAATTAGAAGAGAAGGGGTTTAACCTTAAACTGCGTAGAGGGTTCTTTACTGTAAGAGTGGTAAGGATATGGAATTCCCTTCCACAGGCGGTGGTCTCAGGGAGCATAGATAATTTAAAAAAACTATTAGATAAGCACCTGAACGACCACAACATACAGAGATATACAATGTAATACTGACATAAAAACACACACACAGGTTGGACTTGATGGACTTGTGTCTTTTTTCAACCTCACCAACTATGTAACTATGTATGTCAGCATCCGTTGCCATTACATGCATTCAGTGCTGGAGGTGCCGGAACTGCATTCCTGCTGAAAAAAGCCCTGCATTTATATAAGGAATTGTTTCTGTGTGTCTGGTCACCTCTGTGCTCACAGAACTCTCACCTCCTTCCTACTTGTGTTAAAGCATGTACTATTACTCCTCCAAAATATCTTGGTCCTTCCGTGTCCACTCTCTACTAGGGGCCCTCCGCAGATTGCTCCTAGTTTTCTGGTCTGGGTAGTGGGTAGTTTTCCTTTTAAGGTGCTCTGTCTGCTCCGCTGGTTTATCTCGCCCAAGACATAGGACATAAGACATTTACAAAAGGTACATCGATGATGTGATCATTATAACTGACTTTGGGCCCCTTATTTGCAGTTTTCTGTGCCGATAAAGTGACTGCTCTCCAGCTGCTGGTCATAGAGAGTTTGGTCTATATGGCGGTGCTGTGGCTCCTTTTTTTCCTCCTTTATGTGTCTCTCCCTCAGTCTGTGCTGTGGTTGTCTCATTCTTGTATAAAAACCACCAGTTTAATAAGAGACCTCCTCAACTATTTTTATCTTCATCATCCACTTATTGGGGTACATCGAACTATTTAGGGACCCATTCCTCTGTAGGTTTCAAAATCTTACACTCCTCTAGTGGTTATAATAATAATGCATTGCTCAACGCATTTCCCAGACCATTAGTCCTCTTCATCAGGAGCCAAGAGGGCTAAAGTTGTACTGGATCCATCAAATGCCAGAAAAATGGTCACTCTCCTAGTTTAGGGAAGGGGCATTCACAAGGGAACAATTATGAGGGTGTGAAGATGACCTTCTTCCACCTCACAGGAAGTCCATCCCGGCGTGGCATTGGGGCAACCATTTTTGAGCAAAGACCATATGGCTTTTTGAGGGCTTATTTTAAAGTCCATATATGGAGGACTAATTTAACTGATCTCTGCATTGCCCTGATTATCTCTGTAAGGAGTTGTAAAGGCAGAAGGTTTTTTATCTTAATGCATTCTATGCATTAAGATAAAAAACCTTCTGTGTGTAGCAGTGTCCCCAGCTCCCCCCAGTTACCCACCTGACCTCCTTCTCTCTCCAGCAATGTCCACGCTCCCCTCAGCCATCCAGTACACTCCTCCTGATTGGCTGAGACGGAGCAGCGGCGCTATTGGCTCCCGTGGCTGTCAATCAAAGTCAGTCAGCCAATCAGGGGAGAGAGGGGATGGGGCCAGGTCGGGGCTCCGTGTCTGAATGGATACATGGAGTTCTGACTCAGCTTGGGTGATGACCTATAACAAGCTGCTGGCTGAGGGGCACTCAAAGGAGGGAGGGGCCAGGAGCAGCAAAAAGGGACCCAAGAAGAGGAGGACCTGAGCTGCTCTGTGCAAAACCAACTGCACAGAGGAGGTAAGTATAACATGTTTGTTATTAAAAACAAAAACAAAAAAAGCGAGCCTTTACAATCACTTTAAGAGTCTTTGCAATTTTATACCTCAAGGACAAATATGTATTGAGTTGGTGATGCCCCTATATGAAGTGCTGTGAGGTTAGGAGGGGTGATATTTTGTAATAAAGATATTTTGATTTTATAAATATTTTTTTTGTGGTGACCTAAAAGTCCTGCCAAATGTAAAACCAGTTTTTTTGTCTTTGAGGTGAGCTTGTTTTAAAATTTGGCAGCCTCTGGGCAGCTTTTAAGGTTTTATTTTTTAGTTAATACGGCATTCTGCTTTAAAATGATATTATTGAGGATCATTTTATTCTAATTATTTTCTTCTCTTGTACAGTTTGAATTCTAATAACATGAAAAGCAGCTCCTGCACCCACCTGGCATTGGGAATAAGAAATAACCAGACCTTGAAAAGATTTGACCTGTCCTACAACAATCTGGAGGGTCCTCATTTTGATGAGCTGATGATAGCTCTGACCACAAGCCGGATAGAGGAATTACTGTAAGTAGAATAGGGATAATTGTATCAAAACATTTTCTTGGACACTTTTACATCTTAAACATATCCTGAATAATATAAAAAGAGAAGAACATTTCTTGTTCCCTGCAGAGACATTGGAGGATACTTGCATTCACCTTCCTGTCTTCTGTCCTCCTCAATATTCACTCCCCTCTCACTGCTTTCCTTTGTATAATAAATGTGCGTGCATGGAAGGAGTGCCAGACCAAAAGATAAGAGAGTCCAATTTAATTTATTGGTATTGTGCTAAAAGACAACCAACGCATTCCGGGTGTCAAAGGAACACCCCCTTCTTTAGGGCTTCAGTTAAAAATGAAAACCTTGATTCTGAATGATTCAAAGGTCTGGGAACCATGGATCGGATAGGAGTACCCCTCACTCCAAGCAGCCTGTTTGACTGCTCCCCTCAGTTCCTCCCAGTCCAAGTTACCCCCTTCCTTCCCACCCCCTTTCTCTTGTCTATGCTCCCTTTTTCTTTTTCCCTACTTATTCTTCTAATGTTTCCTTGTTCTTGCTCACGCAGTCATCACCCTGTGGGGTTAGTGCAGGAGAAGAGCCTCCCCCTAGGCGACTGCAAGAGGATTTTGGGGACATGGCATTTTTGCATTTTCTACTCATGGCCATCATCTCAATGTTTCAGAATTATTTTATTTTGGTTGTCATGACTGTAATCTTTATTGCTCAATCAGTATTGGTTACTCATTATCTAGCCCCTGCATGGGCGATTTATACACTATATTACCAAAAGTATTGTGACGCCTGCCTTTACACCCACATGAACTTTAATGACATCCTAATCTTAGTCTGTAGGGTTTAATAATGAGTTGGCCCACCCTTTAACAGCTTCAACTCTTCTGGGAAGGCCATCCTCAAGGCTTAGGAGTGTGTCTATGGGAATGTTTGACCATTCTTCCAGAAGCGCATTTGTGGGGTCAGGCACTGAAGGCCTGGCCCGCAGTCTCTGCTCTAATTCATCCCAAAGGTGTTCTATCGGGTTGAGGTCAGGACTCTATGCAGGCCAGTCAAGTTCCTCCACCCAAAACTCACTCATCTGTGTCTTTATGGATCTTGCTTTGTGCACTGGTGCACAGTCATGTTGGAACAGGAAGGGGCCATCCCCAAACTGTTCCCCTAAAGTTGAGAGCATGAAATTGTCCAAATTATCTTGGTATGCTGACGCCTTAAGAGTTCCCTTCACTAGAACTAAGGGGTCAAGCCAATCCCCTGAAAAACAACCCCACACCATAACCCCCCCTTCACCAAGTAATTTGGACCAGTGCACAAAGCAAGGTCCATAAAGACATGGATGAGCGAGTTTGGGGTGGAGAAACTTGACTGGCCTGATCTCAACCCGATAGAACACCTTTAGGATGAATTAGAGCCAAGACTGCGAGCCAGGCCTTCTCATCCAACATCAGTGTCTGACCTCACAAATGCGCTTCTGCGAGAATGGTCAAACATTCCCATAGACACTCCTAAACCTTGTGGACAGCCTTCCCAGAAGAGTTGAAGCTGTTATAGCTGCAAAGGGTGGGTCAACTCGATATTGAACCCTATGGACTAAGACTGGGATGCCATTAAAGTTCATGTGTGTGTAAAGGCAGGCATCCCAATACTTTTGGTAATATAGTGTATGTTTGCTTATCAATTCTTATGTTCATTCTCAAAACAATAATCATATTGAAACAAAAAAATGAGAACCCTGAATGGACTCAAAGTAAGGCTTTCCTGTGTGAATCTGTGCAGGGAAGCTGATTGCTGGATTAGAAGTTACTCGCCAGCATCTGCATGAGCACTATTTTGGTCTGGCGCTCCTTCTATGTATGATTTTATTTCTGGTAACCTACTGGGGTACCCACTGAAGGGTAGCTTTGTCTGTCCTCAGTGGTCTAACCTGAGTCAGTGGATTCTTCAAATGTTTTTGGCCCTCTCACTACTTCATATAAACTTAAATGAAAAAAACAAAACCTACAGCCTTGTTGAAGGCTCCCGCTGACTGCCTGCTCCTCCATCTGACAGTTCTGAAATAGTTAAGGGGTGGAGTAACCCTATGACATTCACCCATGACCATGCCCCCTTGTGATGTCAGATCATGGGCAATTCTTTGGGCAGTTTCTTCCATTCTTCTTTGCAGGACCTCCCAAGCTCCATCAGGTTGGATGGGGAGCATCAGTGCACAGCCATTTTCAGATCTTTCCAGAGATGTTCAATTGGGTTCAAGTCTGAGCTCTGGCTGGGTCACTAAAGGACATTCACAGAGTTGTCCCATAGCCACGCCTTTATCTTGGCTGTGTGCTTAGGATAGTTGTCCGGTTGGAAGATGAACCTTCATCCCAGTCTGATGTTCAGTGCACTATGGAGAAGGTTTTCATGAAGGATGTCTCTATACATTGCTGCATTCATCTTTCCCTCAATCTGAAAAACATTCCCACAGCATAATGCTGCCACCACCATAATTCACTGTAGGGATGGCATTGGCCAGGTGGTGAGCGGTGCCTGGTTTCCTCTAGACATGATGCTTGCCATTCAGGCCAAAGAGTTCAATCTTTGTTTCATCAGACCAGAGAATTTTGTTTCTCATGGTCTGAGAGTCCTTCAGGTGACTTTTGGCAAACTCCAGGCGGGCTGTCATGTGCCTTTTACTGAGAAGTGGCTTCCGTCTGGCCACTCTACCATACAGGCCTAATTGGTGGAGTGCTGCAGAGATGGTTGTTGTTCTGGAAGATTCTACTCTCTCCACACAGAAATGCTGGAGCTTTGTCAGAGTGACCATCGGGTTCTTGGTCACCTCCCTGACTAAGGCCCGTATCCCCTGATCGCTCTGTTTGGCCCGGTGGCCCGCTCTAGGAAAAGTCCTGGTGGTCCCATACTTCTTCGTTTTACGGATGATGGAGGCCACTGTGCTCATTGGGACCTTCAATGCTGCAGACATTTTTCTGTACCCTTCCCCAGATCTGCACCTTGATACAATCCTGTCTCGGAGGTCTAGGGACAATTCCTTGGACTTCACGGCTTGGTTTGTGCTCTGACATGCACTGTTAACTGTGGGACCTTATATAGATAGGTGTGTGCCTTACCAAATCATGTCCAATCAACTGAATTTACCACAGGTGGACTCCAATCAAGTTGTAAAAACATCTCAAGGATGATCAGTGGAAACCGGATGCACCTGAGCTCAATTTTGAGTGTCATGGCAAAGGCTGTGATACTTATGTACATGGGATTTTTTTCTTTTTTTCTTTTTAATAAATTTGCAAAGATTTCAAACAAACTTCTTTCACATTGTCATTATGGGGTATTGTTTGTAGAATTTTGAGTAAAATAATGAATTTAATCCATTTTGGAATAAGGCTGGAACATAACAAAATATGGAAAAAGTGAAGCGCTGTGAATACTTTCCAGATGCACTGTAACTCTCCCCTTCCTGTTCCTCATCTACCCCTAAGGCCGGCCATAGATGGTTTGAATCTCCTCTCGGTTCAGCAGCAACCATCCAATGTTCGAACCATGCATGGGCAGGCTGAATGTTCGATCAACTTGGGTACAACCAGCCTGCCGTATTTAGCATGCGATTATCACTAGTGGCTAGTATAGCCTCCAGCAATAATCGCTGTCATCGCCCCCTCCCCTAAACCATGCCAGGCCACATGCCCTCAACATAGGGGGGTTCTTTGGGGGGTGAGCAAGAGGGAGGAGCAGAGGAGTACCTTGCCATCCTAGGCTATGGGACTGTATGTCTCAATTGATGCACACAACTCTAGTCCTTGCATGCAAGTGTGACTCCATAGGATGCTGAAATAGAAAGGTGCCACCCTGAAACAGAAAACCTGGGTCATCTGTCATGGCACCAGTTTAAACTGGAACATTGGTAAGGATTAAAGATAAGAAGCTGCATAGTCAGTAAGTGATTACATCAGCTATTGAAGTGCATAAAACTGGGAGTGTAATATTGCTTTACAACACATTGTTGTGAAGTATTTTTTCAAGTTATTTCTCTTTATTCTTCTCTTCTTTTACAGTTTGTATGGCAATAAAATGTCAGACAGTTCCTGCACCCATCTGGTATTGGGGATAAGAAATAACCAGACCCTGAAGAAATTGGACCTGTCGAATAAAAATCTGGGGGGTCCACATTTCAGTGACCTGATGACAGCTCTGACCAAAAGCCGGATAGAGGAATTAATGTGAGTAGAACTGGACTGATTGGAACAACAATTATTCTAGCACATTTTTATCCACAATACACAGTATAGTAATAAACCGAAGTTGCACTTTTACTTTGCTCTACCAGTGAGATCCCACCTCCGGCACACACATGAGCATGCTCTACCAGTGAGATCCCACCTCCGCATACAGATGAGCAATGCTCTACCAGTGAGATCCCACCTCCGGCACACACATTAGCAATGCTCTAACAGTGAGATCCCACCGCCGCCACACAAACGAGCATGCTCTACCAGTGGGATCCTACCGCCGCCACACAAATGAGCATGCTCTACCAGTGATATCCTACCGCCGCCACACAAACGAGCATGCTCTACCAGTGAGATCCCACCACCAGCTCACACAGGAGCATGCTCTACCAGTGAGATCACACCGCTAACACACACATGAGTATGCTCTACTACTGAGATCCCACCACTGGCACACACATGAACATGCCCTACCATTGAGATCCCACCGCCAGCACACACATGAGCATGCTCTACTATTGAGATCCCATCACCAGCACACACATAAGCATGCTCTACCTGTGAGATCCAACTGGCGACACACACATGAGCATGTTCTACCAGAGAGATCCCACCGCCGGCACAAACATGAACGTGCTCTACCAGTGAGATCCCACCACTGGCACATGCATGAGCATGCTTTACCGGTGAGATCCCACTGCCGGCACACACATGAGAATGTTCTACCAGTGAGATACCACCACTGGCACTTGCATGAGAAAGTTCTACCAGTGAGATCCAACCACTGGCACATGTGTGAGCATGCTCTACCAATGAGATGCCACTGCCAGCAAACACATTGGTCTTTTTGTATCTTGAACCCAGCACACAATCTAAAAAGGACAGTGTCCATTTAGTTTGGTAACTATAAAAAATATGAGAAAATTGACAATACATGAAGAAATGTAATTGTTTACTGTGCAGTGAACTGAAAAAATAAAATATTACAATTAAGAAAATTAGCTGCATTAATACAGTAGATACTAGCAAATGTGTGCTTATTCCTTGACTGGGATATTCAGTACAGTGGTATTGAATTAATCTTATTTAGAATGTAGATTTTAGTGCATTCATACAATTGAGATATGTTTGTGTATAACATTAATTAGACAAAGTAGAAAACTTTATTGGCTAGACACACAATATGATTTTAGGTCATATAATAGTTCACTGAAGGGCCTCATAAACTGGTGGTCAGAGGAGACATGTCCCTTACATTGGTGGTCAGTGGAGAAGGGCCCTGTATAGTGGTGGTCAGTGGCATAAATGTCCTCTTATATTGGTGGCCAGTATAGAGGAGCCCCCATTCAGTGGTTGTCTGTGGAGAAGGGCCCCAGTACAGTAATGGTCAGTGGGATAGGTGCCCTCTTACATTGGTGGCCAGTATAGAAGAGCCTCCGCATAGTGGTGGTCTGTGGAATAAGTTTCCTCCTACGTTAGTGGTCAGTGGAGCAGTGTCCCCCTACCTTGGTGGTCAGTGCAGCATTTCCACCTCACATCAAGATCGTGAAGTGTTCCTTAAAGTGGAACTACATTGCACACTTTAACATTGTGACACTACACTTTTGGGTCCTGGCTTAGACTTCCTATACTCCACTCTCATATCATAGGTAGGTATTGTTCTATAGTCCACAGAGAAAATTGGGCAAGTCTAATACCACTGCTTGATATCTACACAAGACCAAAAGGAGCAAAATAACAGTTTCTTTTTAGTATATATTATTCACGGTGAGTTTAAAATTGTTCTTCGCTTCCTCTACAGTTTAACCTACAATAAGCTAACAGACAGTTTCAGCCCCCACCTGGCACTGGGAATAAGAAATAACCAAAATTTGAGGAAGCTTGACCTGTCTGGTAACAATCTGGAGGGTCCGCATTTCAGTGATCTGATGAAAGTTCTAACCTCAAGTCGGATAGAGAAATTACTGTGAGTAAAATGTGTTAAAAAAAAAATACTTATGTTTTTACATTCAAAACATGAACAAAATATACCATTATTATATGATATATCGATAAGTTTGAATCGCCATTCTTCAGCACTCAAAAAAAAAAAGCCAGCGCGCTATGAGTGTTCTACCTTTCAGCTGCCCTCAATAAAACCTTATAAAACACAAAAGTGTATCTCTAATCTTAACTTTTTTTTCAATTTTGGATAGAGTGGTGTTGGATTCAAACTCCAGTCAGGTTTTTATTGTTGTGTTTTTTTCCTGCTGAGATTCTCCCTCACTGGCCTGATGACTACCATCAACGCAACAAAAAAAAAGTGGCGGAAAACTCTCAGTGATCAATAATGAACTTGTTTTCTTACGAAGGTGATGGGAGTGGGAAGGGACTTGAACTTAATTCTTCAGCGCTATAAAGCTTTAATCACGCTGGCGGTCGATTGTGATAATCCCAACGATTGGATCTTTGCTCTTACTTGAGCAATCAATTTCAGTGCAATAGTACCCTTCTCGCTGACTCTGGAATGGCTTGGTCTGGTGTGGTGGCTTATAAAAGACAAGGTGGTTCTGCCTCTCTACTGGAAAGTACTCTGAGTTCCTGATGTCCAGAACTATGCTTGGTCAGGCAGCTGGATCAATATGCACATTGCAAGTTCACCCTTCTCTAAGCCAGCAATTGGAATACATGTTTACCACAGTTGGTAGGTGAGGGACCAACAAACAAATTCTTTTATTTTATCTCGGATATTTTTGCCAAATAGACTCAAAAATAGAATCTGCATAGGCTGCTATGATGGTTGTTACTCTATTGTCAATCTGTATTCCTGGTGGGCCTTGCGGATATTTTTTGGATAACTGTACCACCAGTTTTGTAACTTTAAAAAAAAAAAATTATCACAGAAGCAATTCAGACAAACCTGAAAAGGGGGATTTTGAAAGAGTTCTGGTGTTTCTCCTGTATATAAATAATGTGACGATGGTAAAGCTTATTCTCTGGTGTTCTCTAGCTTTAAACGCTTATTAAAGGAAGACAATTAGCAACTCACATGGCGTAAAATAAATTATGCATACCATCATTATGGTTCTCAAAAGGATTCCCAGCTGGGCAGAACACCAAGGAAACTGTCACAGTGGATACATTGGATATGATCTGAATGGCACCTGCAGTACCTAAGACAGACAGCAAGGGGGCGCCAATCTAAGTGCACCAAGGTGGAAAGGTGGACACAGCACACAATAATTGGAAACTCACAACGTCAGGATCATCTCATGCATTACAGGCATTGGTGCATCTGCAGCTGGGAGGAGGAGACATCCAGGATCCCAAGATGGTGTTGCTGCAAGGGGTGGAGTGTTGTACCCGGGGTGAGCAGGCAGCCTCAGAACAGGAAACAGGAAGCAGCACATGTGGATTGATTGAGTATAGGATTGTTGTGCTCCATTTATCCACATGTGCTGATTCCTGTTTCAATGGGAATAGTCATGCAATTCAAACCCCTTTAATCAAAATATGGTCTGAGGCTGCCATCCTTTTTTTAAAAAAAAAAACAGACCTGTGCCAGCTGGGGAAGTAGACTATCAACATAGGAAGTCCTTGTGCAAGTTTTTTGCAACAAAGCCCTTCATAGCCTTGCCTTCGGTTATCCAAAGCAAGGGTCAAACCAGGCAGAGTTCAAGAACGAGTCTGTTATCCAACTGTTGTCACCAGGTCAGAGCTCTGGGCCTGTGATGTTCAAATAGAGCACCACAGTCCATCAGGCAGACTGAGGCAGGGTGGCAGGAACTTACCACCCCCGAGCAGCTACAAAGCTTCCTGTGGAGAATCACCACTGGTGAATGCAGGAGCATACCAAGAGCATTTGGCACCTGGGGCGGATCCTATATCTGGCACCCCCCCATCTGGCACAATCCCCCCACACCCCCCAAACCTCATCTGGCAATAATCTAAGTGAAATACCGCTGTGTGCGCACTTACCACAGGGGTGCTTGTTTGCAGGACAAGAAGGTGTGGTATGATGCCCTTGGTGACAGTGGAATCAGGCTGTAAACGTTTCTGGGGTGTTCGCTGGGGTGCAAAACATGAAGAAAAGCGTGATTCTGCAATGTGAAACACACGCCAACCACGGGGACCAGGAAATGGGGCGGGAAATGCATTCCAGCAGGCACTTCCTGCTGCCGTATGCATCATTTCCCTTCCGCGGGCCGCCGCCATCTTTGTGGAGACCGCTACTAGAGGTCAAAGCTCCCTATGCTCGAAAAGGGAAGCAGAACCCATGAAAAAGCGGCACTGGCCTGACACCCCTAAGCAGCACCGGCCTGATACCCCCCAATGTGTGGCACCTGGGGTGGACCGCCCCCCCCCCTCCGGTGGTATGCCACTGGGTGAATCAAAACTGGTTCTGTGTTATACTTATACAGGTAAGAAATTATTTAGAAATGAAGCTCTAACCATTCATATTTGTCCACCGTAGGCTACGGAATGTGAATCTGACTGATGAATATGCCCCATTCCTGGTGTCACTGAGCAATTGTACAACTCTGACAGTCCTGGATCTGAGATATAATCGACTTACTGATGCCAGTGCTGAACACGTAGAGGACCTTATACTGTCATCATATAGCTTAAAGGAGGTCAGGTCAGTATTTTTTTTTTTTTTTCAAGTGAAGTGCTTAAGCGTTTATTAACAATGGGTTTTCATAGAAACAAATGTACATAATAACTAAAAACGTTTAATGCATGTCAGTGTTGTCCTTGTAGGCACTGGCACTTTAACAAAGTTTGAAAAAAGGTAAAAAATTCTTCCCTCCCCCAAATTTCCCTCCCTCAAACACCCGAGTAATACAGCATTTTGCTACCTACATAACATTGAGCAAGGGTTTACATCTAATCTTACAGACCTGCCAGTGCCTACAATCCCTACACTAATCTCTCCCTATGCACTTGATCAGCAGACCTATGATTTCCTTATCACAGCTGAAGCACATTGTCAATATGAGTTCTGTGACCTCAACTATTCATAGTGTGGGACGGCTTATCACAGCCCCGTTATTGGCTCTACCCAATCCAGCTGTTCTAAGTTAAAAGAACGGACAGTACATTATGGGTTACAAAGAATTGATCGTCCATATTTTGGGCATTTCCATAGCATGTGTATGAGAGTGCCCTTATCTATTTCACATTGAGGACATAACAGAATATCTGTCCTGTGCCATGCGTACAATTTCTGGGGGATATGATGAGCGATGAGCAAAAAAAAGCTGGATTAGTTTTTGAGTTGCAGAGAGAGAGAGATACCAGTAAAAAAAATTAGTAAGCATGGTAGACCATTCCTCATCAGGGGCGCCCGTCCATTAGGGGCGCAAGGGTGCTGCCCCCTTTATCCTCGCCACCCCCCTATATGGTTAATGGATAGATTTATGCATTGCATGAATCTATCCACGGCCGCCGATGCCACCCCCTATTCAGGCGTCCGGCCCCATTTCCGATGTCGGGCACCTGAATTACAGCGGCCGGAGTGTTTGTTTTAAAGAGGAAGTAAAGGCAGGAAAAAAACAAAAACACACCCTGTAAGGCAAAGGTAAAATGAGCTAGCATGCTTAGCATACTAGCTCATTATGAATAACTTACCTGAGATGGAAGTCCCCGAATAGATCCTTGTTCTTCTCCTTTATCGCCGCCATCTATCCTGGAGTGACTTCCGGGTATCGCGGCTCCAGTGCTGTGACTGGCCGGAGCCGCAATGACATCAGTCCCACGCATGCGCGAGAGAGCCGCCACTAACGGCATGATCGCCGTTAGCAGCGGCATGCTCAGTGCGCCTGCTCGCCGCTGTCTGCGGCACATGCACCGTAGACATCAGTGCCAGTCTTTTGCAAATATCTCCTAAAGCATGTAGCTTTAGGAGATATTTGTTGCACCTACAGGTAAGCCTTAATCTAGGCTTACCTGTAGGTAAAAGTGGTCCCAGAGGGTCTAATAAGCTTCAAAGTAGGGTAGACTCGGAGTGCAGGGCATTGCACTCGGAGTCCACCCAGATGTGTTAGAAAAGCAAATGAATATTTGCTTTTCTAACACTGAATCGCCTCTCCGCCAATCAGGAAGCGCGAGTCTGTTACCCATTTCCCGATTTATAATGACAATGTGTATAAAAGACACCTGTCCACAGAATCTCTTCCATTCAATCCTCACCATCATGGGCAAGACCAAAGAGCTGTCAAAGGACGTCAGGGACAAAATTGAAGACCTGCACAAGGCTGGAATGGGCTACAAAACCATCAGGAAGCTTGGTGAGAAGGAGAAAACTGTTGGAGCGATTATTGGCAAATGGAAGAAATACAAAATAACCATCAATCGCCCTCGGTCTGGAGCTCCATGCAAGTTTTCACCTCATGGGGTGAGGATGATCATGAGAAAAGTGAGGGATCAGCCCAGAACTACACGGGAGGAGCTTGTGAATGTACTCAAGGCAGTTGGGACCACAATCACCAACAAACCATTGATAACACAATACGCCGCCATGGATTGAGTCCTGCACCGACCGCAAGGTCCCCCTCCTCAAGAAGGCACATGAATCAATGAAAACTCAAATAATTCGTTCCAGTGTCACTGCTAGTGAATGCAGTACCATATGTGGCCAGAGGTGCGGGGGCGCCGGAGACACTCGGAAACACTCAGAGATGCTCGGAGACCATTCTGACATGCTCGGAGGCTCTTGGAGATGCTCAAAGACACTCGGGAACTGAGTGTTTCCGAGCGTCTCCGAGTGTCTCCGAACGTCACTGGCACCCCCGCATCTCTGGCCACATGAGGTACTGCACACCCCAGAGGCTTGAATCCTGCTCGTCTTGCGAGACAACGCTTGCAAACTGAGTCAGGATTTTTTTTTTTTAAATAGCTCGTATTGTGAAACGCTCGTAAACCGCGTTACTCGCATTCAGAGGTTTTACTGTACGTTTTTTTCAATTTGTGATAACAATATGTAAATGTGGATTGGCCAAATACAAAAACTGAAACACAAGGGGCTGATCAATGTTCAGAAGACCTGGTCATCAGCTGGTGGGCAGGTCAGGTACAGGATCTGTAGAATGTGCAAAGTCAGTTTCCAGGCCGTGGTCGGTGTCAGACGAGCAGATCTAGAGCAAGGAGAGCAGGCAGATGCATGGCCATGGAGCACGCTGGGGTCAGTACAGACAGATAGCAAGATCAGGTCAGGATCAGGAAGACAATCAGGAAATACTGGACACAAGTTATAGGTACTGCTTAAATCAGCACTAGACAGATGCAGCTATCTAGTTTAAATAGTCAACTTGGTGCCAAGAAGGCCACCTGCGCTTTTGCAAGGATGTTATCCTCCATACTCAGAGCCATCTTAATAGCATCATGGGCCCCTGGGCAAAGTAATGTACTGGGCCCCCTACCAGCATGGCCCAAATTTACGCATCTACTCTCATGAATTAAAATATAAATAGTCAATAGATTTATACATATATTTATTAGCACTTTCAATAAAATCGATTTTAAACATGCCATAAATCAAAGACTAATTTAACGCAAAGAGCTCAGTACAGGGGGGAGACAAAAGGGCAAAGTAGAGGGTGGGGATCAGGAGGGCAAGATACTGGAAGCAGGGGGGCAATGTCCAGGTGCCCGGGACGCTGGCCATCCCAAGAAAGCTTAGTAAAAAGCATGACTATCCTAGCAGATCCTGGACAGTTGGCAAGTATGATGTAATGCAAGATTAGCATGGTGCCCCCCGTGCACCCGGGGCCCCCGGGCAGTGCCCAAGGGTGCCTATGCATTAAGACAGCCCTTTCCATACTGACGTGACCTGTCTGACAGGGGCTGTTCCCCGAAGTTCAGCTTTAACCATCATAGGACAACGCTCTGAAATATTTCCAGACACATTTCCTACGTGATTCTGTAATTTTTTTTTGCAGAACCAATGGAAATGGCCTTTCTATTGATGCAGAGGACATACTAAGGAACATACAGCAAGAAATGTAAGTTAAACATTGATTTGTGAGTAGATAAGACGTACCTGTTGTTTTTTTTGTTGTTTTTTTCTATTTCTTTTAAGCTTGGAGTAAGTGGTAATATGTTGCCCCTAATACTGAACTATTGTTAAACATTTAAAGTGCAACTACAATCTAGTGAATTTACACTTGTTGTACAATATTGTGGATTATTCTGCTTCCAATTGTACCCCTCCGGATAGTTTATTCCCCCCCCCCCCTCTATATGGTGCTGAAGATTTTTTGACATGCATCTATGTAACCTCACCGATATCTCACTGGTTCACTTGTTTTTAAGGCTAGATATACACCCATAGATTTCTCTCGCTAAGCTTGCAGGCTGAATATGAGATAATCCTCAATCCACACTAATTCCCTTAGTAGCAACTAAGAGCAGATTGACATGAACCCCTTAATGATGCTTGATACTGGTGTTGCAACTGTTCAAATGACTCTAGCTTTTCCCAACATATTAATTGAGAAACTCCCCACATTGAGAACTTTGACCATTGCTGCCCACAAGTCAATTTTCTACGTTCTTTAAAATTGGAGTTGTGCCAAACCGGGGAATATTCAGTGTGCCCAAGGACTCTTAGGAATGAAATCATAGGTTGGAAAACACTTTCTCAGGAGACCTAGTCAATTTGCCTTTAAGAACTCCATATACGCTACATTACATTATAATGTGACGCCTGCCTTTACACACACATGAACTTTAATGGCATCCCAGTCTTAGTCCGTAGGGTTCAATATTGAGTTGGCTCCGCCCTTTGCAACAATAACAAATTCAACTCTTCTGGGAAAGCCGTCTACAAGGTTTAGGAGGGTGTCTGTGGGAATGTTTGACCATTCTTCCAGAAGAGCATTTGTGAGGTCAGGCGCTGATGTTGGACGAGAAGGCCTGGCTCACAGTCTCCTCTCTAATTCATCCCAAAGGTGTTCTATCGAGTTGAGGTGCAGGCCATTCAAGTTCCTCCATCCAAAACTCGCTCATCCACACTATATTGCCAAAAGCATTGAACCATCCCTCCAAATCATTTTGTGGAGGGGGGATTATGGTGTTGGGGTTGTTTTTCAGGGGTTGGGCTTGGCCCCTTAGTTCCAGTGAGGGGAACTCTTAAGGCGTCAGCATACCAAGACATTGTGGACAATTTCATGCTCCCAACTTTGTGGGAACAGTTTGGGGATGGCCCCTTCCTGTTCCAACATGACTGCACACCAGTGCACAAAGCAAGGTCCATAAAGACATGGATGAACGAGTTTGGGGTGGAGGAACTTGACTGGCCTGCATGGAGTCCTGACCTTAACCCGATAGAACATCTTTGGGATGAATTAGAGCAGACACTGCAAGCCAGGCCTTCTTGTCCACATCAGTGCCTGACCTCACAAATGCGCTTCTGGAAGAATGGTCAAACATTCCCATAGACACACTCCTAAACTCTAAACCTTGTGGACAGCCTTCCCAGAAGAGTTGAAGCTGTTATTGCTGCAAAGGGTGGGCCAACTCAATATTGAACCCTACGGACTAAGACTGGTATGCCATTAAAGTTCATGTACGATACCTTGAGCAAGGTGAGTGGGACGCAGATCCCGCTGGACTCCCTGACTCTCTTACTGAGTCACTTGGATGAGGTGCATGGACACAGGTATACTAAGCTTTGCATGATATTCTCCCTATTCTGTGCTAGAAGGGAAATACTCTTATGCCCTGTACACACAATAGGAATATCCACAAACAAATGTTTGAGAGCAGGTTCTCAAATTTTCAGACAAAACTTGTTGTCGGAAATTCCGTGTGTACCTAAGTCCGACGCACAAAAATCCACGCATGCTCCGAATCAAGCAGAAGAGCCGCACTGGCTATTGAACTTTTTTTTTGTTGGCTCGTCGTACGTGTTGTACGTCACCGCGTTCTTGACGTTCAGAATTTCCGTGCACACATTTGTGTGACTGTGTGTATGCAAAACAAGTTTGAGCCAACATCCATCGGAAAAAATCCACGGTTTTGTTGTCGGAAAATCCAATCGTGTGTACAGGGCATTAGAGTGGAGGTCGGTGGAGCCACCAACATGTGACTCCTGGCGCCTTTCAATAAACTCAGGACTACCCCTTTACAGGCTCACATGTGAAAGCAGGCAGTGCCCAGTGAAATTTGAGAAGTTCTGGTCAGCGTGGATAGACGCTAATGGCTAAAGTAGTTGTGGTGGACCTTTGCATATAAATTCTTCATGATCTTGCTGGTGGCATGACAGGGGGCGTGTCATTTGCCTACATACTTTGTATCAACAGGAATCCCTCTTTCGTACCTCAGAAAATTGAAAGGTATGAGGTATGTTAAAAAAAATGTTTGTTTCAAATGCAAAAATCAGAAACTATGCTTGTGTTGGATGATACAGTGCCTTGAAAAAGTATTCATACCCCTTAACATTTGCCACATTTTGTCATGTTGCAACCAAAAACTTGAATGTATTTCATTGGGATTTTATGTGATATGTAAATTAGACACAGGTGTGCCCTATTTACGAATTAGTTGACTTCTGAAGGCAATTAGTTCCACTAGATTTGAGGGGTATCAGAGTAAAGGGGGCTGAATACAAATGCACGCCACACTTTTACATATTTATTTGTAAAACATTTTGGAAACCATTTATCATTTTCCTTCCACTTCACAATTATGTGCCACTTTGTGTTGGTCTATCACATAAAATCCCCAAAAAAATAATTTACGTTTTTTGGTTGTAACATGACAAAATGTGGAAAATTTCAAGGGGTATGAATACTTTTTTCAAGGCACTGTAGACCCTCCCCCCCACAAGGTTTCTATTGTTTGTTCTGGTGACCATTGTCACCAGTAATTAAAGGAAAATAGTAAAATGACCATGTGACAGACCTAGCCAGGACAGAGGCTTTTGGAGGGGACTGAATGCTAGCCTCTTGCCTACCGATCATTGGCCCTGGCATTTGGGGGAACCGCTGCTCGTTGGGAGCTGTATGCCTGGGGACCCTTTAGGTGGTGTTACTTTGGATTCAGGTCCATATCCCCCCAGGACACGCAGACTCTGGGAACCCTGTAATTTGCCATATTATAAATAGTGACTGATTCATAATGTTGGGGCTCATAGAAGATGCTGATGTCATCAACTCTGCTATTGTGAGAAGGTTTTCTTGGATTTGTCCGAAGACTTTTCTTGGTTGTTTATTCTGAACAATACATGATCATTGGAAGAGCTGATTACATTGACCTCCGGAGACGGACTGTCTGGTCACCTAGGCTGCCTTAAGTTCTGTGTTAATTAACATGTTAATTATATAATTGTCTTTTAAGTTGTGCTAGAGGGGAGGGGGGGAGTATCCATGAGCCAGCCCTACCTCATTATCTAACCCCTTGTGTTAAAAGTGTATAAAAAGGCTGTATTCTGTCCAATAAATCATTCAAGATTCTACAAGCTATTTTCGGCTAGACTTGTATTCAATGCAGCTATAATAATATATCTCTGATGGTCAGACTGGAGGAAGCGGTATTACTGACGGAAGCACTCAGCAGAGTGTGGGATAGGATCCGTCACAGACCACAAGAACCAGAACAGAGGGGAAGTTTTCCAACAGAGAGACACGTGTTCTAGTGACACCATTCTAATGCCCCGTACACACGGTCGGACTTTGTTCGGACATTCCGACAACAAAATCCTAGGATTTTTTTCCGACGGATGTTGGCTCAAACTTGTCTTGCATACACACGGTCACACAAAGTTGTCGGAAAATCCGATCATTCTGAACGTGGTGACGTAAAACATGTACGTCGGGACTATAAACGGGGCAGTGGCCAATAGCTTTCATCTCTTTATTTATTCTGAGCATGCGTGGCACTTTGTCCGTCGGATTTGTGTACACCCGATTGGAATTTCCGACAACGGATTTTGTTGTCGGAAAATTTTATATCCTGCTCTCAAACTTTGTGTGTCGGAAAATCCGATGGAAAATGTGTGATGGAGCCTACACACGGTCGGAATTTCCGACAACAAGGTCCTATCACACATTTTCCGTCGGAAAATCTGACCGTGTGTACGGGGCATAAGAGGAATTTCCTTTACTTTGCGGAGGTTCCCCTCTCACTCCCTGTCATTTATGCGGGGCGGGGGAGGTAGCGGTAATTCTCCGCCATTGGAACACAGATAGCAGATAAAAACCTGGTAGTGTTTTTAACCTTTCCATACGCTATACAAACCAAAAAATAAAAAAAATGTGTTTTGATACACTTTAGGTGGGCAGCACAAGCGTTGTTTGAGGTTCCATGATTATTGTGCAATACATTTTTCTTAATTGTATACTTGCAAAGATTCAATCAGTCATTAGAATTACAAAAATAGTTACATTTCATTTATACCTATGTTAGATGTTGTTACTGAATTATTGGTATAAAAATCTTTTTTTTATTTTACAAGACAAGATTATGTCCCGTTGAATCCTTCTAAATCTGGTGATCAAGGAGAGGCTTTGCTGGAGTCTGATCCACCTGCAGAGGTAGGTATAACTATATACAGGGGGTCCCCGGGTTACAAACAAGTGAGGGACTGTAGGTTTGTTCTTAAGTTGAATCTGTTTGTAAGTCGGAACAGGTACAATTTTTAAGTGTAGCTCCAGCCAAAAAAACTTATTTTAAGCTTTTTGGATAGCATAGGGAAGGGTTATCACCCCTGTAACATTTGTATTGCTGTGTGTGCCCCTGTTTATAAGATTTCACCTCACTTTCTGTCCCAATGACAATTGGATTTTGAACATTTTGGGTTGTTGTGGAAACAAGCCTTGGTGATAAAGCATCAGTGGATGTACCTTTTCCCCATAATAGCTCTTACAGGAGTGAATTTCCCTTCCTAGGGGTAGATTTCCTCTCACTTCCTGTTGTCTCCCTCCGTTTGTAAGTAGGAGTCGTTTGTAAGTCGGATGTTTGTAACTAGGGGACCCCCTGTACCTGATTTACCAAAAACCAAGTGTCTTTACAGCACAGAGGCTACTGTTACCCGCCTTGGTGATTTTATTGCTGGCCCTATTGCAGAAATTCCCCCTCACTTCCTATCATGATGACAGCGATGCTAGTCACATTGCAGTGCCCATTGCAGGTTGTACTCATCGTGTACCTCTGTGATTAAAGTGGATTGTAAACCTCAGACACAGTGGCGGCTGTTTTTTTTTGGGGGGGGGGGGGGCGGCAAACAATCCAACCACCGCCACCCCTGTCGCATAGATTTCAACTGTCCCTGATTTTGAGGGACTGTCCCTCGTTTTGAACAATGTCCCTCTGTCCCTCTTCCCTCCTCATTTATCCCTCATTTGTGGTCTGATTTATATAGTTGTAGATAAAATGCACTTTTTACCTATCCAAAAGTGTTTTACAGTGCTAAACCTTTCATTCAACTTCTGAATTTCTGCATCTGTAATTTGCAAAAGCCAATATAAAGTAATAGTGGTGGTAAAAAAAAAAAACACTTGTGCGTTTAACAAATCTTTTTTTTGTATAATTCTCCTTTAAGGGGGTGTGGCGGGGGGGGGGCATCCTATGTCTACATACTTTTGCTAATAGACATCCCTCATTTCTATCTCAGAAAGTTGGAAAGTATGCCGGCTGTCGGTCAGGTCACAGACCCCCCCCCTCCCGGTCGGTCAGTCACCAGACCTTCTCTTACCCCATCTAGGTCGTGGGCAGCGGGGAGCGCTTCCTCAGGGCAGTGTCTCCTCCTCCTTGCTTTCACTTCATGGCGGCTTCCCCTGCGTCTCCTCCCTCCTCCTCCTCGGCGGCCAATAGGATCGGTTCTCCTCTCGGCCAATTGGGTGTCAAGCACTTCCTGATTGGGAGGAGGATCAGGAAGACAATAGCAAATATTAATGTCCCACAACAGGGTGGGCTCAGAGTGCAGTGCTCTGCGCCCCGAGCCCACCCTTTTTTGAAGCCTATTAGAGCCTCAGGCTCTAATCACGTGCTTATAAAAAAAAAAAAACATTAGAATCCATGCGTCCGGCACCCTGTGCCTTGAATTACGGGCCGCCACTGCTCAGACATGAAATATGAGCAAAGCGTAACCCTCTGTAGCGTGTACTTGTCTCAATTAAGAGTACACACAGTGAGAATATTGGACAAATGATCATGCATTTTTTATTTATTTTTTGCTTGCTAGTCTCCATATCGAAAAAAAATAGGTTACTAAAGTTACGAAAATTCTCGTAAGACAGTATATAACGCCCTCCCATCCACATTGTCCCTGCTTGGAATGGAACTCTAAGAGAAATATTTCAAACCCAGGTTTGATATAGATGTGTCCACCTAACAGTCAGGTGGACACATCCGGAGTTTCTGAAGGGAAATCCAACACACTGACACCTCCATGGATATGTGTGTCCCTCTCAGCCCATTTACCAGCAATTTGTGATGCCCTTTCTTTCAGGATTCCTGCTTTATAGGCCCCAGCACAAGTAATTTGTTCCAGCCCAGGACCAGAGCTCCTTCTTGATTTTAGGGCATTGTCCACACATATATATTTATTTTTTTACATCAAACCTGGGTTTGAAATATTCCTCTCAGAGTTCCATTCCAAGCAGGGACAATGTGGATGGTGGATGGACTCCATGTGACAGCGTCTCTCTTTTAAAAATGGATGTGGATGATTTTATGTATGTGCAATTCAACAAAACATTACATATTTCCTTTTGAACCCCTGATGAAGGAGACTACATTCATCCCTGAAACGCGTTGGGTATAGGATCTCTGTATCATTAATTTGCATAACTTTGATGTCTCCATGTCCAATAGTTTGTTTATTATTATATGTATTTTTCTAGATAGTTACTCAATAAAATTTCTACTTTTTCTATAGTGTGTATTTGTAGTGCCTTAAAAATCCCCCCCCCCCCCCCCGGGGTTCCTCTCTATTTCAATTTTCTTGGGATGTGGCACACTTTGTAAATCTTTCATATCAGAAAACCAATTCTCATATATAAATGTGATGGGTGCCTTGTGTTCACAGAAAACCAACTTGATGAAATGTTCGTACCGCATGCTTCACCAACACTAGTCCTTATTATTCTTATTAATTTATAATAATCTTTTTTCTCCTTTCCGTAGTCTGAGGAAGAGCCAGAAAATTTAGTTACGCCGATTGTAGATGGAAAAACATACAGGTAAAGTTTTCTCATTTTTATTACATTCTGATCATACAAAGAACATAGATTTCCAGATGTTCATGGGACACATTTTGTAGCACCAAGGACATCCAGGTCAGTGGTTATGTAGATCCAGTGGTCCGTGGACCAGTGATGGTCCACGAGAAAATTTTTGGTAGTCCCCAGGGGTTCTGCCGCAAATCAACATTGTGGCAGACGTATACTGCCCAATGTTGTTTCCAGTGTTGTTCTCAATGCACACTGCCAATACTTTGTATTTCTGGCTCCTGTGAACTCAGAGGGAGGCACCGGGAGTAGTGCAGAGAGCAGGAGGTGAAGAAAGGGGGGACTTCCAATGGCTGATCACAGACTGTGGGAGGGAGCACGTAGCTTGAGCACATGGCTGTATAAGGAGGTGAGATCAAATAATGAGTCTGTATATGGCAGCTGTGTGATGCAAAGTGCCATATACAGAGGCAGAGTATTGTGTGTATAAGGCAGCAGTGTATACCAGGAAGGGGGGCAGAGAGTTTGGGGCATTGTGTGTATAAGGCATGTAAAATTCACATTAGTGGTCCGCGGGATTAAAAGTTGTGAGTTTAGTGGTCTGTGAGGTATGAAAGAGTGGCGACCACTGATTTTGACAACCTTCTTCTGAAGGACCCATCTCCCTTCCAGCAATGCAAACATTCACAGGACAATACAGAGGCTTCTGGCTTTTGGTTGGGCGATTATGTCCTTAATAATTTGCTCTCCAAGCATCTCTTTATATAGAATATTTGAACCTAATACTAGACACAACCCAAGCAAAAGTTTTCCTTCCAGAGAAATAACTACTCTCTCTCAGAACTCATGCTAAGGACTTGGGATCAATGAGACGCCCCTCTGTGAGAGTTCTGGGTCTCCTGGTGGCCTCCTTCTAGGCTGTCCCATTCACCCAATTCTATTCAAGATTTCTATCCAACACAACACCTTGTTGGCATGGAACAAGCATACCCCTTCTGTGAACCTACCTATGCTCCCATCCATCCAACTAAGAAATATCCTAGCTTGGTGGATCTCCAACCCAGTTTTAACAACGGGGAAGTCTTTTTTGTCATATCACCGGACAATGATAGATGCCAGCCATTCAAGCTGGGGAGTTGTTTCCCTTTTCCCCACAGTTCAGGGAATATGGTCATAGGCAGAAGCCAAGCTCTCCATTAACATCCTGGAACTCAGATTGATAAGGATAACTCTGCACCACTGGACCCTCCTTCTGCAAGGACACCCAATCAGGGTGCAATCTGACAATGTGGTCCACATCAATCACCAAAGGGGCATCAGTAGTCCTGCATCCTTGAAGGAAGCAGGCCAGATCATCTGGAGAAAAAACATCCATCCAGTGATCTTTGATGTCCACATCCCTGGAGTAGACAACTGGAAGTCGAGCAGGCAGGGCTGACAACACTGCATAGAATTCAGTTCAGCAGAGGCAATGTAGCCAGCTAACAACAAGAAATTAGGAGCTTGGGGAAATTTGGAACATTTAGGTTCTAAAATATTATCAGTACAGCAGGTTGTACTAAATTTATTTTTTCTTTTTATTATTTAGGCTAAAACTGGAGCCTGGTCGACTTTTCTGCTGTAAAGAGACGGGAATCATGTTCAAAGTGAAATCTGAAGTGACCATCACATATGAGCTGAAATTTGAAAGTGACTATGTAAATAAAATACAGGAGAATGAATATGACATCGTGGGTCCTATGTTTAACATAACCGTAGAGCCCAAAGTAGTGTCAGAAGTGTACCTACCACATTACTTGTGCTTACAAGGTAGGTCAGAGAATTGTAATCATTTTATTTAAGGTATTTTAAAAGTATATCTAAAGCCAGAACTTTTTGTTAATTCTGGAAAGTGTAGGGAAGGACTAAACCTCTGTCAGGTTTTTCTTGTCATCTGTGTCTGGGGCTTTTTTTATTGCCTTCTGGGGAGATTCAACCTTTCTATTTGTCCTCTGGACGGAAAGTGATTTGGAAATCCAATTTGTTTCAGTTGTCACTGAAACCAGTGGGTGGTGGAAATCTTCGATTGGAGGTACCTGTTCCATGACAACCTTCTTTCTTCTTGGCCTGTCTGTATGGCTATGAGCATATTTGGTCAATGACATCAGTCTCCATCCCCGCCCCTTAGTTTACAAGCAAACTGCTGGGCCAGGGATCTGTCATTCATGTTTAGGAGTGAACCAAGAGCACATTGAACCTGTGTTTTTTTTTTTTGATTGGTTGGCGTGTGTCATTTGTTGCGATTGACGAGGATCTACTGTACATCACTGGACAACATGATTAATGATATATTTACATCATGGGACATTTTTGGTTTCTTGTTTTCAAAGTACTTATTCAAATGTGTTATGTGTTTATTTTTTAAATATTTTAATGTGAATGAGTAGGGGTATTATGTAGTCCTTACTCATTCATGTAAGGAATGGGGTGGTATCTAGGGGCACCCTTGTTTTTAAATATTCTTATAAGTCCCCCACTTGTAGACCCCGACACCCCCACCAGGACAGGGTTATGGGGAAGATGCCCTTTTCTTCCCCATATTGAGGGCATGTGGCCTGATATGGTCCAGGAAGGGGGGGGTGGGCTGCATGCTTGGATAAGGGTAGGGATTTTGGGGGAGGACCCCATGTCTTTTGTTTTTTCATGGGGTACACCCTTAAAAAAAACATTGCCAGTAGGTTACATTTTTCTGCCAGCTTCTTACTTTGTAAAAAGGCATAGGAACCCCCCAAAGGCATAGGAACCCCCCTCAAGGTATAGGAACCCCCAAAGGCATAGGAACCTCCCCAGAGGTCCCCATGTCATTTTTTATTTAACCACTTGACTTCATGACCAGGCCATTTTTTGCGATACAGCACTGCGTTACTTTAACTGACAACTGCGCAGTGGCGCAACACTGTACAAAAATAGAATTTATGTAATTTTCCCCACAAATAGAGCTTTCTTTTGGTGGTATTTGATCACCTCAGATTTTTTTATTTTTTGCACTATAAACAAAAAAAGACAGACAATTTTGAAAAAAAAAACACAATATTTTTTATTTTCTGCTGTAAAATACGTCCAATAAATAAATGTAAATGTCCCAATAAGGGTATATTGATTGGTTTATGCGAGCATTATAGCATTTACAAACTATGGTATACAGTGGGAACGGAAAGTATTCAGACCCCCTTAAATTTTTCACTCTTTGTTATATTGCAGCCATTTGCTAAAATCATTTGAGTTAATTTTTTCCTCATTAATGTACACACAGCACCCCATATTGTACACACAGCACCCCATATTGTACACACAGCACCCCATATTGACAGAAAGACACAGAATTGTTGACATTTTTGCAGATTTATTAAAAAAGAAAAACTGAAATATCACATGGTCCTAAGTATTCAGACCCTTTGCTCAGTATTTAGTAGAAGCACCCTTTTGATCTAATACAGACATGAGTCTTTTTGGGAAAGATGCAACAAGTTTTTCACACCTGGATTTGGGGAACCTCTGCCATTCCTCCTTGCAGATCCTCTCCAGTTCTGTCAGGTTGGATGGTAAACGTTGGTGGACGGCCATTTTTAGGTCTCTCCAGAGATGCTCAATTGGGTTTAAGACAGGGCTCTGGCTGGGCCATTCAAGAACAGTCACGGAGTTGTTGTGAAGCCACTCCTTCGTTATTTTAGCTATGTGCTTAGGGTCATTGCCTTGTTGGAAGGTAAACCTTCGGCCCAGTCTGAGGTCCTGAGCACTCTGGAGAAGGTTTTCGTCCAGGATATCCCTGTACTTGGCCGCATTCATCTTTCCCTCGATTGCAACCAGTCGTCCTGTCCCTGCAGCTGAAAAACACCCCCACAGCATGATGCCGCCACCACCATGCTTCACTGTTGGGACTGTATTGGACCGGTGATGAGCAGTGCCTGGTTTTCTCCACACATACTGCTTAGAATTAAGGCCAAAAAGTTCCATCTTGGTCTCATCAGACCAAAGAATCTTATTTCTAACCATCTTGGAGTCCTTCAGGTGTTTTTTAGCAAACTCCATGCAGGCTTTCATGTGTCTTGCACTGAGGAGAGGCTTCCGTCGGGCCACTCTGCCATAAAGCCCCGACTGGTGGAGGGCTGCAGTGATGGTTGACTTTCTACAACTTTCTCCCATCTCCCGACTGCATCTCTGGAGCTCAGCCACAGTGATCTTTGGGTTCTTCTTTACCTCTCTCACCAAGGCTCTTCTGTCCCGATAGCTCAGTTTGGCCGGACGGCCAGCTCTAGGAAGGGTTCTGGTCGTCCCAAACGTCTTCCATTTAAGGATTATGGAGGCCACTGTGCTGTTAGGAACCTTAAGTGCAGCAGAATTTTTTTTGTAACCTTGGCCAGATCTGTGCCTTGCCACAATTCTGTCTCTGAGCTCCTCAGGCAGTTCCTTTGACCTCATGATTCTCATTTGCTCTGACGTGCACTGTGAGCTGTAAGGTCTTATATAGACAGGTGTGTGGCTTTCCTAATCAAGTCCAATCAGTATAATCAAACACAGCTGGACTCAAATGAAGGTGTAGAACCATCTCAAGGATGATCAGAAGAAATGGACAGCACCTGAGTTAAATATATGAGTGTCACAGCAAGGGGTCTGAATACTTAGGACCATGTGATATTTCAGTTTTTCTTTTTTATTAAATCTGCAAAAATGTCAACAATTCTGTGTTTTTCTGTCAATATGGGGTGCTGTGTGTACATTAATGAGGAAAAAAATGAACTTAAATGATTTTAGCAAATGGCTGCAATATAACAAAGAGTGAAAAAATTAAGATGGTCTGAATACTTTCCGTCCCCACTGTATATTTATGGGATTTTTTTTTTATACTAGCAATGGCAGTGATCTGCGACTTATAGCGGGACTGCGATATTGCAGCGCACATTCTGACACTTTTAGGGAACTAGTGACACTAAAACAGTGATCAGTGCTAAAAATAAACATTTTACTAGTTAACACAGCAAGTTACCAATGAAATTGCAAAGTATATATAACCACAAAAACACATACAGCACAATGATCGTCTGACATGGCTCATAATGTCTCCTCCCAATGGTCCACAGCCCTACCTACCTCAAGATACCCCCACAAGCACAGGGCGCGCATCAAGGCAGTCCAGAAGCAGCGAATAGGGTGCCGTAATGTAGTGACTATAGGGGGCATACAGGGACCGTGCTAAAAGCAAAATCGGGAAAAAGAGGAAGGCAGTAAATAAATAGTAATGGACAAAGTAAGTCCAATCTTATGGGATAACATAGCCTCAATACTTACAATAGCTCTGTGGAGGAGGTAGGTGGGGTTGTGGACCACTGGGAGGAGACATTATGAGCCATGTCAGACGATCATTGTACTGTATGTGTTTTTGTGGTTACATATACTTCTATTTCATTGGTAACTTGCTGTGTTAACTAGTAAAATGTTGCTTTTTGTATTTATTGCCACTAGAGCCACTGTCGAATACTGGCAATTACATATCCCCCTGAAGAAGCCAATGTTTGGCAAAACATGTAGGGATCGTTACCAGTAATTGCCACAGACATATGGATACTCTGGCCAGTATTTACTATTTGGATACTCTGTGTTTTATGCACCCAGGCCCGCATCCGGAAATCAGTTTTGATTGGGTCATGACATCACTTCCAGTTTACAGAAGACTTAAAGGCACCAAATTTAAAAAAATTACAGTATTCAAAATAGCCAAATTTGGCATTTTGAATGCTTTTAAGTGCAAAGAAGGGATTTGGGGTCCTGTAGATCCCTCTATAAAGAGTACACGCCACTGCCTATTGGGCCTCATGTACACTGGATGTAATAACAACACTATAGAAACACCAGTAGCTTTGCAGTGAGTCTTTCAAAGTTTTCCAGCGTTTTTGCAATTGCGCTTTTAAGCGCTTTTAAGCGTCTTTTTCTTAAATCAATGGGATCAAAAAACGTTAAAATACGCCGGTGAGCCCCTTTTTGGAGCGTTTATCTGCGTTTTTTGACATTACAGCGTTTTTACAGCTGAAAAACTCTTCTCAGAATGCACTAGTTTTGGGGTTTTTTTTACAACCCAAAAACACCCCTGCCAAAAACAGTTGATAACAGCCTATGTGTGCATGGACACATAAGATAACATGATGGGGGAGTTTATTGACTGTAGAAAAAAAACATCTGATGCCAAAAACAGCAGCTGTGAAAACGTCCGGTGTCCATGAGGCCTTACAAGGGATGTTTACATTCCTTCTGTCAGCAATAAAAGTGATTAGAATGGTTTTTTTTTCAAAGGGACAGTGTAAAAATAAAATAAAATTAATAATAAAAAAAAAAAGTAAAGCACCCTATTTCTCCGTGCTTTGCGCGTGAAAGCGAACGCATACATAAGTCGCGACCGCAAACAGTGTTCAAACCACACATGTGAGCTATCTCTGCCATTGTTAGAGTGAGAGCAATAACTGTACTGTTATTATTATTACTATGTTAGGTTTATTATTATATTCATTTATTAGCAGGTAAATGCTGCCCTCCATGCATTCACATACATTGAATCCGGTCCTTAAGTGGAAAAGGGTTGCTGACCCCTGGCTTAGTCTATTTAATCCCCAGTGAAAGGACATTGCTTGGACTGTCCACCAAAATAAGATTACACTCCAAGTTTTCTACTGGCTCATAGTTCTACAGAAGATATACTGTATGTCCCTCCATTTGTACATAGTTTCTAAAGTTTCCCACTTATTTCCCTAACCCCATCCAAATTACCCAAAAATAAAAAAACACCAAAAAGTGAACACCTGGACTGTTAATTGAGCCGAAGAGTGACTGTGACCGGGTGCCTGACTGTGGGACAACTGTTTGGGGAAAAAAAAAACCCTGGGCATCTTTCTAAAAAAATATTTCTTTTAATTCTTTAGGTCTGAAAAGAGGCATCTCTCTAATTAGATGCGGCCATTTTAAGGATGGCAAATTTAACATAATAAAACCGGTAACAATTGGACCGTCCCATATTGTTGTGGAAAATCCCTCCTTTTCTAGTCTTATTGCTCTATTTTCGAAATTATGGAGAAGACCCATTCCATTCAAGGGGAAGATTTTGTTATATATGAATAGATATTAAAAAGACACCGCCCTGTCACCTATCAATATCTCCACCGCGCCTGCTGGAAAATAAGAGTGTAATATAGCTGTGTACACTGATAACAAAAACGTGTGGTGAATCAACTCCCCACAACTGAAGTGAAGCGGCCCCTTTAAAATAAATCTAATATAAAAAATGTATTTAATCTAGTATGCCTGTGCAGTAAAATTTACCTACAGGCACTACACAGAAAAAATAAGAGGCGCTATTGATCAATAAAAGTGAACATGTGCTACAAACCAGTGATGGTGTGACCCCCTAAAGGAGTCAGCGTATCCAAATGATTAAAGTGAACAAACAAAAAATGTGTGAAAGAAAAATGTTCAAGGCCACACACTAAATGCACTCAATGTATGGTAACAATACAGTGATGGTGTGACTCCCTCCGTATAACTCACCATCAATGAGTGAATCTTTTAAACAAAAATAATAATGCCTCTCCAGTGATGAAGTGCAAAATATTCATGCTAAGCATGCATTACATATATAGAAAATATTCACACTTTCAAAAATTCAGTCCAAAAAAATGACATGACATCACACGTGATGAATAGTGTCCTAAATAAGTGTTCAATCTTGATGCAACCAGGTGATACCATAAATCATCCACCTCTCCCTTGGTGCACGGTGCTTCCACTCCCTTAAGAATAACACTCACCGACTAGCTTTGCCTGCACTCTCATGCACGGCAAAAATCGCTTATTTACCACCCCCGGGTAATAGGATCAATCGTTGTTTCCACGGTGATTGTTTAAACATGAGGCCCACATGAAAGAAATAATAAGTGCTCCAATAGTGTGAACCAGTTAAACACTTTTATTAAAATCACTGCAATCTTCTAATATATCACTCACATTTAAAACGATAGAAATCAGCCAAACGATTAAAGTGCAGATCACATCAAACTGTGTATAGTGGAACCAAACTGCAACAAATGGTCACGGCGGACCCGAGGTGTGTCGGCGCACAGCGTTCAATCTCACCACCTCCCTGACAGCTCCTCCGCGCCTCCGTGTACTCACAAACTTTCTCCCTCCGTGAGGATAGCAGCACTGTGTGTCACGTAATCCCCAGTGAAAGGACATTGCTTGGACTGTCCACCAAAATAAGATTACACTCCAAGTTTTCTACTGGCTCATAGTTCTACAGAAGATATACTGTATGTCCCTCCATTTGTACATAGTTTCTAAAGTTTCCCACTTATTTCCCTAACCCCATCCAAATTACCCAAAAATAAAAAAACACCAAAAAGTGAACACCTGGACTGTTAATTGAGCCGAAGAGTGACTGTGACCGGGTGCCTGACTGTGGGACAACTGTTTGGGGAAAAGAAAAACCCTGGGCATCTTTCTAAAAAAATATTTCTTTTAATTCTTTAGGTCTGAAAAGAGGCATCTCTCTAATTAGATGCGGCCATTTTAAGGATGGCAAATTTAACATAATAAAACCGGTAACAATTGGACCGTCCCATATTGTTGTGGAAAATCCCTCCTTTTCTAGTCTTATTGCTCTATTTTCGAAATTATGGAGAAGACCCATTCCATTCAAGGGGAAGATTTTGTTATACAGCAAGGTGGTTTGTCCAGAAGACGTGACCTGCTTGGAGTATAAATTTCATCTTTATGTGATACCCAAAAAGCAGCCAGAAATAAAGGTAAGCTAAAGATCAAAAACAAATCTTTATTTATATTTTGGATAAGATATGGAAGGGTTAAGTCACGCTAAGGGCTCAGAGACCAGTAGCTATAGCAGTAGGGGGACTCCCACGGACCAGCAGGATTGGCATACAACAGGTCACCCTGGCAAATAATGTCGGCTAACCTGAGGTGTGGAGTCTAACCGGTGTTCAGCAGAGCTCCCGATGGTGGAGGTGGCTTTTAGACATGAGCAATTCGTTTTATTTAAATTTTTTTTTTCAACGAATTTCGCCAAATTCGTTAATTCGTAAATACCTGAATTAACGAAAATTCAAATTTTCGAAAACTAAAAAATTTGAAATTTGAAATTCAAAAAGTGGGAAATTTGGAAATTCAAAAATCCGAAAATAAGAACGAAAATTCAAAGAATGAATATCCTAACATAAACACGAAAATCCGAAAATTCAAAAACCTCCAAAATTCTAAAATCTGAATTAATAACTAACTAATAATAACTAATAACTAACTAGCTATTAAATTATAGGTAGTGGAATTTCCTTTCAAATTTGGCTGTTACTGAAATTAACGAATACAAATTTATACAAAGTTACGAATTATCCGAAATAATGAATGCCGCATCTAAACAAATGGAATGTAATGAATTTATAGTAATAAATAATAATAAGAACTATTTTTTATTTGTTTTATTATTATTTATTATTAATTGGTTCTGTTCCATTTGTTTAGATGCGGCATTCGTTATTTTGGATAATTCGTAACTTCGAATAAATTCGTATTCGTTCACTAACAGCCAACTTTGAAAGGAAATTCGAATACCTATAATTTAATAGTTTAGTTATTATTAGTTAGTTCGTTATTTCAAATTTTCAGATTTTCTTTCTTTTTCTCAGATTTTTTTTCTTATTTCCGAATCTTTGAAATTCCGAATTTTTGGAATTTCGGGATTTTCGGATTTTTGAATTTCGAATTTACAAATTTTCGAATTTACTAATTTTCATCATAACGAATGATCTAAAAAATGAAAAAAAAAAAACAAATGAAAGGAAAATTAACAAATTTTTCGGCAGTGCACGTGTCTAATGGCTTTTGCTGTGTGTTAGTACCAGGTTGCAGTCCTCAGGATCGCCCCACCAGGAGGTGAGCAAGCTGGGGTTCAATAGCAGATATAGCAGCTAAGGATCAATCAGAAGCATAGTCAGTAACAAGCCAAAGGTCGGTAATAAGTAGTTGCAGGTTGGGATCAAGCAGAAGCGTAGTCAAAGAACAGGCCAAGGGTCACTAATAAGTGGTAGCAAAGATATGGACGGCAGCAGGAAAGACAAAAGGGAGATACTGGCTGGAGAGAGCACAATAATCTGGCAAACAAGAAGTGCAGAGACATGGCTTAAATCAGGAAGTTCATGGGTGGACAAAGAGTTCAAGGTTCAAGACAAATAAGGTTCAACACAGGATCTTTGAAGGAATTGTCCAGGGAACTATCCAGTAGCCCGGTGAGAAGAGTGGTTGGCAGACACAGCAGAGGTCCCAGGTTCAGGTCCAGACCCTGACTGGTTAGAATCTCTGTCATTGAATACTCTTGGGAGATTTACTCTCTGTAAGTCGTGATGACCATTGTCTTTGGTACAGGAAGTGGTGGGAAGCCAACATTTTTTAGATGTCCCAGGAACAAGTGAAATCTTATGATGGAAAACCTGCTCTGCTGGCAAATGTCCAAGAGTGGATATCCTGTTTGCATTGGAAGGAACTCCTCTGTCCTGCTGAGGCTCTTAAAGAGGAAGTGAGGGGGAATCTTCACAATGGGACACTAAAGAAAAATAAATAGGTGTCTTAACTGTTCCCTGCTATGCTAAACTAAAAAGAAAGTTTTGGCATTATAAACAGTACAATCTTCAGGGATTCTTGTTTTTTTTAAATGCCTGTAATTTTTAAAATGTCCCTGGTAAATTCTGTGACTAGAAGAGTTTTAGTTTTGTTAACAACAGGCAGATATGTAAAATGTTTTCTGTAGGAGGCTATCTTGATCCTGCCAGTAGAATTGCTATTTTTCTGCGTCCTTTAACAGACAAACTGTCCCGCAGATAAATACAAAGCTAGGGACAGGTAATTTAACACTATGAGGTGCTCACAATGGTCACATTTTATTCATACCAGCAAATGGGTGCCCCTTCCAGAACAGGGTGGGGTTTATTGGATGTGAAAAATCGTTTTTGGAGGTTATTGAGGAAAGGTGTTTGGGGACAAGAGGGTTAATGTGGGTTTTCAATATTGATTTGTTATTTGGAGAATAAATGCATTTTTGAATTGTGACGTTGGCTGTGCTGTGAAAGGGGGGTGAATGCCAACTGGTGGAGAGAGGTCAGATATAATGGGAGCCACATGGAAGGTAATTAAAAAAAGGCATAGAAATCACTACTTTTTCAATCTTGAAATAAACACAGATAGAAAAAAAGCTATTGGTGTCTTTATATTACTGTGCTCACTAGGGATGAGGTTCAAGTTCAGGGTTCAAACTCTGGCTGTTTACAGCTTGCCAAATGGGCAAACAAAGATGGTCTGTTCTCCTGCCCAGTGGCGTCGCATGGGTTGCCAGCGCTTAGGTAGGGATGATCTCAGGTACGACTCCAAACCCGCCTGAAAGAAGTCAAAGCTGACAACAAATCATCAGCAGTGGAGGCATTCCCCACCCCGAAGCCATATATATGCAAGGGGCGTGCTGTGTGGCCGGGAATACCTCCACTGCCTATGATTGGTTGTCGGCTTTGACAGCTTCCCAGCAGTAGCATTGGTTGTCAGCTCCCAAGGTCAGGCAAGTTTTGCACCCCCTAACCTGTGGACGGCAATACTTTTAGAATTTTGCAACTGGGGCAGTTGCCCCTGTGGCCCCACCCATGCTACCCAATTGCTCCTGCCCTATAAAGCAAACATCTGTTGCAGGGAGTCATTATTTAGTGGTGGTATTACTACTGACACTAAATGTGATAGTTTCCTGCTCAGATCTTGTGGCTGCTAAGATGCCGTTGACCTGGAAATTTTATAGATAGGCAACTCCTATCCTCATATTGATTAGTGGTTCCAAATTAATAATAACTACTGCAGTAGGGAACAGACACAAAATATACACTCCGCATCTTTCCAAATAACTGTTCTGTTTTATTATGATGCAATTGAAGGTTTTTATACACATGATTACGTAGGTATCACATTAATATTACAATTGTACTTGTATGGTAACAAGGGGCGTAACATAGGCAGGCTAATTCTAATCAGGACTCGAAAGAATGCAAACATGTAATGAAAACATTATTAGTGAGGGCAGTGTGCAATACATACAAAATAGAATACAATTATATACAGAACTTACAAATTTCCTTTACACTGTCAACCACCCACCTTCTAGGAACCAATTATTCATCCCCAGGGGTGGGGATGCTGTCTGATGTAATTGACCTAAATGGTTTGCTGATATTCAGCGACCATCAGGAATTTGTCAAATGCTCTGAGAATCCGGGGAAGAGAACAACTTCACACACAGCTCGCCATTTTTGTGTTGTTGGGACGTCAGGATTGTCATTCATTGTGAGTGACAATGGATCTACATTGCTTACAATGGAGGGGGTGGGGGGGAGGCTATAGGGATTTTTGAGGTACAACACTTCGATTTGAAAATACATATCTTCTCTTTTTTTATTATATTGCTTTTGACACATAAAAGAGTGTATAGTCACTCATTTTTCAAACATTGTATACACTCTTTTATGTGGCAAAAGCAATATAATTAAAGAAGAGAAGATATGTATTTTCAAATCGAAGTGTTGTACCTCATAAATCCCTATAGCCTCCCCCCCCTTTTTTTTGTTTAAATATTGATTAAGATGTGGCATTTTACTCGACTGTTACTAACTGTTATTTCACTTCCCCAGAAACTTCATCAGCAGAAACAAACCAACGGATTCAAGGACATGGAAAAGCCTCACATAATGAAGAGCAGATTATATACTAAAACAGATTATTCGGTCAAAGTTCAGCCCGATGGAAAGATAACCCCCAGGGTAAAACTGCAAACTGTACCTATAGACAGTTTACTTAAATAAATTCGTGATTTTTTTTTTTTTTTTAACATTGCATTTATACAGATGGAAATACATACAGCATATAAATATTCTCCCTATATATATTTAGATTATTTTTAATTTTTTTTTTTCTGAATATTGTTGGAAAAAGTTAGAATCACGGTCTGTTTTTATCACTGTGGGATAAGGAATTATTGGATAGATTTGAGCAATATTCACTTTGCTATGAAAGTATATGATTGAAATCAAATAATGTCACAGATACTAATAAAGTTATAAACATACCGGACTTGCAGAAATTCATCAACTAATTAGGAAATGTAATGAGAAAGATCTCATTCATTAATTTTTTACTCCTTATCATTTTCAGTGATCTAAAGTACATATCCCCACTCTCTTACTTCCCAAATCAAGAACAAATTAAAATGACAGAGATCATTATCTGGGGGGGGGGGTCCTTCATATTCACACAATTTACCTTATGGACTCAGTTAGTTTTCTTAGCAGTCTGATTAATAAATTAATATAAATGAACTGACTAACTAAAATGTGAAACTCCAGTGATATCATAAGTACATTTTTATGTGTGTTCAACATGGATGAGCAAAATATGGGTTTGCGAATTAGCGTGCACATACACCATGTGCAATTTGTTTCGTTCCAAATTAGTTTTTTTTCAATGAAATTCGCCAAATTTGTTCATTCGGTAATATTCGAATTAACGAAAACTCATTTAACTAATTTTTACGAAAAATGTGTAACTTGCTGAGAATTATTCTCCATGTGACACACATTATCCACAAGACCCAACGGACAGGAGACACTTCCATCCATCCTGTTCTCAGAAGGAAAGGCTTTTCTCCTTAATACCACACAGGGGGAGCCACAATACACCACCAGCCTGCAGAGTGTATAAATAGTAGACATGTTCACTGCCAAAAAATTTGTTAGTTTTCGTTTTATTCGTTTTTGCTTTTTTTTGTTTTTTTTTTTGTTTGTTTTTGGGGTCATTCGTTATGATCGAAATTCGTAAATTCGAAAATCCAGAAATAAGAAAATTTGGAAGTTAGAAAATTCGAAATTTTCGGAAATTAGAAAATTACAATGTTTGGAAATGAGAAAATTTGGAAATTAGAAAATTAAGAAATTTGAAAATCCGAAAATAAAAAAAAAATAAAAGAACGAAAATCTGATCATTTGAAATAACTAACTAACAATAACTAACGATTAAATTATAGGTATTGGTATTTCCTTTCAAATTTGGCTGTTAGTCAACGTAACGAATATGAATTTGTCCGAAGTTACAAATGATCCAAAATAACGAATGCCTCATCTAAACAAATGGAATGGAATGAATTAATAATAATAATAAAAAAAGGTTTTATTATTATTGTTATTTATTATTATTAATTTGTTATTGTTCCATTTGTTTAGATGCAGCATTCGTTATTCCGGATAATTCGTAACTTCAGATAAATTTGTATTCGTTACGTTGACTAACAGCCAAATTAGAAAGGAAATTCCAATACCTATCATTTAATTGTTAGTAATAGTTATTATTATTAATTTTTCAGAGTTTCAAATTTTCGAGTTTTTGAATTTTCGTTCTTTTTTTCCAGCTTTCTTTTTTTTTTTATCTCTCGTCCTTTTTTTCAGATTTTCAATTTTCGGATCTACGAATATTTGAATTTATGAATTTTCAAATATTCAAATTCACGAATATTTGAAAAATTTGTTAAACGGGTTTCCGTTAATTCGGATATTTCCGAATTAACGAATTTGTCGAAATTCGTTAAACGAATTTGGAACAAAACAAATTGCACAAGTATAATAAATAGGTCAACACCGAATTTCCGAGATTTAGAATTTACAAATTTATGAATTTTCTAATGTTCAAATTTGAGAATATGAGAAATTACGAATTTTTGAATTTACGAATATTCAGGTTTTCGTTCATTCGATTATCTATGAAATACCGAATTTGTCGAAATTAGTTAAAAAACTAATTCGGAACTAAACCACTTGCACAAGTATAATAATATATATATAACTCCACATTTTCCGGGCACTTGTCCTTATAGATAATATTTTGCATCCCCTCAGTCCTTGATTGGTCCAAAATAGATGTGGTTTTTAAAATGACAACAGATTTTTCTTACATCTTTTTTTAGCATCTACAGCTTCAAATTAATTATGAAACGGAAGATTTACCTTTTGTTGAAGTTATTGCGGATAGAAATGCAAAAGAACTTGTCTTATTCATGTCAGAAAAGGAAAGTGACGATTCGCTCTGGGAAGGTGACATCACAGAAGGTAAAAAACGTTATTGCTTTATTTTCAAGACATGTATATAATTTCTGTGTGCTGAGATTTGTAGTCCCGCATATCTCTCTTCATTTTCTGTTGTGTTTATACATATATATATATATAGATATATATATATATATACACTACCGTTCAAAAGTTTGGGGTCACATTGAAATGTCCTTATTTTTGAAGGAAAAGCACTGTACTTTTAAATGAAGCTAACTTTAAACTAGTCCTAACTTTAAACAAATATACTCTATACATTGCTAATGTGGTAAATGACTATTCTAACTGCAAATGTCTAGTTTTTGGTGCAATATCTACATAGGTGTATAGAGGCCCATTTCCAGCAACTATCACTCCAGTGTTCTAATGGTACAATGTGTTTGCTCATTGGCTCAGAAGGCTAATTGATGATTAGCAAACCCTTGTGCAATCATGTTCACACATCTAAAAACAGTCTAGCTCCTTCCAGAAGCTACAAAACTGACCTTCCTGTGAGCAGATTGAGTTTCTGGAGCATCACATTTGTGGGGTCAATTAAACGCTCAAAATGGCCAGAAAAAGAGAACTTTCATCTGAAACTCGACAGTCTATTCTTGTTCTTAGAAATGAAGGCTATTCCATGCGAGAAATTGCAAAGAAATTGAAGATTTCCTACAACGGTGTGTACTACTCCCTTCAGAGGACAGCACAAACAGGCTCTAACCAGAGTAGAAAAAGAAGTGGGAGGCCGCGTTGCACAACTAAGCAAGAAGATAAGCACATTAGAGTCTCTAGTTTGAGAAACAGACGCCTCACAGGTCCCCAACTGGCATCTTCATTAAATAGTACCCGCAAAACACCAGTGTCAACATCTACAGTGAAGAGGCGGCTGCGGGATTTTGGGCTTCAGGGCAGAGTGGCAAAGAAAAAGCCATATCTGAGACTGGCCAATAAAAGAAAAAGATTAAGATGGGCAAAAGAACACAGACATTGGACAGAGGAAGACTGGAAAAAAGTGTTCTGGACGGATGAATCCAAGTTTGAGGTGTTTGGATCACAAAGAAGAATGTTTGTGAGACGCAGAACAAATGAAAAGATGCTGGAAGAATGCCTGACGCCATCTGTTAAGCATGGTGGAGGTAATGTGATGGTCTGGGGTTGCTTTGGTGCTGGTAAGGTGGGAGCTTTGTACAGGGTAAAAGGGATTCTGAATAAGGAAGGCTATCACTCCATTTTGCAACGCCATGCCATATCCAGTGGACAGCGCTTGATTGGAGCCAATTTCATCCTACAACAGGACAATGACCCTAAACACACCTCCAAATTGTGCAAGAACTATTTACAGCAGAAGCAGGCAGCTGGTATTCTATCGGTAATGGAGTGGCCAGCACAGTCAACAGATCTGAACCCCATTGAGCTGTTGCGGGAGCAGCTTGACCGTATGGTACGCCAGAAGTGCCCATCCAACCAATCCAACTTGTGGGAGCTGCTTCTAGAAGCGTGGGGTGCAATTTCTCCAGCTTACCTCAATAAATTAACAGCTAGAATGCCAAAGGTGTGCAATGCTGTAATTGCTGCAAAAGGAGGATTCTTTGATGAAAGCAAAGTTTGATGTAAAAACAATGTTATTTCAAATACAAATCATTATTTCTAACCTTGTCAATGTCTTGACTCTATTTTCTATTCATTTCACAACGTATGGTGGTGAATAAGTGTGACTTTTCATGGAAAACACAAAATTGTTTGGGTGACCCCAAACTTTTGAACGGTAGTGTATATATATATATATATATATATATATATCTATATATATATAGATATATATATATATATATATTTTTTTTTTTTTTTTGGTCACATTAGCCTTCATCCCCATTGTTGCTCATTCGATTTATCCATTCTGTGGTTTTTTTTGTAATTCCAACACTTCTTTCCTGTACACCCAGGGTCGGGACAAGGGGGTGGGCAGGAGGGGCGGTTGCCCTGGGCACTGTGGTATCATGTGAGGTGGGGGGGGCACCACAAAGAGATTAGGAGGGAGGGAATTTGTGTTGAGAAGGGGAATTTGGGGGGCTTCAGGGGGTAAGAATTGTTCTAGGAGGGCAAATTTAGGGAGGGTGTGCTAGGAGTGGTGATTTGGGGGGGGATTTGTGTTGGGAGGGGGGATGGGGAAAGAGGATTTGTGCTATAATGCCGCACACACGATCAGAATTTTGGCCCGCAAAAGACCGATGAGAGTTTTTCATCGGAAAATGCGACCGTGTGAAATGCTCTATCGTTTTTTTGCTGGCCGAATTCCAGCCAGCAAAAAATTGAGAGCATGCTCTCAATTTTTGGTCGGGAAAAGTTCCTATCCGAAAATGCGATCGTCTGTGGCAATTCTGACACGCAAAATTCCTACGCATGCTCGGAAACATTGAACTTCATTTTCTCGGCTCGGTTTGTGCTAGGTTGGGGGAGGGGGATTTGTGCTGGAAGGGGGGATTTGGAGTGGGGGGGATTGTGTTTGAGGGGGACATTTTTTTTTTGGGAGGGAGGGGATTTGTGCTGGGGGCATATGGGGAAAGAAAGGATTTGAGATGGGGGGGGCAGAGATTTGTGCTGGAAGGGGGGATTTTCAGCAAAGGGGCCCGATTTGTACTGGGAGGAGGGGTAATTTATGCTTAGGGGGGTTAGCATGCAGATAAGTACTTGATTTTTTGGAGGAAGAGGGGATCTTCACTGACACATAATGCCCATACATCTTGGGGGGGGGCACAATTTGGCATGTGCGTACATCTTCCCCACCCAACATACCTTGCACGGCACAACGGCACATTCAACACTCTCCTCTTTTGAATTGACTACTACTGAAGAGGTCACAAAACTTTTCTCAGATGCCCACCTAACTAATTGTCCCTTGGATCCTGTTCCCTCACAACTACTCACCCTCTTCTTCTATCCTATGCTCCCTCACTCACATCTTCAATCTCTCCCTCTCTAGTGGCACCTTCCCCTCCCCTCTAAAACATGTGCAGATCACTCCCATACTTAAAAAGCCCTCACTGGACCCCAGTGGCATCGCTAGGGGGTGGCTTTTGGGGCTATAGCCCCGAATCTGGGACCCATAGCCTTGAGTCTCTGCAGGGGTCTCCAAGGGGAGGGGAGGCTCTCTGGGGACCCTGATGTAAGTGAGGGGCTCTCCGGGGACCCTGATTTTAAGGGAGAGGCTCTCTGGGGCCCCCTGATTTAAGGGGGAGGCTCTCTGGGAATCCTGATGTAAGTGGGTGGGGCTCTCTGGGTACCCTGATGCAAGGGGGAGGCTCTCTGGGGAGTCTGATGTAAGGAGGAGGCTCACTGGGGACCCTGATGTAAGGGGGGGCTCTTGGGGAACCTGATGTAAGTGGGGGGCTCTCTGGGGATATATACACACACACACACACACGTATACATTACTGTATATACATGTGTATGCCCACCCAATCGTATGACTTTCTTTACTACGCTGCTATGGGCTCTAGCCCCAGATCTTTTGTAGACCTAGCAACGCCCCTGGTGGACCCCACCAACCTGAACAACCTAAGACCCATCTCATTGCTCCCATTCACCTCTAAACTTCTAGAACCCTTAGTCTACAACCGTCTGAGCTCCTACCTCAGTGAAAAGAACCTTCTTGAACCCTTACAGTCTGGCTTTTGCTTGCAGCACCCTACGGAAACTACATAAGCAATATTAATAATGAGTCTATGTCTGCTTTTTCTTTTTTTTTTTTTAGGAGAATTGAGAGAAATGCAATTAAGAGCCCGTGCATCTGTCAGCAGTGCAGGTAAAGTTATAACTCTTACTACAATATTTGTCCAATGAAACCATTATTTTATTCTTATTTGCATACAGAAAATGAATGTGTGTTGTTTTGCTTCTTTTCACCATCCCCCCCAGACTTAGCTCCAGCCTTAGTCTCCAAATGAAAAATGAAATTAATAAAGGGTCCAACCTACCTCTCCGGCTGCTTTTACCATTATTCTCATCCTGAGAAGCTTCTCTGTCAGTGAGATTGTCTCTTTGTAGCTTTAACATTCTGGTGAAATGGGGAAAACCATATCCCCTGTACAGAAGAGCTGTACTTTCTTCATTCAGGTCAAAGCAATGAGTTCACATTAGACATGTGCACTACCAAAAAAAATTAATTTAGCTTCGTTTTCGTTTATCGGATCGTTCGTTATGATCTGCATTTGTCACTTCTGATCATTCGTATTCATTCCGTTCACTAACAGTTACTTTAGCCAAATTTGAAAGGAAATTCCAATAAAAATGTAGATCTATCCCAAATTAGCTGCTATGGCGCAGAGCAGTGGCGGCTGCTGCTCAATACTTTGGGGGGGTGGTAACCCAACACCACCTACACACCCCACCCCGCTCGGGAGACAGACAGGAAGACGGAGATCCAAACCCCCCATGGGGATTATGGATGGGAAGGCAGCAAACACCCCCCCCCACCGCGGGAGACAGATGAGAAGGCAGAGATCCAAACCCCCCCGGGGACTATAGACAGGAAGGCGGAAAACACCCCCTCCACTGCGGGAGACAGACTGAAAAGCGGCAATCACCCCCCCGGGGACAATGGATGGGAATGCGGCGATAACTTCCCCCTTACCCCATGGAGAAGACAGACAAGAAGGCAGCGATCACCCTCCCACCGCGGGAGAAGGACCGGAATGCAGCGATCACCCCCCCACCGCGGGAGACAGACAGGAAGGCGGTAATTGCCCCCCCACCGCAGGAGACAGACAGGAAGGTGGCAATCACCCCCCCACCATGGGAGGCAGACAGTAAGGCGGCAATCACCCCCCCGGGGATGATGGACGGGAATGCGGCGATCACTTCCCCCCTCGCAGAAGACAGACAGGAAGGCAGCGATCACCCTCCCACCACGGGAGAAGGACGGGAAGGCAGTGTAACTCCCCCACCACGGGAGAAGCATGGGAAGGTGGCAATCACCCCCCACCACAGAAGAAGAACGGGAAGGCGGCAATCACCCCCCCCCCCACCGTGGGAGAAGGACAAGAAGGCGGCGATCACCCCCCCACCGCGGGAAAAGAATGGGAAGGTGGCAATCACCCCCCCACCCCACCGCGGGAGAAGGACAGGAAGGCGGCGATCAGAGGCCTCCTTACCTTAGGAGGCAGATGAAGAAGATCAGAGGTAGGGGTGTTGCTCCTCGCTCAGCGGGGTGTTGCTTCTCCTCCCGGGTGAACAGGAAGTGGGCCTTGAGACCCGATTGGCCAGGACTCCTAAGACTCCCCGACCAATCGGGTCTCACGACCTGCTTTCTGATTGCTCGGGGAGGAGAATCAGGAAGACAATAGTGAATGTTAATTTGCTATTGTCACACAACTGGGTGGGTTCAGGTCGCAGTGCTCTGTGCCCCGAGCCCACCCTTTTTTTTGGAGCCAATTAAAGCCTCAGGCTCTAAGCATGTGCTTCAAAAAAAAAAAAAAAAAACCCCATTGGAATCCATGTGTCCGGTGCCCTGCATGTAGATGGGGGAGGGGGGGCGGCGCTCATGCGCCCCGTATGGACGGGCCACCACTGGTGCAGAGCCCTGAATAGAAGAATTACTGACTTCAGCTATTTTACCTATAATTTAATAGTTTATATTAATAAGTTATAATAACAGAAGCTATAATAATAATTATTGATTTAATTACAATAGAAAATACGAAAAACAAAATTATCCGAATGTATTTGATTCGTCAAACTCGTAGGCTGAACCGTTTTTCGTTCTTTCAGGATTTTTGTATTTTCTGATTTTTTGTTCTTTCTGACAATACGTTTTCGTGCACATTCGTCAAAAGAGTCTTTCGTTTTCCTTCCACTTCACAATTATGTGACACTTTGTGTTGGTCCATCACATAAAATCCCAATAAAATACATTTACGTTTTTGGTTGTAACATGACAAAATATGGAAAATTTCAAGGGGTATGAATACTTTTTCAAGGCACTGTACATTCACTTTCCACATGGACACAGACAAACACACAGGGATTTCTTCAGAACAACAAAAGGTCGGAATCTGCAACAAAGATTGTTATAATCCCTGCAATGTACAGAGATCACCCAGAGGGGGAGGGTTTTTTTTCTCAACAGAAGTGGAGTTACTCTTTAACCAGTTCACCTCCAGAAGGCTTACCCCCCTTCATGGCCAGGCCATTTTTTGCGATACGACACTGCTCTACTTTAACTGACAATTGCGCTGTCGAGTGACGCTGTAACCAAATAAAATTGACGTTCTTTTTTTCCCACAAATAGAGCTTTATTTTGGTGGCATTTGATCACTTTTTTTTTTTCGCTTTAAACAAAAAAAGACCAAGACTTTTTACTTTCTGCTATTAAACACACCCAATTAAAAAAATGTAAAAAATCAAATGTCTTCTTTAATTTAGGCCAGTATGTATTCTGCTACATGTTTTTGGTAAAAAAAAAATCCCAATAAGAGTTTACTGATTGGTTTGCATAGAAAGTTATAGCATCTACAAACTTTTTTTGTTTTACTAGTAATGGCGGAAATTGGCAACTTATAGTGGGACTGTGACATTGTGGCTGACAAATCAGACACTACCTGAGACTTTTGGGGACCAGTGACATCAATTCAGTGATCAGTGCAAAAAAATATCTACTGTCACTGTACTAATGACACTGGCAGGGAAGGGGTTAACATCTAGGGGCCATCAAAGGGTTAAATGTGTCCCTAGGAAGTACTAACTAACTGTATGGGGGAGGTGCTTGTACTGTGGGAAGATAGAGATCCATGTTCCTGCATAGCAGAAACACAGGATCTTCCCTTGTCACAGAACGCCGATCTGCCTTGATTACATAGGCAGACCGCCGTTCTGCCTCTGTTGGGGGCAATTAGTGGGTCCCAGCAGACATCGGGTCCATGTGGACCCGCTGATTGTCTCCAGCTGTGTCCAATCACAGCCGGAGACACTCGACAGCGGAGTGCGCGCGCGCCGCAAACCCGGAAGTAAAGATCACATACAGGTATGTGATTTTGCATGTAGGAGCCGCCGCCCCCCGCAGAACATATATACCCGGGGCGGTCGGCAACAGGCTAAACATACACAGCAATAGTGAAAAAAGAATATTTTTATTGCAGGTGAACTGAGGCTCAGTTACCAACCCCCCTTTGGGTAGTTGATCCAGGGAATACCCTCTTGCCACTTGGGGAACCAAGAAGAAATGTATTTTTCCCCCAATGGAGCAAATTGGATCATACCTTATTGAGATTTTTTTGGATCAATCATGAGTATATGATTGTGTATGTGACAGACTCACCCAGGGCAGAGGCTTTTGGAGGGGACTGAATGCTAGCCTCTTGCCTACTGACTATGGGCCCTGGCATTTGAGGGAACTACAAGCATTTAGGAAGGTATTCTGTTATGTAATGCAAAAGGACATTATTAAGAATGATGGTCTCTGCATGCTTGGGACCCATATAGTCAGTGAGCTAGGAGACGTAAAGTCTACCCTAAAGGTCATATCTCTGAGTCACCTAGTCTGGGTAAATGATTAGATAACTAGCTCATGTTAATTAGGTTTCTGGTTACAGTTTTTATTGTAAGCCTGCTGTATATATTTGTGTGTCATCTCAAATAAATCAGTCCATGTTCAGAAACTAAACAAGTATTGTCTTGTTTTGTGCTTGTGAGCGGTTTGAATATCTGATATCTATATTCAGACTGGGAGGAAGCCATATATGACGAAAGCACTCAAGCGGAGTGTGGGATGTTTCATTAGAGTGTATATGGAGGTTTTCTATTTATTTAATCTATGTATTTATTTTCTATAACTTCAAAACATATCTTGGGGCAAAATGCCGAGAATCAATTCAAGAGAACGGACAATACATGGCATAACAATGTATTTTTATACTTACAGGTTCTTCTCCAACAACAAGGCACTTTGTGGATGAACATCGGATAGAACTGATCGATGGAGTGCACCCAATAGATCCGGTCTTAGATAGGCTCAGAGATCTGGAACTATTAACCCCTGACCAGTGCAATATTGTGACTAGTAAACCCACCCGCCAGGACAGGATGAGAGAGCTCTACGAATTTGTTAGAGGTTGGGGGAATGAGGATAAGGACAAGTTACTCCATATTCTAGAGGAGACCAACAAGTCACTAATGAGAGGATTAAGAAGACAGTGACTCCATGAAAGGCATCTCAAATTCCTGTGATAAGAACCGCTACAGAACTGCTGAATAATTGGTTTAAACACAAGGTTAAATCCGAAGAAAAAAGAAATCCCTACGGCTTCACATCTCATCATGTACCTGTAATGAAGCGAGTATCATGTTGTGAAGGCAGCTGGATCCTGGAGAAATCTTCACTGCAGGGATGCCCCGTCCTCTTCCTGTCACCTGAACTGCCAGCACTGCAATGGTTAACCTACGTTGTGAAAGAACTGATCCAAAACGTGGCCGATGTAAGGGAAGTTTTAGGAAAACTCAAAAAATGTCTGACCAATGAGCAGTGTGGGATGTGAGGAACATCCCAGGACCAGATGAGAGAGCTATTCAGGATTGTCAGAGGTTGGGGAGATGAAAGCAAGGATGAGCTACACGATGTTCTAGAGAAGAACAACAAGCAACTGATTCACAGGGTAAAAACACAATGAATTTATGAAAATGTTCAGAATCTTATTTCATTTCAGGATTGTGGACGAAACCATGCAGATCATTTTATGTTTAGGTCTGGACCAACTCTGCCTCCAGAACACCTGGTTTGTAGGAAGGATACAGTCTAATATAGAACCATTTATTCCAACCTGCATACAGCTGTTCAGGTTTGTTGGCCATCATCAGAGACATGGAGACAGTATAACCAGACAGGTTATGTTGATATGGACTTAAAGGAACCTAAACCTCCCTCACTGTACCAGTAAACAGCAAAATAAAGTCTTCTTAAAAAAGAGAATATCTCCACATGTGGATGTATAAATAGCCCAATGGCAAAAAAGGTTCTCAACATTCAACCCACTAGCCTAACATTAAGAACAAACACTTTCATTTTGGGATATTAAAGGAGATCTATGGTCATAGCATACACGTTATAACTTCAGCATTGTAATAAGAATACAAATAATAGTTATCAAAGTGGATTTTCACCCAAAGCCTAACTCTAAACCTACTCCCAGCCCCATCCTAAGCCTAATCTATCTAACCCTGTAAAGAAATCACTCTACTTGCCTATTACCTACCTTAGTAATCACTATACTTACCTATTTTGAAGCCGCTCCAGTCCGATCTTAGGCTGAGCTGTCAGTAGCAACTTCTGTGTAGAGCAGAGGCAGCCATCAACGGATGCCCCATAGTAAGTCTTCATTTACAACCGTTGTTGGCTTTTTCTCTCTCTACACAGAAGCCAGCGCTGGAGACCAGACTGGAGAAGCTTCAAAATAGGCAAATATAGAGATTTTTTTCTTTACAGGGTTAGATTGATTAGACTTAGACCCCCGTACACACTATTAGATTTTCTGATTTTTGTCTGCAGATTTACCAAAACCATATAATATGAGGTCAAACCTTAAGAGTTTCAATTTGTATGCAATCAGGCAAGCCCTCGCACTACATGGTTTTGGTAAATCTGAAGACAAAAATCTGCCGAAAATCTAATAGTGTGTATGGGGTCTTATAGGGCGTACACACGGTCGGACTTTGTTCGGACATTCCGACAACAAAATCCTAGGATTTTTTCCGACGGATGTTGGCTCAAACTTGTTTTGTCTACACACGGTCACACAAAGTTGTCGGAAAATTCGATCGTTCTAAACGCGGTGACATAAAACACGTACGTCTGGACTATAAACGGGGCAGTGGCCAATAGCTTTCATCTCTTTATTTATTCTGAGCATGCGTGGCACTTTGTCCGTCGGATTTGTGTACACACGATCGGAATTTCCGACAACGGATTTTGTTGTCGGAAAATTTTATCTCCTGCTCTCCAACTTTGTGTGTCGGAAAATCCGATGGAAAATGTCCGATGGAGCCCACACACGGTCGGAATTTCCGACAACACGCTTCGATTGGACATTTTTCATCGGAAAATCCGACCATGTGTACTGGGCATTAGAATGGGTCTGGGAGTAGTTTTAGCATAAGATTTTGGGTGGAATTCCAACCTTTATGACAATACAATATAGGTTTTCTTGAAAAATCTTGTGAGTGCTGCCTGTCTGCTCTTTTCATAATTCATGTCACCATGCCTTGCCTTAAAAACCACTTCAATACTCATCCCACACCTAGATATCTGACCTCATACACAAATACTCCCCAGACCTTCCTCCCATTCCTTCTGCTGAGATATTAAAGTGTATGGATAGCCAAAAGGTTTCTTACCCTGGAGATGCAATGGGAAGTGAGAGGAAATCTCTCCAAAGTAAGTGGAATTCTCCTCTTGGACAGTTGTCACCAGAACAGGTGTCCCCAATGGAAGAATTCCCTTCTGACCATCCATACAAGCCCTAAGTGGTTGTATCTTAAGTTCCCCAACCTCGTCTTTTATATTGTAAGCTCAGTCAGACAAGGTCTTTTTTCTTGGCACTTTTTTATTTATCAAATATATATATAGTGTAGCGCTATGTGTATGGGTAGATCAAGGTGAGATGTTAGAATCGAGCCATCTAGCAATGGCCAGAAAACAAACAAAAAATTAATTTAAAAGGTGAATTAAAAAAGGGAATTAAGTTGCACAAATACAAAATCATATATAGAGCATAATGGAATGCACCTGTGAAAAAGTGAAAACACAAACACAATATAAAACAACCTTAAATAAAGTCCATGTAAATAAGATGTGTCCTTGATGGAAATCAAAAAAGGCCACCACCAACAGTCTCTGAGGGTAAGTTGATGAGGGCAGCAACAGGGTGTTACTGGTGGATGAAACAGAGGAACACCAAATCCAATGTGACGTCTATGTATGTGTCAGAACCACCACCATAACATCTGAGGAGGCTTACCGGACGTAGAGGACTTGGAAAGACATACGTCTTGCAAGTCACAAAAAGCTTGTTTAGCCACCAGGGCTAGCAGGGTGAAAACATCAGGTATCCAAAACTTCAATAAGTGAGGAGGGAAGATCTATAGGCAGCTTCAACCGTCCAGAGGTATCAGCAGACCATCCGGATGTATAATTGGAACCATGAGAGAAAGAAGACTCACATGGCGTGATATCGTTTTAAAAGGCATGCATTTATTAAAACATTAAAAGAAAAGCACTCACATGGTATACGATCATAAACAGCTTAAATGATATCGGACGCGGTGATCATAGGAGGTCCACCCAACATGTTTCGGCTAATCAGCCTTCATCTGATGAAGGCTGATTAGCCGAAACATGTTGGGTGGACCTCCTATGATCACCGCGTCCGATATCATTTAAGCTGTTTATGATCGTATACCATGTGAGTGCTTTTCTTTTAATGTTTTAATAAATGCATGCCTTTTAAAACGATATCACGCCATGTGAGTCTTCTTTCTCTCATGGTTCCAATTATACATCCGGATGGTCTGCTGATACCTCTGGACGGTTGAAGCTGCCTATAGATCTTCCCTCCTCACTTATTGAAGTTTTGGATACCTGATGTTTTCACCCTGCTAGCCCTGGTGGCTAAACAAGCTTTTTGTGACTTGCAAGACGTATGTCTTTCCAAGTCCTCTACGTCCGGTAAGCCTCCTCAGATGTTATGGTGGTGGTTCTGACACATACATAGACGTCACATTGGGTTTGGTGTTCCTCTGTTTCATCCACCAGTAACACCCTGTTGCTGCCCTCATCAACTTACCCTCAGAGACTGTTGGTGGTGGCCTTTTTTGATTTCCATCAAGGACACATCTTATTTACATGGACTTTATTTAAGGTTGTTTTATATTGTGTTTGTGTTTTCACTTTTTCACAGGTGCATTCCATTATGCTCTATATATGATTTTGTATTTGTGCAACTTAATTCCCTTTTTTAATTCACCTTTTAAATTAATTTTTTGTTTGTTTTCTGGCCATTGCTAGATGGCTCGATTCTAACATCTCACCTTGATCTACCCATACACATAGCGCTACACTATATATATATTTGTTGAATTTTTTACTTCTTTGTCTTAGAGGTGTGTTAGCTGCTTACTGTATTATATTTCTTTAGCATCTCTGTAGCAGCGCTGTACTTATCCTTTATCTGTTTCCACTTTTTTATTTATGACAAACAAATACAAAGAAAATATATGGAAACAAATGCTCAAGAAAGTAAGATCTTATCTCCTACAAGGGCCAGTGGCAGGCATTCGTCTAACATAGAAGAAGCAAGGTATTTGTACTGTATCTACAGCATATCTCGCCAAAGCCAAGTGGCCTTCCAAGGTAGAACCGGTAAAGACTAACATAGGGAGAACAGGAAAAAAAGAAAGTACAAAAAGATGGAGAAAGGTGGTGGTGGGGGGTTATCTATTCCTCTCACTATCAGGTCTCTCCAACTGGCAGTTGGGCCAGGGGGGGGGGGGGTTTGATTGCCACCCCCCTCCCCCAAGAAAAAAAAAACCCCACCAGCTGCCACTGGTTTCAGAGATTAGTGCAGGACCCAAAAATGGTGAACATGTCCCCCACTGCTTCTCCACATCTCCAGTTCTTTGGATTTTAAGGGAACATTTTGTGCAACAAGGTCTTCTTTTATTCCTGTTTCGTGCTTTTAGACGTGTATCTGTTTTTGTTTTTTTTTTTTAATCATTTTTTATGTCTTGTACAGTGCTGTGTAATATGTCTATACCTTTGTGTAATGAATACTGTTGTTATTAAGTAAAGACTGAATTGAATACTCACTGTGTTCCCACTGCCAGCACCGCTAATCTCTACAGTAGTGAAGCCAAACCATCGTCTGAAGATTCCACAGAATCTGACACTTCCGGGTGTGTCAATTTCCTGGTCCCCCCCCCCCCTCTGCTCCCAATGGTTCAGTCCCTCCATCATTACTGTATCCTGTAGTGCTGTGGGGGAGGCTGAAGGGAGAAACCACATCACACAGCAGGGGACCAGGAAAGTGTCCGATTCTGCAGGATCTTCATCCGGAGGTTTCTGTAGAGATCGGTGGGTATTCCATATCTTCTCTGCAGCATTGTATAGATTTATCTTCGGGACAAAGTAGCTTTAATATTGATAATGTAAATAATAAAAGATGTTACTACAGAATATATTTTTTTTATTTTATAAAACGCATTTGTATATACAGTACAATACAATATGCTAACATTTACAGAGATTTTATATGTATTTATTGTTTCTATCCCGGTATACAGTTTTATAATAAGATTATATTTTACAAACAGCATTGATACCTCAAATCCTGATTGTAACTCTGCCGGGTGTTTGTTGGTGCCGATGGGTTTACAGTGTTAATAAGACTGGATTTAATAAAGCAATATTTACATTTATTGTTCCTTTCCTGAATGTTTTATGTCTTCGCTTATTGCTTTAAGGATAGACCAATGTCTAGCTACAATCTTTTTAACTTTTTTTGTGCTGTATACTATAATCCATATTCATCTTAACCGCTTCAGCCACCAAAAAGATTTTACCCCCCTTCCTGACCAGAGCACTTTCTACAATTCGGCACTGCGTCCCTTTAACTGACAATTGCGCGGTCGTGCGACTCTATACCCAAACAAAATTTGCTTCCTTTGTTCCCCACAAACAGAGATTTCTTTTGGTGGTATTTGATCCCCTCTGCGGTTTTTATTTTTTGCGCTATAAACAAAAAGAAGAGCGACAATTTTTAACATTTTTTTTACTTTTTGCTGTAATAAAAATCCTCAAAAGTCTTTTTTAAAAAACAAATTTCTTCATCAGTTTAGGAAAATATATATTCTTCTACATATTTTTGGTAAGAAAAAAAAAAAATCGCAATAAGCGTATATTGATTGGTTTGCGCAAAAGTTATGCCGTCTACAAAATAGGGGATAGATTTATTGCATTTTATGGCATTTTTTATTATTATTTTTTTTACTAGTAATGGCGGTGATCAGCGATTTTTAGTGGTAGTGCGACATTGCGACGGACAGATCGGAGACTTTTGACACTTTTTTGGGGACCATTGGCATTTATACAGCCATCAGTGCTATAAAAATGCACTGATTACTGTTCAAATGTCACTGGCAGGGAAGGGGTTAGACACTAGGGGGGGCGATCAAGGGGTTAAGTGTGTGTTCCCTCAGCGTGTTCTAATTGTGTGGGGATAGGACTGACTAGGAGAGGAGCCATATCATTTTTCCTACTTAGTAGGAACAAATGACATGTCTCCTCTCCTCTGACAGCACAGGGATTTGTGTGTTTACACACACAAATCCCCGTGCTGGCGCTCATGCACGCGATCGGCACTGATGGGAACTCATAGGTGGCACTGATAGATGACACTGATGGGCACTGAAAGGCTGCACTGATGGGTACTTATGGGTGGCACTGATGGGCACTGATAGGCGGCACTAAAAGGCGACACTGATGGCTGAGTGCACGGGCTGTGTAATACAAAGGGGTCCAGAGGTGCGAGGGCCGTGTAATAGAAAGGGGTCCAGAAGTGCGGGGCCTGTGTAATACAAAGAGTCCAGAAGTGCGGGGGCTGTGTAATACAAAGAGTCCAGAAGTGCGGGGGCTGTGTAATACAAAGGGGTCCAGAAGTGCGAGGGCTGTGTATTACAAAGGGATCCAGAAGTGCAAGGGCTGTGCAATACAAAGGGGTCCAGAAGTGTGAGGGCAGTGTAATACAAAGGGGTTCAGAAGTGCGGGGGCTGTGCAATACAAAGGGGTCCGGAATTTTTATCTTCATTTATTAGCAGGTAAATGCGGCCCTCCTTTAATTCACATACATGGCCCTTTAGTGGAAAAAGGTTGCTGACCCCTGACATACAGGGTTAATATCCCTGTTTGGTATGTGATGATGTCAAAGCTTTGGGTGAAGGAAGAGCTTGGAATCAGGTGAGTAAAAAAGGCTATCTACCCCCCGCCCCCCATCCCATCCCAACCCATCCCATATTCCATACACACACTATATCTTATTAAAAAATAATGATTTTAATAAGATATAATGTGTATGTGGAACACATCCATGTAGAACCTCAGAAGTCCCAGTAATTCCTAACCAGGGGGCAGAGAAGGTCAGTACTCACAGGCAGTGGCGACTGCTGGTATATGTTTTTTTTTTGGGGGGGTGACGGGTGTATTGTTCGCTGCTCCCCCCCCAAAAAAAATATACCACCAGCCGCGGGTTGAGTCACAGGCTGACACGTACCTCGTATGTGAGCCTGACGTGCAGAGGGAGACCTCTCGTACAGCCCTGGTTCCCAGATCACTGGAGTTGAGGACAGTGACCGTAGGAGCACAGTGGGGTATGAGTGCCTGGTGGATTCTCTGGAACTGGAGATGATGTCCACTGGGAGACACTGGAACTGACTGGAGTGCCGGGTGCAGGTAAGCTGGATGCAAGTCAGCAGATAAGCCGGATGCAGGTCAGCAGGATGCAGGTGAGCTGGATGCAGGTCAGCAGGCTGCAGGTGAGCTGGATGCAGGTCAGCAGGATGCAGGTAAGCTGGATGCAGGTCAGCAGGATGCAGGTGAGCTGGATGCAGGTCAGCAGGCTGCAGGTAAGCTGGATGCAGGTCAGCAGGCTGCAGGTGAGCTGGATGCAGGTCAGCAGGATGCAGGTAAGCTGGATGCAGGTCAGCAGGCTGCAGGTAAGCTGGATGCAGGTCAGCAGGGTGCACACAGCAGGCAGAAGCAAGGTCAGACAAGCCGGGTCATACACAGTGGATCAGTTCAACAGATTCGGCAGGCAAGGAATAGTCAAGTTCGGGCTGGTTTCTGGTAACAGGAGATCAGACAGGCAGGTAAACAGAATCAGAGTCAGGGAAAGCCAAGGTTCAGGATTGGAGACAGCAGCGTGGTCAGAGAGCCAGGTCAGGTGATCGGATGCTGATTACAGGAACAGGTCACAGGTGAAGCTGCAGATCAAACAGCAAGTGCTGAATTGTGGAAGCCCCTCTTAAAGGCCACTGGGCGCCAAAGCCGAATCACTGTGCGTGCGATCTCTGCGATCGGCACATGCGCATTGGCGCACGCCTGTTCGTTACTGGGAACCTGTTGGTGGGGATGCGCCTGAGCCCTGTTGCAGGTCTGGAAGTAGTATGTCCATGACATTGCCCCCCCCTTAAGGGCAACCTCCGGGTGTCCAAAAGAGCTCTTTTATGAGGATGTCTGCGGAAGAAGGCCTGGATCAGTTCTTGGGCATGCACATTTTGCTTAGGTTCCCATGAGTTCTCCTCTGGTCCATAGCCCTTCCATTTGATTAAAAATTGAAGTTGGTTACCTCTTCTCCTGCAGTCTACGACAGCCTCCACCTCATACTCCTCATCCTTATTAATAATAACGGGTCCGGGTGGCCCCGTTCCTCTGTCCGGGAAAGGGTCGGGTACTGTGGGTTTAAGCAGAGACACGTGAAACACCGGGTGCACTTTGAGCGACTCAGGCAGGGTAAGTTCATAGGAGACCTCATTCAATTTCCTTTTAACTGGGAAAGGGCCAATGAATCTGGGTGCCAGCTTCTTTGAAGGGCAAGCCATCTTGAGGTTGGTGGTAGATAACCACACCTGATCACCTGGTTGGAGACGTAATTCACCTCTTCTCTTCCTGTCATAAAGCCTCTTGTTGGTTGCCTGCGCCTTGGCCATAGCTTCTTGCAACAACTTGTTGTTGCGACCCAGGAACTCGACAGTGCTTTGTACTGCTGGAACAGGAGATTCTGGAATAATGTTAGGCAGGAAGACAGGATGGAACCCATAGTTCGCAAAGAACGGTGACTGACCTGTGGCTGAATGGCTGGCATTGTTGAAAGCAAATTCCGCTAAAGGCAGCAGTGCTACCCAATCATCTTGGACAAATGAGGTAAAGCAACGGATGTACTGTTCCAGGGTTTGGTTCGTCCTTTCAGTTTGTCCGTTAGTCTGGGGGTGGAAAGCAGATGACATGGAAAGTTCAATTTTCAGAATTTGGCATAGTGATCTCCAGAAGCGGGAGGTGAACTGGACTCCCCTGTCAGATACAATGTTGGTTGGTACCCCGTGCAGCCTTACGATCTCCCTGATGAACACCCGGGCGGTTTCCAAAGCAGACGGCGTACTCTTTAGGGGTATGAAGTGGGCCATCTTAGACAGACGGTCAACCACTACAAAGATAGCTGTATGTCCTTCAGAAGGGGGTAGTTCCACTACAAAGTCCATGGCAATCATGCTCCAGGGTCTGTCAGGAATTGGTAGTGGTCTGAGGAGGCCCCAGGACTTGGTCCTGGCAGACTTGCTTTGGGTACAGATGACACATGACTTAACATAGTCCTTGCAATCTTCCTCAAGCTTCGGCCACCAAAACATGCGCTGGATTAGTTCACGAGTCTTGTGAACCCCAAAATGTCCGGCCAGCGGGTGGTCGTGACACAGGCTCAACACTTCTGTCCGGCAACTTTCTGGCACAAAAATTTTGCTGTCCTTCCAAAGCATCCCATCCCTGGGTATCAAGATTGATCCTGGAGGACCGGTCACCCCCTCTGAGGCTTGTTTTAGACTGGACATCAGGTCTGTCTGGAAAAGCAGAAAGTTGCCCTCAGATAAGATGGTGTCCGGAACTGAAGTTTCTTTGGGGTCATCGTACATCCGAGAGAGAGCGTCAGGCTTGATGTTCTTTGATCCTGGCCGGTAGGTGATGTGAAATGAAAATCTGGAAAAGAATAACGCCCATCGTGCCTGACGCGGCTTCAAACGTTTGGCAGTTCGTAAATATTCCAGATTTTTATGATCCGTGTAAATAAGTATGGGATGTGCCGCTCCCTCTAGCAGGTATCGCCATTCTTCGAGTGCGGCTTTAATGGCCAAAAGTTCACGGTCCCCCACATCATAATTCTTCTCTGCAGGCGAAAGCTTCCGAGAGAAGAATGCTATGGGGTGCATGAGATCCTTGAGTCCTTGGCGCTGAGAAATAACTGCCCCCACAGCTGTTTCTGAGGCATCAACCTCGAGTAGGTAAGGAAGAGAGGGATCCGGATGGCTCAAGATGGGGGCAGAGGTAAAGAGTCCCTTTAGGGTAGAGAAGGCAGCTTGAGCCTGGGGATTCCACTGGAATCGGACGTTTTGTCTTGTTAGCTGGGTGATCGGAGAGATAATTGCAGAAAATCCTTTGATGAACCTTCTGTAAAAATTGGCGAAGCCAACAAAACGTTGCACCCCCTTTTTATCTGAGGGTGCAGGCCAGTCCAGAACAGCTGTGACTTTTTGTGGGTCCATCTTGAACCCTTCTGTGGAAATTACCAGGCCCAGAAATTGGATACTCTGCCGCTCAAATTCACATTTTTCTGGTTTGGCATATAAGCCATGCTGACGGAGTCGGCAGAGTACCATCTTGACGTGTTTCCGGTGCTGATCCAAGGATGAGGAAAAGATCAGGATATCGTCTAAGTAGGCTATGACGAAAATGTCCAGATAATCTCTGAAGATATCATTTATCAGGTGCTGGAAGGTCGCAGGGGCATTACACAGGCCGAAGGGCATCACCAGATATTCATAATGGCCAAACCTGGTACGGAAGGCCGTTTTCCACTCGTCCCCTGCACGAATGCGAACCAAATTGTAGGCCCCACGAAGATCGAGTTTGGTGAACACAACAGTAGTTCTTAATCTTTGAAAAAGCTCAGGTACCAGGGGTAAGGGATACCGGTTCTTGACCGTGACCTTGTTCAGCTCCCGGTAGTCCACACAGGGACGCAATGAGTGGTCCTTCTTCTCCACAAAAAAGATCCCTGCCCCAGCTGGAGAGGTGGATGGCCGGATGAACCCCCTCTTAAGGTTTTCGTCAACATATTCCTTTAAAACCTCCAACTCCCGCTCAGACAGAGGAAAAATTCGCCCAAAGGGGATTTCAGCTCCGGGCAGTAACTCAATCGGGCAATCGTAGGAACGATGAGGAGGAAGTGTCTCTGCCCCTCGTTTACTAAAAACGTCTAAGAACTCGTGATACTGTTCAGGTACTGCTGAGCGTAATTCTGAGTCAGCTTCCAGGCACAGCAAAGGACCAGATATCTTGGAAGGTAAGGGCAGACAATGTTCTTGACAGTAGAGGGACTGAAACCTGATTTCTCCGGAGCCCCAGTCAATTTGCGGGTTGTGGGCCTGAAGCCACGGTAGACCCAAGATGATCGGGAACAGAGGGGAAGCAATAGCATCAAACTTAAGCAGTTCCTTGTGGTTTGAGACAGTAATTACAGGCAGTGGGGGAGTCTCTTGAGTCACCTGGCCAGATTTAATACGGGATCCATCTGCCAAGAAAACAGACAGTCCTTGAGCCCTGTGCTGGAGTGGAATGCGTTGTTGGTTGGCAAAGTTCAAATCAATAAAACAACTGCATGCACCAGAGTCTATTATTGCAGTAACAGACACAGTCTTTCCAGAAAACTGAAGGGTGATGGGAATAGCCAGGTGAGTAGAGAGAGCTGGGTGACTGTGCGGTGGGATGGATGAAGATCTACGGTACTTGGCAGGACACGAATGTACATAATGGCCTGGTCCCCCGCAGTACAAGCACAGGTTGAGCTGTTGCCGACGTAGACGTTCCTCAGCAGACAATGCGGGTCTCATTAGTCCGACCTGCCCAGATTTCTGAAAGTCCGGTTTTAGTTTGGTTGGTGCAGAATTAACTGGGACCGGTCTAAGGGGAACAGGGCGAGAGGTCGTAGGCACTTGGGGTAACATCCAAGTTGGTTGAGTCTGCTGGGTCACCCTCTCCATCCTGCGTTCCCGAAGACGACGGTCTATCTGAATAGTTAGGGTCATCAAGGATTCCAGGGAATTTGGTACACCGACCCGAGCCAGTTCATCCTTTAGTCCTTCTGACAAGCCTAGGCGAAACTGGTGCCGTAAAGCTGCATGGTTCCACTGGGTATCCGCGCTCCAGCGTCTAAAGTCCATTATATAATCTTCGACCACTCTGCGGCCCTGCTGGAGCGTGCTAAGAGCAGCTTCGGCAGTGGAAGTTCGTTGGGGGTCATCATATAAGAGTGACATTGCGTCAAAGAGGGATGACAGAGAGTCCAGAGAAACATGGTGTTCTTCCAGCAGGTGATGAGCCCAGGCTTGTGGATCTCCCAGCAGAAGTGAGACAACAAAACCCACCTTGGTGTTTTCCCGCGAAAAGGTTAAGGGTAGTAAGGAAAAGTACAGCTCACATGCATTACGGAAAGTCCGAAACTTGCTTCGATCCCCAGAAAACTTCTCCGGAATTGGGACCCTGGGTTCTGGAGATAACATCATTACAGGGAGTGCGGGGGAAGCCTCTGATGACAACCCACTGGAAGAAGGATTGGTAATACTCGTCCGGGACTGCACTTGTCTCACCAGGTGTTCATAGCTGTCCTGAAGAGATTTCACCTCTTGAGTGAGGACGGAGAGTAATTGGCAGATTTCATCAGTAGCAGAGGTCCCTCTTGCAGGCTCAGGCATGGCTGTTTGATACTGACACGTACCTCGTATGTGAGCCTGACGTGCAGAGGGAGACCTCTCGTACAGCCCTGGTTCCCAGATCACTGGAGTTGAGGACAGTGACCGTAGGAGCACAGTGGGGTATGAGTGCCTGGTGGATTCTCTGGAACTGGAGATGATGTCCACTGGGAGACACTGGAACTGACTGGAGTGCCGGGTGCAGGTAAGCTGGATGCAAGTCAGCAGATAAGCCGGATGCAGGTCAGCAGGATGCAGGTGAGCTGGATGCAGGTCAGCAGGCTGCAGGTGAGCTGGATGCAGGTCAGCAGGATGCAGGTAAGCTGGATGCAGGTCAGCAGGATGCAGGTGAGCTGGATGCAGGTCAGCAGGCTGCAGGTAAGCTGGATGCAGGTCAGCAGGCTGCAGGTGAGCTGGATGCAGGTCAGCAGGATGCAGGTAAGCTGGATGCAGGTCAGCAGGCTGCAGGTAAGCTGGATGCAGGTCAGCAGGGTGCACACAGCAGGCAGAAGCAAGGTCAGACAAGCCGGGTCATACACAGTGGATCAGTTCAACAGATTCGGCAGGCAAGGAATAGTCAAGTTCGGGCTGGTTTCTGGTAACAGGAGATCAGACAGGCAGGTAAACAGAATCAGAGTCAGGGAAAGCCAAGGTTCAGGATTGGAGACAGCAGCGTGGTCAGAGAGCCAGGTCAGGTGATCGGATGCTGATTACAGGAACAGGTCACAGGTGAAGCTGCAGATCAAACAGCAAGTGCTGAATTGTGGAAGCCCCTCTTAAAGGCCACTGGGCGCCAAAGCCGAATCACTGTGCGTGCGATCTCTGCGATCGGCACATGCGCATTGGCGCACGCCTGTTCGTTACTGGGAACCTGTTGGTGGGGATGCGCCTGAGCCCTGTTGCAGGTCTGGAAGTAGTATGTCCATGACACAGGCTCTAATCACGTGCTTCTAAAAGATAAAATAAAAACCCTATTGGAATCCATGTGTCCAGCGCCACGCATGGAGATTAGAGGGCCGGATTGGGGGGGGTGGCGCCCCTGCATTACGATCCACCACTGCTCACAGGTAAAGGCTGCCATCTGTCCTCTCACATCTGCAGTCACCCCCAGGGGGAGCTGTGCTGGGCAGGAAGTGGTTATTGGGGAGAGGCTGCACTGTGATGATCTCTTCCTGCTCCGCCCCCCTGTACTGGAGCTGTGAACGCTCTGACTCTGGGGCATAGGATGGCGGGTAACCAACTCTGGTGCAGCCATTGCTGTGGTGTAAGCAGGCAGGAATTATCTGATTTTGCCTCTGTATTTAGAGCATCTCTGGCAGCGGGTGGAAAATGCGGCAGAATGCCCGCTTACTCCGCGACTGGTGGCTGCAGTGCTCACAGGAGTTACACATCCACATGGCAAATAGTCCCACCTGCAGCTACCAGTGTCCATTAGCAAAGGGGCCGAAAAAGAGTGATAGAAAGAAAGCCCTGGGGTGTGTCGGGTGTGCGCATGCCTATGGGAGGCACTAATATGCGACACTGATGGGCACTAATATGCGGCACTGATGGGCACTAATATGCGGCACTGATGGTAACTAAAAGGCAGCAATGATGATCACTGATATGCGGCATGGATAGGCAGCACTGATGGGCACTGAAAGAAAGCACTGATGGGCACTGATAGGTGGCACAGATAGGCGGCACTGATATGTAGCACCGATGGGCACTTATAGGTGGCACTGATATGTGGCATGGATAGGTGGCACTGAAAGGCAGCACTGACTGGTATCACTGCTGGGCACTGATTGGCATCACTGATGGGCACTGATAGGCGGCACTGACTGGCATCACTGCTGGGGCTGAACTCAGGGGCGATCCTGGGGGGGTGCACAGGATGCACCGCACCCAGGCGCCGCAGAAGAGGGGGCGCCGAAGTGCCAGGGCACCGTCAGTTCCGAGTGCGCATATCCACCGCCCACTCAGCGGCCCGCTGCAGTGTGTACATTCCCCTTCTACCCTGCTCCACAATTCCCCTGCTGCAATGTGCACATCCCGCGCCCGCTGTATAGTCCGCCTGAGGGGGGAGGAGGAGGCAGGATAGGTCTGCCCCACTTCCTCCCCATTTCCCCCCTGTGCCCACCCACAACCCCCATGTGCAGCCAATCTGTGACTGGAAGGGGGTGTGGGCGGAGATTTCAAAGCAGCCAGAGATCCTGTCCTGATGTCGCTGCCTGTGCCTCTGAAGACAATGCAGCATGTCACCCCTGGGTGAGTGATCTCCCCCCACCCTTTCTTCCCTAAATGTGCCATAGCCTGCCAGCCTTTTCATGTGCCAGTCTTCCTGCTTCCCATGTGCCATAGTCTTCCTGCCTCCCATGTGCCAGTCTTCCAGCCTTCCATATGCCAGTCTTCAATGTGCCATAATCCTCCAGCCTTCCATGTGCCATAGTCTTCCAGCATTTCATGTGCCATAGTCTTCCTGCCTTCCATGTACCATAGTGCTCCTTCCTGCCTTCCATGTACCATAGTGCTCCTTCCTGCCTTCCATGTGCCATAGTGCTCCTTCCTGCCTTCCATGTACCATAGTGCTCCTTCCTGCCTTCCATGTACCATAGTGCTCCTTCCTGCCTTCCATGTGCCATAGTGCTCCTTCCTGCCTTCCATGTGCCATAGTGGCAAAATTAGGTTTTGCCTAGGGTGTGAAAAATCCTTGCACCAGCCCTGTTGCAATGCCAGGTGGGTGGCAGCGGGAGTGTGGCGCGGCACCGCCCTCTGGGTGTAGGCATCTCCACATGGTGAGTGGGTGGCCCCGCAGAAGGAGGCTGCATCCGCGTTGAAGGTGAACCGAGGGCAGCTGGGAGCCCAGGAGAGAGAAGAACTTCACAGCCTCCTGGACACCCGAAGTGGCGCTCAGAACCATCCCCTCCTCTTCGCTCCAGCATCAGCAGTGAGGCCTAAAGGACAAGGACGAGCGGGAGGCCCAAGCTGCCAGGGAGCTGCTGGAAGAAGCAGCAGAGCACCTCCTGGATCAAGAAGATACTGGGCATCATACACTGATACAGACCTACCTGCAGATACAGACTGGGATTGGGGGGCAGAGGAGGGACAGGGCTAGGGGCCTCTCTCTCATCTCCCCCCTGTCTGTGAGCCTCCCTCTTTCTTAGCGCTGCTCTCTGTCCACCAGCCTCCTTCTCTCTCAGTCCCTCCCTCTCTCTCAGCCCCCCTCTCCCTGAGACCCCCCTCTAGCTCATCCACCCTCTCTCTGAGACCCCCTTTCTTTCTCTCAGCCCCCCTCTCTCTGCTACGCTCTCTGCCCACCACCCCCTCTCTCTCAGCCCCTCCCCTCTCAGCCCATCCCTTTTGCTCAGCCCCCCTTCTCTCAGCAACCCTCTTTCTGAACCCCTTTCCCTCTCCCTCTCTCTTAACCCATCCCACTCTCTCAGCCCCCCTCTCTCTCAGCCCCCTTTTCTCTAGAGTAGAGATGGAGTGCTCTTTAGTGTGGAGAGTGGTATCTAGGGGTGTAATCAGTGTAGTGGTATCTGGGCAGTTGTGATCACGGTGGGGTGGGTTATCTGGGGGTGTGATCAGAGTGTGGGGTATTTGGGGGTGTAATCAGTGTAGGGGTATCTGGGTGTGTGTAATCAGATTAGGGGGTATCTGGGGTTGTAATCAGGATAGGAGTATCTGGGGAGATGTGATCAGGGATATTTGGGGGGTGGATCTGGGAGTTTGCTTATGGGAGGAACCCAGCCATTGGAAGTTTTAGTTGGCCTCAGCTGCGTTGTGGCCAATGAGGGGAAGTGAGTAACGCATAACCCCACCCCCTCATTACACACTGCTGTTTAGTGGAAGTTCAGCAGAGCTCCATTTTCAGTGGTATGTGACGTCCTTCACGTTTCGCCCCATCACATTACAGTGAAGGAGGTACCAGCTCAGTTTTAGACAGGAAGTAGCAAGAGGATGGCGCGGATGGGTTGGGGGGATCGGCACAATGCATCTTCGCCTATGTAGTCAAAAAGCCTTGCACCGGCCCTGAGTGCCAGAGTGCTCCCTTCCATCCTTCTCTACTTGTGTATGTCACACGCACCACACAAGCTTTGGTCTGAAAATCTGAAATGTCCGACGGTGCTGTAACAAAGTCCCGCTTCCTAGACTGGCTCCCTTGATAGTCGGAACACTGATTTAAAGCTAAGAAATTGAATCAGAGTGACTTGCACCATAGGAGCCGTGAGGCGGTCTAGGAGGAAGGACTTTGTTACAGTGGCTGCCCGGGCAATTCAAATCCAAGCTCCCTGACAGCAGGAGATTGCTGCTCTGTGTGATCCAGGGGCACTGGTAGGCTGAATTTGGTGGGCACTGGTAGGCTGAATTTGGTGGGCACTGGTAGGCTGAATTTGGTGGGCACTGGTAGGCTGCATTTGGTGGGCACTGGTAGGCTCCATTTTCATGGACGTTGATGAGGCTGCATTTAGTGGGCACTGATAAGGCTGCATTTGGTGGGCACTAATAAGGCTGCATTTGGTGGGCACTGGTAGGCTTCATTTGATGGGAGCTGATAAGGCTGCATTTGGGGGGCACTGATAAGCTACATTTGGTGGGCACTAATAAGCTACACTTATAAGCTACAGGCTTCATTTGATGGGAGCTGATAAGGCTACATTTGGTGGGCACTGGTATGCTACATTTGGTGGGCACTGGTAGGCTGCAGTTGGTGGGCACTGGTAGGCTGCAATTGGTGGGCACGGATTAGGCTGCAATTGGTGGGCACGGAATAGGCTGTAATTGGTGGGCACTGGTAGGCTGCATTTGGTGGGCACTGGTAGGCTGCATTTGATGGGCACTAATAAGGGTGCATTCGGTGGGCACTGTTAGGCTGCATTAATCTCTTGTATCACTTCCGCAGTCTCTGACCATCTCCTGTACTATGTCTGCAGAATGTCTGGGGGCTCTTTCTAACAGACACTCCCCAGGTCCCATTAGAGTACTCTGCTTCTCTTCCTGCATTTTGTTTATTGTTTTGTTTATTGTTTTGTTTATTGTTAAAGTGGGGGTCCACCCAAACCGCAAAAAAAAAAATATTAAAAGCCAGCAGCTACAAATACTGCAGCTGCTGACTTTTAATAAATGGGCACTTACCTGTCCCAGGGTCCAGCGATGTCGGCAGGGGACGCCGAGAACCCGCTCGGTTCTCGGCAGCTGCCGCCGCCATCCTAGCTGAGGGAATCAGGAAGTGAAGCATTGCGGCTTCACTTCCCGGTTCCCTACTGCGCATGCGCGAGTCGCGCTGCGCGTCCCAAGTGGTCCCCGCTCTCTGCTGGGAGCTGTGTGTTTCCCAAGAGACAGCGCGAAGGGACAAGAAGAGGCATAGACTCCCATGGGAGTCTATGCCGGAAGTGGGTGCAAATACCTGTCTTAGACAGGTATCTGCACCCCCCTCCCCCCTGAAAGGTGCCAAATGTGACACCGGAGGGGGGGAGGGGTCGGAAAAGCGGAAGTTCCATTTTTGTGTGGAACTCTGCTTTAAGAGATCATGGGAGGATCCCAGGGTAATGAAGACTCCTTTGGGGAGCATCTCTGTGTTTGAGTCATTGCCATAGAAACAATTGTAAAGGGGAGGAGTTAGTAGAATGACCACGCCCATGTGGGGGCGCCAGAAATATTTCTGCACCCAGGCGTCTGTGACCCTAGGATCGGCCCTGGGTTTAGATATCATCTTGGTCTCTTTCTTTTCAGTCAAGGTATTTGCTAAGAGGCATGTCGAGTATTCTGCAGCTCTCATTAGCTTTTGAAAATGAAGAAAGAAAAGAAAAATGTATTTTTTCCTTTTTCTTCAAGTTTTAAAACTTTCTGACAAAAAAAGCGAGATCTGCAAAATCTCGCTTTTTGTCACATAGTCTGCAAAAACTATATAGATCAGACCAAAATGAGGGACAAACGAGAAGGAAAGAGGGACAGAGGGACATTGTTCCAAATCAGGGACAGTCCCTCGAAATCCGGGACAGTCCCTTGAAATCAGGGATAGTTGGGAGCTATGCTAGTCCCCAGTTATTGGACAGAAGATCACACAGACCAAATGATCAGACCAAAATGAGGGACAAACGAGGGGGGAAAGAAGACCAAAATAAGGGACAAATGAGGAGGAAAGCAGGACAGAGGGACATTGTTCCAAATCAGGGACAGTCCCTTGAAATCCGGGACAGTCCTTTGAAATCAGGGATAGTTGGGAGCTATGCTAGTCCCCAGTTATTGGACAGAAGATCACACAGACCAAAAAATCAGACCAAAATGAGAGACAAACGAGGGGGGAAAGAAGACCAAAATTAGGGACAAATGAGGAGGAAAGCGGGACAGAGGGACATTGTTCCAAATCAGGGACAGTCCCTCAAAATCCGGGACAGTCCCTTGAAATCAGGGATAGTTGGGAGCTATGCTAGTCCCCAGTTATTGGACAGAAGATCACACAGACCAAATGATCAGACCAAAATGAGGGACAAACGAGGGGGGAAAGAAGACCAAAATGAGGGACAAATGAGGAGGAAAGCAGGACAGAGGGACATTGTTCCAAATCAGGGACAGTCCCTTGAAATCCGGGACAGTCCATTGAAATCAGGGATAGTTGGGAGCTATGCTAGTCCCCAGTTATTGGACAGAAGATCACACAGACCAAAAAATCAGACCAAAATGAGAGACAAACGAGGGGGGAAAGAAGACCAAAATTAGGGACAAATGAGGAGGAAAGCGGGACAGAGGGACATTGTTCCAAATCAGGGACAGTCCCTCAAAATCCGGGACAGTCCCTTGAAATCAGGGATAGTTGGGAGCTATGCTAGTCCCCAGTTATTGGACAGAAGATCACACAGACCAAATGATCAGACCAAAATGAGGGACAAACGAGGGGGGAAAGAAGACCAAAATGAGGGACAAATGAGGAGGAAAGCAGGACAGAGGGACATTGTTCCAAATCAGGGACAGTCCCTTGAAATCCGGGACAGTCCATTGAAATCAGGGATAGTTGGGAGCTATGCTAGTCCCCAGTTATTGGACAGAAGATCACACAGACCAAAAAATCAGACCAAAATGAGAGACAAACGAGGGGGGAAAGAAGACCAAAATTAGGGACAAATGAGGAGGAAAGCGGGACAGAGGGACATTGTTCCAAATCAGGGACAGTCCCTCAAAATCCGGGACAGTCCCTTGAAATCAGGGATAGTTGGGAGCTATCCTAGTCTCCAGTTATTGGACAGAAGATCACACAGACCAAATGATCAGACCAAAATGAGGGACAGACGAGGGGGGAAAGAGGGACAGAGGGACTTTGTTCCAAATCAGGGACAGTCCCTCGAAATACGGCACAGTTGGGAGCTATGGTTTTACTGTTATCACCTTCATTACTTCCTGCACCATCACTCCCATCAACACCACCCACCATCCCCCATTACCCCTATATAACTTGTGTGACGATCATTTCACAGATTTTACTGCAATTCTTCTGGAGGGTAAATAATCGCTACTGTGAACATCATCATCATAACTACATTCCCATCATTCTCTGTTCTTAGCAGTGCATTATCCTGTATGAAAATACATGGCGGAGCCATCATGGTTGCCACCATGAGATTGTGAGCTCTGAGCACTCTTGTGTGCAGATTATACACAATGACACGCGCCCGGTGCAGGAAAAAATAGCATGGAATGGAATTTATTAAAAAAACGGGTTATTCTACATTCTTTTCTTTCCGACTGAACTCTGATAATTACACCTCGCCCAGCCGATCGTGAGACTGACGGGGAGGAGAAGATCAACCATGGCAGGTCTAATCAATGTCAGGTCATGTATGGCTGTACATACAGTATATACATTGTATACAGTGACTGGGGGGAGGGCAGACGTCCCGCCACATGCAAACAGTCCTTGTCCGGGGTGACATTCTTACATCCGCAGTCCCCGGACAGCTTTAGATGTTCTTCTTTTTATTAAACATCCAGCACACACAGTAAGTTACATAAAGGAAAACGAAGAACAGCATTAAAACCGAGTACTTCCGGTCTCGGCCGTGACCGGAAGTGACGACACCTGGCACCTCCCTGACGCGTTTCGTCACTGCTCACGTGACTTCATCAAAGGGCGATGGAGTCAGGTGTCAAAGTTGCCAGTTTATATAGTTTCTGACGCTGCCGTGGCAGGTCTAATCAATGTCAGGTCATGTATGGATGTATATACAGTGTACACAGTGATTGGGGGGAGGGCTGACGTCCCGCTGCATGCAAACAGTCCTTGTCCGGGATGACTTTCTGACACCCGCGGTCCCCGGACAGCTTTAGATGTTCTAACTAAAAAAACTGATTCACTTCGTCTTGTTTATGACACATTTATCTCTATAAAAAGTCCAGTACTATGTCTATTTTAATGCATTATGTTTATATAAGGACTTCAGTAGATATGTGCAGTTCGATTTGTTCCGAATCAAAATTCGGACAAATGTTTTGTTATTCGAAGATTCTGATGTGTCTGAAATTTCGGAATTACGATAATAACGCATTTAAAATGAATCCGAAATAACGAAAACTACATTTTACGAAATTACAATTCGAATGGTTTTCAAATCTAATTTGAATTGTTTTTTTAATTGAATTCGAATACTTTTCTAATCAAATTCGAATTCAAATTTCAGAAGACAATAAAATAGAATATAAAATAAAGGAATAGAATATAAATGAATAGAATAGAAAATAATAGAATAGTGTAAAAAAAAAAAAATCTAATCTGAATCGTTTTTGAATTGAATTTGAATACTTTTCTAATCAAATTCGAATTCAAATTTCAGAAGAGCATAAAATAGAATAGAAAATAAAGGAATAGAATAGAAAATAATAGAATATAATAGAAAATAATAGAATAGAGTAGAAAATCTAATTTGAATTGTTTTTTTAATTGAATTTGAATACTTTTCTAATCAAATTCAAATTTCAGAAGAGAATAAATTGAATAGAAAATAAAGAAATGGAATAGAAAATAATAGAATAGAAATAAAGTAAAAAATCTAATTCGAATTGTTTTTGAAATGACTTTGAATACTTTTCTAATCAAATTTGAATGCAAATTTCAGAAGAGAATAAAATAGAATAGAAAATAAAGGAATAGAATAGAAAATAATAGAATAGAATAGAAAATAATAGAATAGAATATCAAAGAATAGAATATAATAGAGTAAAACAGAAATATATACAGTACAAAATAAAACAATGGAAAAAATTGAATAGAAAATTAAGGGATAGAATAAAAAAAAAGAATAGAATAAAATAGAATATAACCATAAATTGGAATTCAAATAGCAAAAAAAGAATAGCATAGAATAAAATAGAAAGAATATAACATCTTCTGAAAATCGAATTTCAAATAGAATACAATGGAATACAGATAGGGAAAAAAAGAATAGAATGGAAAAAAATAATAGAATATAATAAAATAGAAAGACTATAACCTTCTACTGAAATTCAAATTTTGAATAGAATAGAAATTAATGGAATAGAAAACAATATAATAGAATAGAAAATAATAGAATAGAGTAAAACAGAACATTATACAAAATAAAACAATGGAAAAAAATAGAATATAAAATAAAAGGATAGAATAGAATAAAATAGAATATAACTATCTTCTGAAAATCGAACTGCAAATAGAATAAATTGGAATTCAGATAGGGGAAAAAGAATAGAATAGAATAAAACAATTGAATGGAATAGAAAGAATATAACCGTCTTCCCAAATTAGAATTTTGAATAGAATAAATTCGAGTTCAAATGGATTTTGAATGGAATTAGAATTCAAAGCAATTCAAATCAATTTGAATGCGAATAAATAAAACAATTTCCGAAAATGATTTGAACAAATTTAACTATATGAGTAACTATATATATTATATAAATAATGAATGAAATTTTTGTTCATTCTGCACATGTCTAGACTTCAGCTATCCAATATGATGCTATTACCATACACAACACTACATTGAAGTATACAGCAGAGTGGAGGTTTGTTCTGGGCTGCTGGTATAATTGCTGCAATGAGAAGGAACGGATCCTGATGTAAGGTGGGGTCCTCACAATACTCCCTCCTTCCCCTTCCCCCTTCCTCTCTCCTCCCCTTATACTCCCCCAACTATTCTCTTAAACCTCTCCACTCTCCTTACCCCACTCTGGTCTTCCCTTCTAACTTTGGGGAACTTATTGAAAGGGAATGGGCTCTAGGGTCCATGATGTAAGGGGTTTTGGGGGCCCTAATGTAAGGTTGCTTTAGGAACCCTGATGTAAGGGGGCTCTTGGGACCCTGATGTAAGGGGCTCTGGGGACCATGATGTAAAGGGGCTCTGGGGACCCTAATGTAAGGGGCTCTGGGGACCATGATGTAAGGGGGCTCTGGGGACCATGATGTAAGGGGGCTCTGGGGACCATGATGTAAGGGGGCTCTGGGGACCCTAATGTAAGGGGCTCTGGGGACCATGATGTAAGGGGGCTCTGGGGACCATGATGTAAGGGGGCTCTGGGGACCATGATGTAAGGGGGCTCTGGGGACCATGATGTAAGGGGGCTCTGGGGACCATGATGTAAGGGGGCTCTGGGGACCATGATGTAAGGGGGCTCTGGGGACCATGCTGTAAGGGGGCTCTGGGGACCATGCTGTAAGGGGGCTCTGGGGACCATGATGTAAGGGGCTCTGGGGACCATGATGTAAGGGGGCTCTGGGGACCATGATGTAAGGGGGCTCTGGGGACCATGATGTAAGGGGCTCTGGGGACCATGATGTAAGGGGGCTCTGGGGACCATGATGTAAGGGGGCTCTGGGGACCATGATGTAAGGAGGCTCTGGGGACCATGATGTAAGGGGCTCTGGGGACCATGATGTACTGTAAGGGGGCTCTGGGGACCCTGATGTAAGGGGGCTCTGGGGACCCTGATGTAAGGGGGCTCTGGGGATCCTGATGTAAGGGGGCTCTGGGGACCCTGATGTAAGGGGGCTCTGAGGACCCTGATGTAAGGGGGCTCTGGGGACCATGATGTAAGGGGTCTCTGGGGACCATGATGTAAGGGGGGTGACTTTGATGTAAGTGGAACTCTGATGTAAGAGGGAACTCGAGTCCCTGATTTAAGGAGGAGAGACTCTGGGGACCCTGATGTAAGGGAGGACTCTGGGGACCCCAATTTGAGGGGGCTCTGGGGACCCTGATGTAATGGGGAACTTTGAAATCCTAATGAAAGTGGAGTCTCTGATGTAAGGGTGAACTCTGGGGACCCTGATTTAAGGAGGGGGGACTCTGGTGGCGCAGGGTTTTTTGGCTGGGCGGTGGGGTTGTGTGGCGGGGGGTAAGCCCACTTGCTAGTTGCTGCCTGGCTTACCAATGCTGACCACTAAACTCCCCTGCTGGACACACTGACTATTACACTGACCTACCTACCTGACATACATACACTGACCTACCTGACATACACTGACCTACCTGACATACATACGCTGACCTATCTGACAAACACTGACCTACCTGACATACACTGACCTACCTGACATACACACACTGATGGTAGTGACATACATACAGCAACCTACCTGACCAAGAGACAGACTTCATGTGTCCTGCAGCAGCGTAGCTCAGCCATGGTGTGCGGTGCACCCATCATCATCACAGCTCCAGCCCGAGGAGGAAAAGAGAGCCGCCCGGCCAGGCGCTGAGCGGGGATCGGGGATCTCACAGTGACGCGGCGGGTGCATTGTGATTCCCGCCTTCTGGAGCCTGCAGCGCCTATGTTGGACATCCCGAAATTGGACCAGTGGGACGTCCATCATAGGCGCTGCAGGCTCCAGAAGGCGGGACCTGCTATGTCATTCGGCCGCACTCGGCAGCGCTCGGGATCAGATCGGTCCCCGCTCGGCGGCGGGCGCTCGGGGCTAACAAAATGGTGCATGCCTGAGACCCGGGGATTTTCGGGGACCCATTCGGGGCTCCAGCTCCCCCCCAAACACCACTGGGGGACCCTAATAAAAGGGGTAAGGTCTGATATAAGGGGGTCAGGCCTAAAGCTGTGTAAGTGCTGATGTTCCATATAAGGTTGCAGGATTGGATGACGCTAGCTGAAGATGAAGTTGTCTCCTGCAAACTTTGGCTAATCCATGAAGAAGAGGTATCCAGGCAATGAGGTGCTGCACAAGATCTGCTGCTTGCAACATCAACATCACTCCCTCCCAGCTCCCCAATCACTCCCTCCCGGCTCCCCAATCACTCCCTCCCGGCTCCCCAATCACTCCCTCCCAGCTCCCCAATCACTCCCTCCCAGCTTCCCAATCACTCCCTCCTGGCTCCCCAATCACTCCCTCCCGGCTCCCCAATCATTCCCTCCCGGCTTCCCAATCACTTCCTCCCGGCTCCCCAATCACTCCCTCCCGGCTCCCCAATCATTCCCTCCCGGCTCCCCAATCACTCCCTTCCAGCTCCCCAATCATTCCCTCCTGGCTCCCCAATCACTCCCTCCCAGCTCCCCAATCACTCCCTCGCAGCTCCCCAATCATTCCCTCCCGGCTCCCCAATCACTCCCTCCCGGCTCCCCAATCATTCCCTCCCAGCTCCCCAATCATTCCCTCCCGGCTCCCCAATCACTCCCTCCCAGCTCCCCAATCACTCCCTCGCAGCTCGCCAATCACTCCCTCCCAGCTTCCCAATCACTCCCTCCCAGCTTCCCAATCACTCCTTCCCAGCTCCCCAATCACTCCCTCCATGCTCCCCAATCACTCCCTCCCGGCTCCCCAATCACTCCCTCCCAGCTCCCCAATCATTCCCTCCCGGCTCTCCAATCACTCCCTCCCGGCTTCCCAATCACTCCCTCCCGGCTCCCCGATCACTCCCTCCCGGCTCCCCGATCACTCCTTCCCGGCTCCCCGATCACTCCTTCCCGGCTCCCCGATCACTCCCCCCCGGCTTCCCAATCACTCCCTCCCGGCTCCCCGATCACTCCCTCCCGGCTCCCCGATCACTCCCTCCCGGCTCCCCGATCACTCCTTCCCGGCTCCCCGATCACTCCTTCCCGGCTCCCCGATCACTCCCTCCCGGCTTCCCGATCACTCCCTCCCGGCTCCCCAATCACTCCCTCCCGGCTCCCCAATCACTCCCTCCCGGCTCCCCAATCACTCCCTCCCGGCTCCCCAATCAGTCTCCACACCGAGCTAACATTGGCAAAGAGGTGAGAACGTATCCCAGTACAGGCAAGTAGCTGGTCTTTCTGAGGGTGCAAAATAGTCTAGCCCCGGCCCTGCCTGTACCCGATATATCCAGTCTGTGTATGACCCCAACCTGCCTGACCCCGCTACTCTGTCTGCTGTCTCCAGTATCAGCTGCCTGCCTGTTGAAGCCATCTGAGGACTTCTCCTGCCCAGCGTGGACACCGCCCTGCTGTTAGCAAGTCCTACAGGCACTCATGCCACTCTGTGCCTCCTGGGAACACTACCAGGGGCCCCGAGTCTGAGGGTATAAGAGAGGCCTTCCTCATCATATCAGGCTCTGCTACCAGCTACGTGATAATACCATCTCCTGGTGTGATGATACGTCAGGATTACATACTAAATTCTGATCAATAAAACGAGCCCCCCTGAGCACAAGTGGATCAGGAGATGAGTGGAAACCTTCCATTTGGGGCACCAATTCTGGTGACAACTGTCTTGTCATACTTACCGCATTTTTCGCTCCAAAAGACGCACTTTTTTTTAACCCCAAAGGCCTCCCCTGCCGCTGTAATTCAGGCACCCGGCGTCCGAAAAGGGGCTGGACGCCTGATTAGGGGGTGGCAGCGGCGGCCATGGATAGATTTATGCAATGCATGAATCTATCCATTATTCATAGAGGGGGGTGGCTGGAGAGAGGAGGCGGCGCCCCTAATGGATGCACCACCACTGGGCTGCATGTCATGGGACTGGTAAGACTGCATTTAGTTGGCACAAGTAAATATTGTGGTACACCATTTGGTTCAGAATATTTTTTTTTCTTTTTTTCATCCTCTAAAACCTCGGTGCCTCCTATGGTCAGGTGTGTCTTATGGTGCAAAAAATACGGTGCCTCCTCCCTCCTCTAGGATCCAGTGGTGGGTCTCCTCTCCGGTACACAGCCGCTGACACTTTCAGGTCTCACCTGGTGCATCGGCGTTGCAACCAATCAAGAGGCAGTTCCCATGATCCCCCCCGATTACATGTCTCGATGTCCCCTGCAGGGAAATGCCGCTGATTGGCTTCCCTCGACACACACTCTGTCAGTGTCAGGCAATGAGAGCCAATCAGTGGTGGCTGGTGCTCAAAATTTGTGGGGGGCACAAAAAAACTGAAAAATAAAAAACATCAAACGCTGCCACTGTGCCCATCAAATGCAGCCACTGTGCCCATCAAATGCAGCCATTGTGCCCATCAAAGGCTGCCAGTGTACCATCAAACGCAGCCACTGTGCCCATCAAATGCAGCCACTGTGCCCATCAATTGCAGCCAGTGTGCCATCAAATGCAGCCACTGTGCCATCAAATGCAACCACTGTGCCCATCAAAGCTGCCACTGTACCCAAAGATGCCACTGTGCCATCAAATGCAGCCACTGTGCCGTCAAATGCAGCCACTGTGCCATCAAATGCCACCACTGTGCCCATCAAATGCAGCCACTGTGCCCATCAATTGCAGCCACTGTGCCATCAAACGCAGCCATTGTGCCATCAAACGCAGCTACTGTGCCCATCAAATGCTGCCACTGTGCCATCAAATGCTGCCACTGTGCCCATCAAATTCTGCCACTGTGCCCATCAAAGCTGCCACTGTTCCCAAAGCTGCCACTGTGCCATCAAATGCAGCCACTGTGCCATCAAATGCTGCCAGTGTACCATCAAACACAGCCACTGTGCCCATCAGTTGCAGCCACTGTGCCCATCAATTGCAGCCAGTGTGCCATCAAATGCAGCCACTGTGCCATCAAATGCTGCCACTGTGCCCATCAATTGCAGCCACTGTGCCATCAAATGCAGCCACTGTGCCCATCAAATTCTGCCACTGTGCCCATCAAAGCTGCCACTGTGCCCAAAGCTGCCACTGTGCCATCAAATGCTGCCACTGTGACCCCCCTGCCCGCTCGCCGTCTGCCCAGCACTTACCCTGTCTCGGTGGGGCAGCGGGTGACAGCGGTGAGCCATGTCCTCCATGTGTCTCCTCCGTCCTCTCCTCCCGTCAGGCATCCAATCACAGCGCCTGTCGTTTCAGCCAATCAAGTGACGGGTAACAGACCCGAGCACCTGATTGGCGGAGAGGCAATTCAGTGTTAGGTCAGTGAATGTTCATTCGCTGTTCTAACACACCTGGGTGAACTTTTTTTTTTGACGCCTATTAGAGCCTCTGGCTCTAATCAGGTGCTTCAAAAACACCCCCGCCGCTGTAATAAAGGGGCCCGGCGCCTGAATAGGGGGTGGCATCGGCGGCCATGGATAGATTCAGGCAGCCATTCTGAGACGACGTCATATGACGGCGGCTGGTCGGCAAGTGGCTTAATCACCATGGCCCACCTGAGTATTGTAGCTGACCATGTCCATCCCTTTATGACTACAGTGTCCCCATCTTCTGATGGCTCCTTCCAGCAGGATAATGTACCATGTCACAAAGCACCAATCATCTCACCACTGGACAATGAGGTCACTGTACTCCAATCATCTCACCACTGGACAATGATGTCACTGTCCTCCAATCATCTCACCACTGGACAATGAGGTCACTGTCCTCCAATCATCTCACCACTGGACAATGAGGTCACTGTACTCCAATCATCTCACCACTGGACAATGAGGTCACTGTCCTCCAATCATCTCACCACTGGACAATGAGGTCACTGTACTCCAATCATCTCACCACTGGACAATGAGGTCACTGTCCTCCAATCATCTCACCACTGGACAATGAGGTCACTGTACTCCAATCATCTCACCACTGGACAATGAAGTCACTGTCCTCCAATCATCTCACCACTGGACAATGAGGTCACTGTCCTCCAATCATCTCACCACTGGACAATGAGGTCACTGTCCTCCAATCATCTCACCACTGGACAATGAGGTCCCTGTACTCCAATCATCTCACCACTGGACAATGAGGTCCCTGTACTCCAATCATCTCACCACTGGACAATGAGGTCCCTGTACTCCAATCATCTCACCACTGGACAATGAGGTCACTGTCCTCCAATGGCCTCCACACTCACCACATCTCATCCAATAGAGCACCTTTGGGATGTGGTGGATTGTCATCAGCTGACAAATCTGCAGCAACTGTGTGATGTATTCATGTTACTATGGAGCAAAATCTCTGAGGAACGTTTCCAACACCTTGTTGTAGCTCCACCACCAAGAATGAAGGCCAAAGGGGGGTCCAACCCGTACTAGCAAGGGGGACCTAATAAAGTGTCTGGTGAGTGTCGGAGTTTGCAAACAATTGATCAGTATTTGATTGTAGAATGACCTCATTGAATACAGTTGATCTCCCACAATGCACTGCGGTATGGAGTGTGACTCTGCACAGGAGAGAGCGGAGTGCTGACACTGGGAAGGTGTTCCGGGGAGCGTCATCCATCATTTATTATCCATCCCTCATTGTTGGGCTCTGTTAGTTCTTCATGCAGCTTTCTATAGCCTGTGACCGGGATGTTTAAAATAGTCCCCTTATCTGTGTACATAACACACCTTATACACCGCATGTGACCCGTCTATTCACCAGAGAGAATTCTTCCATCCATTACCCCATCCCCCCACATCGCTGATCTCACCCTGCTATCAGGCAATGTACATCAGCTTTCCTCTTCCCCCCACAACACACATTTCTTTCTTTTAACCACTTCAGTCCCCGGAAGATTTTACCCCCTTCCTGACCACAATTCGGCACTGCGTCGCTTTAACTGACAATTGCGCGGTCGTGCGACGCTGTACCCAAACAAAATTGACGTCCTTTTTTTCCCCACAAATAGAGCTTCCTTTTGGTGGTATTTGATCACCTCTGCGGTTTTTATATTTTTCGCTATAAACAAAAAAAAGAGCGACAATTTGGAAAAAAAAAAAAAGCAACATTTTTTACTTTTCGCTATAATAAATATCCCCAAAAATATATAATATTATTTTATATAAATATACTTATTATATAAATATAAAAAAAACATTTTTTCCTTCAGTTTAGGCTGATGTGTATTCTTCTACATATTTTTGGTAAAAAGAAAAATCGCAATAAGCACTTATTGATTGGTTTGCGCAAAAGTTATAGGGTCTACAAAATAGGGGATATTTTTATGGCATTTTTTTAATAAATTTTTTTTTTATTAGTAATGGCGGTGATCTGCGATTTTTATCAGGACTGTGACATTGCGGCGGACACATCGGACACTTTTGACACTATTTTGGGACCATCGGCATTTATACAGCGATCAGTGCTATAAAAATGCACTGTTTACTGTGTAAATGACACTGGCAGTGAAGGGGTTAACCACTAGTGGGCGATGAAGGGGTTAAGTGTGTCCTAGGGAGTGATTCTAACTGTGGAGGGGCTACCACTGATATGACAGTGATCACTGCTCCCGATGACAGGGATCGGTAATCTCCGTCATGTCGCTAGGCAGAACAGGGAAATGCCTTGTTTACATAGGCACCTCCCCGTTCTACCTCTCTACACTGCAATCGCGGGCCGCCGGCGAACATCGAGTTCCCACGACCTGCGGGCACGCTCTCTCGCAGCAAGCGGTGGGCGCGCATGCGCCCAATAGGCGGCAAATTTAAAGGGACGTACCTGTACGCCCATTTGCCTGCCTGTGCCATTCTGCTGACATATATCTGTGTGCGGCGGTCGGCAAGCGGTTAAAAAGGGTCCTTGGTGCCGTGTTAAAGGCAGCGAATGCAACAGCTGCTATGGGGGGGGGTACATCGCACCTTGGGGGGGGGCAAATCTGATTATAACTAGAGAAGAGGTGAGAAGGGTATCAGCTTAACCGCTTCTGGACCAGCCGCCGCAGATTCACTGCGGCAGGTTGGCTCCCCTGCGCGAAATCACGTTACTGTACATGATCTCGCAAAGTCCGGATAGCAGGCATGCGATGACCGCCGGCCACGAGCGATCGTGACCAGGAGACACAGAACAGGGACGAATGTATGTAAAACACACACTTCTCTGTTTTGACAGGAGTGACAGATCGTGTGTTCCTATTAGCTAGGAACACACGATCCGTCGCTTCCTCTGGTCAGTCCCCTCCCCCTTCAGTTACAATCACCTCCCAGGGAACACAGGTAACCCCTCGATCACCCCCCTAGTGTTAACCCCTTCACTGCCAGTGACATTTTTACAGTAATCAATGCATTTTTAATTGCACTGATCGCTGTATTAATGCCAATGGTTCCAAAAATGTGTCAGAATTAACCGACGTCTCCGCCATAATGTTGCAGTCCCGATAAAAATTGCAGATCGCCGCCATTACTAGTAAAAAAAATAAAATAAAATAATAAAAATGCCATAAAACTATCCCCTATTTTGTAGACACGATAACTTTTGAGCAAACTAATCAATATACGCTTATTGCGTTTTTTTTTTTTAACAAAAATATGTAGAAGAATACATATCGGCCTAAACTGAGAAAAAAAAATGTTAATATATTTTTGGGGGGATATTTATTATAGCCAAAAGTACAAAATATTGCGGTTTTTTTTTTTCAAAATTGACACTCTTTTTTTGTTTATAGCGCAAAAAATAAAAAATCGCAGAGGCGATCAAATACCACCAAAAGAAAGCTCTATTTGTGGGGAAAAAACGGACGTCAATTTTGTTTTGGTGCAACGTCGCACAAACGCGCAATTGTCAGTTAAAGAGATGCAGTGCCGAATCCCAAAAAAGTGCTCTGGTCAGGAAAGGGGGGTAAATTCTTCCGGGGGCTGAAGTGGTTAAAGAGGAGCTCCAGTCCCCAAAAAAAAATTAAAAGTCGGCAGCTACAAATCCTGTAGCTGCTGACTTTTAGTATAAGAACATTTGCCCGTCTGGGGATCCAGAGCTGACCCAAGTTGATTCATAAACCCCCTTCAATACCCCCTCCGGGCACGGCCACCCCCTCTTCCTGCCCAGACCCGTTTTCAGCGCTCTCTCACTCTGAATGACAATTGCGCGGTCATGTAACGCTATATCCATAGGACATTTTTATCTTTTTTTTTTGGGACAGATAAAGTTTTCTTTTGGTGGTATTTAACCGCCGACCACCTGCCCAGGATTGCCAACCGCCAGTAAATTTACTGACAGTTTGTAAAAAATCAGTGATTTTTTTTACAACTGCCAGTAAATATTGGGGGCTGATCGTTTCATGCTGTGTTGACTTTTTAAGTGTAAATCAAGCAAATGACTTTGTTATCGGTATTGTCAGTGTTTCCATATCATGTTTATACTGTTCAAATATTGACTGCGTTAGAGCCCTTTCACACTGGGGTGGGGGCGGCGTCGGCGGTAAAACGCCGCTATTATTAGTGGCGTTTTACCGTCAGTATGCGGCTGCTAGCGGGGCGGTATTATCCCCCGCTAGCGGCCGAGAAAGGGTTAAATACCACCGCAAAGAGCCTCTGCTTTGCCGGCGGTATAGCCGCGCCGTCCCATTGATTTCAATGGGCAGGAGCGGTGAAGGAGCGCTATACACTCCGCTCCTTCACCGCTCCAAAGATGCTGCTAGCAGGACTTTTTTTCCCGTCCTGCCAGCGCATCGCTCCAGTGTGAGAGCCCTCGGGGCTTTCACACTGGGATGAAAGCAGCGGCACTTTCGGGTTGGTTTGCAGGCGCTATTATTAGCGCAATAGCGCCTGCAAACCACCCCAGTGTGAAAGGGCTCTTAGTTTTCAATAGGAGTTCTGTAATTTCTCAGGTTGGCAGTAAAAAAAATGTGATCTGTCAGTAAATTGTCCATGTTTTGTCAGTAAAAAATGCTGCGGGAGGTTGGCAAACCTGACGGGGTGAGTGTGCAGATTAGTGTTGGAAGTTTAGGATGGGTAGTGGGGGGAGAGTATTGCTTGTGGGTTGGATTTTGAACTCTGCTGACCCCTACACTGTGCGTTACCCCCCCCCCTCGACCCCTTCACCGTTTTCATTTCGCAATCCCCCTACTATGCACTAAACATGCGGCCCCCCTGCATTCTGTGCATTATTGATTATGGACCTCTGCACTCTGCATTATGTATTCCTGAACTCAACACTGACTGCAACACTCTAAGTACTCCTGACCCCCGCACTCTGCCTTACAGACTCCTGCACTACATACACAATATTGTACTTTACACACCTTTGACCAAAATGTTTATTGTCTCAGCGGGTACTGGTAGCTAAGCAGTCCCTGTCTATTTTAAAGCGGGGTTCCACCCAAATTTTGAACAATATCTGTATGTATTCTCTTTCTTGCCTAGATGCTGACATGCCGTTTAAAAAAATTTAAATCGCCGTAATTATCTTTTATTTTTCTATTCTTCTTTGCACTTCCTGGTTCTCCTCCCGTGGGAGTAGGCGTGTTTCTAGCCTCTCCCAGACTCCTGGGAGCTAGTCTCAGGCTTCCCAGGATGCCACTGAGCATGTGCGGGAACGAGCGGTGAATGCTGGGAGCACAGCATTCACCACATCCAGGAAATAAATGCTTGTGGGCTTCAAATGCCCACAATGAAGATGGAAACCGCCTGCAGTGAATAATATAAGCTATTCTTTCCAACGAAATCTGACACAGGTGGACATATTACACACAATATGTGAGTATGTAATGCTGAGAAGAAAAGTTTGTGAATGAACTAAAAAAAAAAAAAATTGATAGATAGGTGGACCCCCGCTTTAACCACTTGGAGATCAGGCATTTCTGGCACTTTTTGTATACAGTGCATCCACATTTTGTTATATTACAGCCTTATTCCAAAATGGATTAAATTCATTATTTTCCTCAAAATTCTACAAATACCCCATAATGACAACGTGAAAGAAGTTTGTTTGAAATCTTTGCAAATTTATAAAAAAAAAAAAAAAAAATCCCATGTACATAAGTATCAGAGACTTCTCCCATGTACATAAGTATCACAGACTCCTCCCATGTACATAAGTATCACAGACTCCTCCCATGTACATAAGTATCACAGGCTCCTCCCATGTACATAAGTATCACAGGCTCCTCCCATGTACATAAGTATCACAGGCTCCTCCCTTGTACATAAGTATCACAGGCTCCTCCCATGTACATAAGTATCACAGACTCCTCCCATGTACATAAGTATCACAGGCTCCTCCCATGTACATAAGTATCACAGGCTCCTCCCATGTACATAAGTATCACAGGTTCCTCCCATGTACAGAAGTATCACAGACTCCTCCCATGTACATAAGTATCACAGGCTCCTCCCATGTACATAAGTATCACAGGCTCCTCCCATGTACATAAGTATCACAGGCTCCTCCCATGTACATAAGGATCACAGGCTCCTCCCATGTACATAAGTATCACAGGCTCCTCCCATGTACATAAGTATCACAGGCTCCTCCCATGTACATAAGTATCACAGGCTCCTCCCATGTACATAAGAATCACAGACTCCTCCCATGTACGGAAGTATCACAGACTCCTCCCATGTACAGAAGTATCACAGGCTCCTCCCATATACATAAGTATCACAGGCTCCTCCCATGTACATAAGTATCACAGACTCCTCCCATGTACATAAGTATCAAAGGCTTCTCCCATGTACATAAGTATCACATACTCCACCCATGTACACAAGTATCACAGGCTCCTCCCATGTACATAAGTATCACAGGCTCCTCCCATGTACATAAGTATCACAGACTCCTCCCATGTACATAAGTATCACAGGCTCCTCCCATGTACATAAGTATCACAGGCTCCTCCCATGTACATAAGTATCACAGGCTCCTCCCATGTACATAAGTATCACAGGCTCCTCCCATGTACATAAGTATCACAGGCTCCTCCCATGTACATAAGAATCACAGACTCCTCCCACGTACGGAAGTATCACAGACTCCTCCCACGTACAGAAGTATCACAGGCTCCTCCCATATACATAAGTATCACAGGCTCCTCCCATGTACATAAGTATCACAGACTCCTCCCATGTACATAAGTATCAAAGGCTTCTCCCATGTACATAAGTATCACATACTCCGCCCATGTACACAAGTATCACAGGCTCCTCCCATGTACATAAGTATCACAGGCTCCTCCCATGTACATAAGTATCACAGACTCCTCCCCTGTACATAAGTATCACAGGCTCCTCCCATGTACATAAGTATCACAGACTCCTCCCATGTACATAAATATCACAGACTCCTCCCATGTACATAAATATCACAGACTCCTCCCATGTACATAAGTATCACAGGCTCCTCCCATTTACATACGTATCACAGGCTCCTCACATTTAAAAAAGTATCACAGGCTCCTCCCATTTACATAAGTATCACAGACTCCTCCCATGTACATAAGTATCACAGACTCCTCCCATGTACATAAGTATCATAGCCTTTGCATGACACTCAACACTGAGCTCAGGTCCATCCTGTTTCCACTGATCATCCTTGAGATGTTTCTACAACTTCATTGGAGTCCACCTGTGGTAAATTCAGTTGATTGGACATGATTTGGAAAGGCACACATCTGTCTATATAAAGGTCCCACAGTGAACAGTGCATGTCAGAGAACAAACCAAGCCATGAAGTCCAAGGTATTGTCTGTAGACCTCCCAGACAGAATTGTATGGAGGCACAGATCTGGGGAAGGGTACAGAAAAAAATGTATTCAGCATTGAAGGTCCCAATGAGCACAGTGGCCTCCATCATCCCTAAATGGAAGAAGTTTGGAACCACCAGGACTGAGCGATCGGGGGAGAAGGGCCTTAGTCGGGGAGGTGACCAAGAACCAGATGGTCACTCTGACAGAGCTCCAGCGCTTCTCTGTGGAGAGAGGAGAACCTCCCAGAAGAACCAGCCGTAGTACAGCCATGTGCTCCCACTGTGGAGACGCTCATAAATTCAGTACCGTTAGGACTGCAAGCATACACAGGGTAACGTGAAGGGGCCCTGCAGCTTACGCATGCATTTGCAAATGTGTGCTAACTTAAACCCCTGTTTTTAATGCAGACTGTTGGGCAGGTTAATTCGGTTGGTCAGCAGACTGGTTGGTGAGTTGAGCTGTGGAATGTTCTGTTTTTGTCTTTCATGCGTTTGCCCTTCCATATGCTCCTTGCTGTGAAGGCCAGTTATAGGTGAGGGCCATTTGTTTGTTACTGATGTAAATATGGTCCGGGGACACACTGGGCACCTTTGCTGCCATTGTGCTACGGCTGGGTGTCCAGTGTGCTCCTGTTCCTTTAAGGGGGATTGGGCTGCCTCCAGGCCCACCTGCCCCTCATCTGTCCATTAGAATGCAGGTGCTCCCACTGTGGAGACGCTCATAAATTCAGTAGCGTTAGGACTGCCAGCATACACAGGGTGCCGTGAAGAGGCCTTGCAGCTTACACATGCGTTTGCAAATGCATACTAACTAAACCCCTGTTTTTAACGCAGACTGTTGGACAGGTTCATTTGGTTGGTCAGCAGACTGGTTGGTGAGTTGAGCTGTGGAATGTTCTGTTTTTGTCTTTCATGCCGGCTGGTAGTTTGGGTCTCCTGGTGGGATGAGAGAGCCCGAGAGATCTGCAAAAGGCGACGGGGGGTGGAAGGGGGGAAGTCCCCTCCCGCTGCTTGTAATAGCAACCAAGTGCCTAGTTAGCCGCCCTGGTTGCTATTACAAGAGAGCCGACCACATGCTGCAGGCATCATCTCATTACAACCACTTGAAGTCAAATGACATACCAGGTACGTGATTTGGCGGCAAGTAGTTAGGTTAATAATGTTCTTCTTGAAGATAGGCTAGTGTTAGCTCTCTGTCTATATTCTGTGTGTGCAAAACCATACGTAATGGAAGAATTTTTTTTTTTTAACATTGTGCTGAGGTTTATATGTGTCTGTGAGACTCTTGCTTGTGCCACAGCAATTACAGAAAACTTTATAGATACAAGGAAGCCCAGGTTTTGTTTAGCCATGCCCCTTAAGCTCCTCTCACTGTTAACTGTTTGGAAACACCCACTGCTTGCCGCCGCATGGTGTGTACGCTGTAATACTACTCTCCCTGGGATGCCCAATGGTGCCTCAGTTTGTTTTCCAATGCAAGCAAAGCCAATGGTGGTGAGAAAGATTGACCCCTCCTGATTGCCAAAATGTAACCACACCAATTTTGTTGCCATGGCATGCTACATGCGCTGCAGGTCACTCTCCCTGACGTGTCCCTCATTCTCAAGTTTCTAAAGTTGGGAGGTAGGGTGACACTAACCTTGCCCGTGTGCCTTCATCACCACATTACCTGCTTAGCCTGGCTTGGAGCTTATGGACCTTTGCAGGCAAACAAGGAGCACAGGTAAGAAGGTGGCCTTTGAGGAAAATATTTCCATAAAGTTTTTGATTCGAAGAGTTCAGCTTTAATTCTCACTATACCCAAAATGCATACATTATTTATTGCTTTCTTGCATTGCTTTCTAGAAAGTACAATGGATGTAAGTGATGAAATCACCCACATAAGTCACATGTAGTCACATGTAGTCACATGTAGTCAATCGTCTCCAGTTGAGTAATTCGTCTATTCAGTATGGCAGTTTTCTGTTGTATTAAATACTGTACATTAAATACAGGTCTGCAGAAATGTATTGCATCTTTTTTTTTTCTTTGTTACATATGTTAAAATAAATACATTGTAATTGCAGAAGGAGGGGAGACATTCAAAACAATCCCTTGAAGGTCATCAGGTGGGAAGTCACGAGTAACACACCTTAAAAGTCTTGGTGTTTGGTCATTGTGGGAAGATAGCATGTCTAAAAGAAAATGTAAAGAAAAAAGAAAAACAGGTCGGTCTTGTTATCTCTAGAAAACCAGAGAGGAGTCACCAGACTCAGCTGGTATAAAATACTCTTCTAGAAGGTCGAGGAACC